>VZTI01001628.1:167035-222981 GCA_013397865.1 Struthidea cinerea | reverse complement strand
CAATTTCTTTTTTTTTTTTTTCTTTTTTTTTTTTTTTTTTAAAGTTCTGTAACAGGACTACTTATTCAAGCTGTAACATTTTGATTTTGAATAAATGAATTTCTTTTTTAACTAGTTTTTTTTCCTTGTCTTTTAGAAGATTGGAAAATAGTTTTTAACTGAAAAGAAACTTTTATTTTGCATCTCTTAAATGTCCTGCTTTCTGGACACAAAGAGTTGCTTACAACATTTCCCACAGAATGTTGCAAACAATTTTGGTTACCCTTTTACTAGGTATGTATCAGAATTAGACTGACTTTGTAGAGGGAGGTTACAGTGAGGCTGAAGTTGATAATTTTTAAGAGTGAAATTAAAACCTTTTCTCTGCCACACTCGTCACAAGAAAACTAAATAGGGAACCTGGCAATAGCCCTCAGATCGTGGAAGAGTTCAACTCTCATCTGCAGAGGGAGAGCTGTACATGGCGATGGAGGGAATAAGCACAGTTAACTGGAGAAGAATCATATTAAACATCAACAAGACTTCCCTGACTGATGTATTAGAATCCATACAAAAGTCTCCTAAGCAGAAAGGAAGGAAATCCTCATGTTTTGATATATAAATGGAAGTTTATCATAGTCAGAAACCCTAGACTGCAGGAAAATCCAATGGGTCCTTTTGAAGAAATTCAGATTAATGTCCTCGTTAACTTCCACTGCCTGAGAGGAAGATAGTCACCCAGGTCTCCTCTTGCTGCTAGTGGGGAGGGATGCTGCCCTCCCCAGGCGCCCTGGACATGTCTGTGACAGGGAAATGAATTGCTCTTTGGAGGTGCCCACCAGTGACTGGTGGGTGTCTAGGTCTGTTAGGTTTGTCTAGACACCCAGCTCCCAGACATTAAATTTAAGCAGCATAAATCACATTCATTCTCAGCATCCTGTTGAGACAGCCGTGCTGCTGCTGATTGTTGTGATCTTCAGTCTCCAGGACTGTCCATGCTGGTGTGCTTAATTGCCAGCCACAAGGCTCTCTCTAAATTCAAGTTCATGTCAGGCAAGGCCCAGAATCCAGTTTTTAGTTATCGAAGCCTGTGAAAAATGAGGGCACGCCTCTGTCCAAACAACCAGCACCTGTCTTAGCTGAGGAGGCAGCAGGGCTGGCCCTGACTCTTCTGGTGAGGGCTGTGAAGAGCATTGTGTGATGGTCCCTCTGTTTCCTCTAAAGAATCATTTCCTTCTATACAGTTTTACAGATCTCTGCACACGTCTTTTTGTTACCTGGCATGTTTAAATCTTCTCTTTTTATCTAGGCAAGTCCTTTGCTACTAGTTTCTAATGTTTGTTACTAAAAACTTGCACAACCTTTTGATGCACTGATAAATAAGCGGCAGCTATGGATTGAGTTTGTTCTGAAATGTTCTGAAATCCCTTTGCACTTATAACCCTTATTGAATAAGAGAATGTTTTGTATGTTGGTTTGTCCTGTCAGATTCCCTCCCTGCTAGCAGCACTTGATACGTTACATCTGTAGAAAATGGGCTTTGGAAGTAGCAGCCCATCTTGGACGGACGGTTGTCATCTCCCCAAGCAGTGAGAGGCAGTTTATCAGACACACTTCTCCCGTCTCCTCAGGGGCTTGTTGCTTTCTGGCTGTCTGTGGGTTTGAGCAAACCCTGCCCTGTGTTTCTGTACGCTGTCTTGTCTTGTTCCCAGAGACCCGGGGTCTGAAAAGGAAAGAAACAATAAACCCTGAAGTGCCAATCAGCTCCATTAATAGGAGATGTTTAGACGGGTCAGGTGCAGGGAAAACATTTCTGCTTAACTCCTTAGGAGCTGAAGAGTGCTTCTGGTAGGATCTTGGAAGGTGCTGCTCTTGGAGGGAAGGGTCAGTTCTCGTTGTGGTCAGTTAGAAGGGAAGATGGACACTCCTGGCACAGGTCAGTTTGACCTGCAGCCACAGACACACAAGCCTGAAATCTGTGAGCTTCACCAGACGTTTGCACTCAGGAGAAGCAAACGCAGAAGTCACTGAGCTGTAGTTGTGAGGAGAGCCCTGACTGACTCACAGCCTCCACGGTGTGTGCGTGTGTGTGTAGGTCTGTGCTTGCTTTTGTTTGTGCAGCTCCCCATACTCTGGTTTGTTCTTTTTTTTTTCTCCTTTTGACATTTGTTTTTGTTTCTTGACAAGGAATTTCCCAGACCAAAAGCTTCGTTAAGGCATATGTGAGCGTGCATGTGTGGGTCTTTGTGTGAGCACTCCATTAATGGTACTGTGTGTCCCTGAGTGTGTTTGGATGCCTGTACGGGCCACAAATCCACGGGAGAGCGTCCAGACATAAATCCACGTGGGGGGCGGGGGGGGAAGAGTGTGAATGCAAGCACGAGTATTCCGTGGGTACTTGTGCAGTGAGTGGCTGTTGCTGGGTTCATGGGGGTTGTTGCGTGTGTAACTGAGCCCATGTGACCGTCTGACTGTGCCAGTTGGACCTGCTCATGGATGAGGGTTCGTGCCTGGGAGCTCCCTGAACGCAGGAGTGTTCCCCTGCACGCCCGCGGGCGAGCGTGCACGCGCGTGTCCGGCTCAGCAGGCGCTCGTTAGCACGGCTGTGCATCCCAAAATAGTGAGAAGCCCATGTGCTTGCAAGGCAGGCCCCCCTCAGCACTTCTGAGCCCTTCAGGAAGCCTTCGCTTAGAACACCTCCGTGGTGGGGAGATCTGTCCATCAGTAAGTCCAGTCGTGTTAGGACCACTTGCTCCCTGCAACCTGAGGATATCTCCTGAGTCCCCCCAACGAGCTCCACAGACACACAAAGGCATCTCACACAACTGAGTAAGGGCAAAGGGCACAGAGAAGGTCGAAATCTGGGGGGTTTAAAAGCTTCAGAGTGGCACAGTTTCTGCCAAATCCGCCTTTAAATTGCCCGACTCTGAAGCTGCATTTTCGGAGCTCTGCTCTCAGTGACTGTTGTACAACTAACTTTGTAGCCACAAAAGGAATATTTTTTCCCCCAAAATTTTCTGGAAAAATTCAATATTACTGTTTTGGGGCCCTCTTATGCCACATCTTAAGTGACTAAAGAGGGAGGAGAAGACTGTTTAATCTTTTGCTAAAAAAAAGAACTTCCAAGGCAGAGACCACATCTACCATGTGTCAACTCTCTTTAAGATCAAGAATGACTTTGGGGAGTAAGATGAAAGATGATATAATATATGAGACCTGGGATGTAGGACCTGTGGATTATATTCCTTGGACTTTGGATAGATCCCTGTACCTCAGTCTTCCCATCAGTGGAGACTGTTATTATTCCTTATGTTAAAAAAGTATTGTTATCAGAGCTTGCAAAACCCTTTAAGCTCCTTAGAAGAAAACCTTAAGGTGGTAAAAATTATTACTCTCTATTATAATCGAAAATAAATTTTATAGGAGTTGAATAGGAACCAGCAGGTTTGGACTATATCATCCAGAAGTAGCCCCAAGCACAGAATAGCACTTCCTTCCTTTCCACATCAGAAGACACAACCTGGAGTTGAGTGCTGTAAAGGTGACTAACAGCCTGCTGCCCCCTCCTCCAGGCAAAGAAAGTTGCTCATTACTGTTTGTTGCTCTGTATCAAATGGGGAAATCAAGTTCGATTTGTGCTGTGCTACAGTGAGTGCCCAAAGCAATGACAGAAAAACAGTCAGACCCTGAGTCACTGGGAAAGCTGTTAATGTGACCGCCCTCCTCGCAGCTGGAGAGCAAAGCTGACACTTCCTTGGTCCATAGGGTCCTTTTTCCTTCATCCTTTCCCCTGCCAGTGTCAGACCAAAGAGACTGCGTGGCTCAGTCTTCTTTTGCCACCAAAGCAATGCTCGTATCAGTGCCCACTGAGCTGGATGAGCCTCTGGCCAGGTGAGGGCTGCTCATCCAGCTGCAGCAGGCAGCCCGTGGCCTGTGGATGTGTGAGAGTTCCAGAGGCATGTCCAGGTGAGAGCACGTGTGTCTCCAGAGCACCACAGTGACAGTGGACATGTTGTGGGTTCAATTCCGTCTGTCTGTCTGGAAAGGATGTCAGGGAGGGAGGCTTTGTGCCTGTCTGTTGGGCCTGTCTCTGAGGGCTTCTGCTGGTGCCTCTGAGTCCGTCAGCTGTGCTTGGGGGTGCATGGGGATGACTGAGCACACCATCTGGGCTGGTATCCATGCTGCCTGTTCGTTCAGCGCCACAGCTGCGTGTGTGAGTGTGTCTGTGAGCGCTGCAGGAGGCACAGAGGAGGAGGAGGAGGAGGAGCTACCCAGCACAGGTACACAGGGCGATGCAGCAGATGCCATGAGCCAGGGGCGTGCGCACGGCTACGAGATGAGAACTGTCAGGGATAGAGAACCGGTGACTTGCGGGCGTTAGTGAAATAATGGGATATTTCCGTGCATGAAGTGCCCTCCTGTTGTAGCAGCACACGTTTTCCTAAGAGTGAACATTGCAACTGGTTTGAGGGTTGATGGACATGGTGGGGTTTTAATGGGAGATGTGACAGGAGGACAGTGCAGTGTTGTGTGCGGGCCGATCCGTGGTGGCATCTGGGAGACATAGGACTTGGGTGCTTCAGGAAGCAGCACTCCTGTGAAGAAGGTTAGGGAAACCCAAACCCCACCTCGGTGTATCCCTTCCCTAAAAAGTGTCGGTTAGGTCTGTTTTGCCCAAGCCTGCTGGGTAATGGTTTGGTGTTTGTCCACCAGGTATTCAGGAGAGCTGAACACTTCATGCCTTGTACTTCTGAAAAGGTTTCCAAATTCGGTTAGGAAGTCAGCAGAGGGTTGCAGCTTGATTAAATCCTGAGTACTGATGCAGTAAGGCCAGAGAAATACCAAAGCATTGAGCTCCCAAGACTCGGAGACCTGTGCAGTGATTTCTCATTTAGTCTATTTTATTTCTGACGTAAAGCAGCTCGGGCTTAAACCAGGCGCATGAGGCCCTTTTTTACAATCATCTCGCTTTTGGTGTCAAGAGGCTTCATATTATTTGCCATGAGCTCCTGCTCGCATTCTTTGGAATATCTGAAAGCCTATACTTAAATCTCCCTCTCACCTTCTCCTGCACTCCTCCCTTTTAACCCACACCCCGCCTTTCTTCCTTTTCTCCCTTACTCTCCTCTCCCCCGTCTCCAGCCACACTAAACCTCACGAGCTCATTTTCACTCTCAGCCAATGTGTCTGAAGGCAGAGAACCAGTGGCTGAAGTGCTGCAGTCCTTACTCAGGCGCGCAGCCTGCGCAAGGACTGGAGCGCTGGGCCCTGCGGCACAGTCCGGTGCACACACCCCTCAATGGGAGCAAGGATCGCGGGAAGGACGACATACATCCAGCCTGCACCTCAGTTGGGACTGGCATTCATATCTGTCGCTGTGTCTGTCTGTCTGTCTTTCTCTGCCTGTCTGGTTCTCTCCGCTTCCACGCCCTTTGCTGCTCAGATTTTGGCCATCGGCTGCCGCCGGACACAAATCTTTGCGATTCCTACAACTTGCAAGCTCATTTACCCAAACCTTCCGGAAGAGGCAGAAAACATCTCCCTCCCTCTCCTTTCTCTCCCTCTCAAATGCCATCTGGGTAGAAGAGGCCTCCAAATTACGTAGCAAAGGGCTGGAGAAGCACAGTGGCTTCTTTTGACATCTTGTGTTGTCACACCCTTACTGCTGCCATCCCAGAAGTTGTCCGTAGTCCTGAGCTCTCCCTGTGTGCGTGTATATGTATGTATATATGACTTGTTCTCCTTTTGGAAAAGCTGCTGATTAAATTGATGGGGGTGGGGAGGGTGGATTTAGTTTGCTGCCTTTTTTTTTTTCTTTTTTAACATCTGGTGGTGTTTTTGTCGTTGGGATAATTCAGGTAACGCACCACAGTGGCCCCAGCCGTAGGAAGCCGCGTTGAAGCATGGTTGTGAGCTGTAGCAGTGGCAAGGGCTTTATTTATTTACTTATTTTGCCTTTGAAGAACATCAGGAGAGCTGCCCTGAACTCTTCCACAGATTAGGCTTAGATCAATTTCAATTTGATCACCTCCCATGCTTAATCAACAATTTTAGTGCATGTTTTTCACCCTGTGTTGGTGAGAAAGAAGTATGGTAGGACTATCCAACCACAACCATGTTTGAACAGGGTTATTTTTGGGTTTATTTATGTATATATTTGTCATGATGATGGGGCCTCTTTTTTTTCTTTTTTTTTAAATCTCTTGTCTTTAAAATGTTGGTATTTTGAGTGCATTTCCAGAGTTCATAATGTGATTTGCCCTTTAAAAGAGGTGATTTTGGTAACTGCACAGCTTTTTCTGTATGGAAATCTATATGAAATACGGACAATCAGAAAAAAGTATGTATTTTCTGCAAAAAAAGGGGATAGTAAATGCAAATTACTCCTTCCCCAGTTTACCCCTGAGTGTTTGAGCTGTTGCTAGCCGTGTTAGCACCACAAGAAGAAGGCATGTAGTTCCCACTTTGAAAGACTCTTCATACAACCCAGTTTTAAGGAAGTACCTCAATATTGTGATTTCCACAAAATTGTTATACTTGGCTTCTGATGTTATTCCAGGCCCATGGAAAAATCAGAATGTATTCTAATGCAGGGTAGACTTTAGAGCAGCATAAAAATAAATTTGCCTTACTGGAAAAATTTGACCACACACATCCTCGTTCATTAAAACAGGCAAAACAGAAGATAGAGAATCCAGGAGAACAAATTCTTAGAAGCTAAATGTGAAAGCAGCAAAAAGAAAGTTAGACAGCCCTATGACTGTAAGACCTGATGCACAAACCTGTCTGGAGTCCTTCTGAGTGAAAATGTTTAAAATGGTGGGCCACAGCATCTCACTGACTGCTCTGAGGAGTGAATTGTGCTTTTAATTAGTGCAGGCTTGCACAATCCCAAAACCTTGGTGGGTTTTAAGGCCTTTAGAGAAGTCCTGCTTTCTTATTTGACTGTAAATTATTGTTACAATAGCAGTAAAAGCTAATAGTAGGAACACAAAGAACCACAGACCTTGTCCTGTGTTGGTTCAATAGTAAAAATAAGTGTATGACATCTACATTTCAGTGCAAAGAACTCTTTAAAAAGCTTACATCCAGATTTTCTGACCACTATTTAATTTTACTTGTCATTTTTCTATCACAGCACTTTGAAGAAAAAACCCACTACAATATTCTGGCACCAACATCCTTGATATATTACAGTTATATTTCATTTTTCCCTTTAATTCCAATGTGTTTTTCCACAAAGCTAGTTAAAACACTCAAATTAAAAAGAGCTACCCCAAGCTGATTATATTTTTCCATTGGCTTGCTAGCCAGGATAAATCATTCCTTTTGCCTAGCAAAAGTTTCTTTTAACTTTCCCTGAACTCTAATAGAGATTGTATCTTTATATGAATGCACAGAAAAATCTCTGACTCTTGATTCCTTAGATCATCTCTGAACATATTAACGTTAATTAATGATCCCTAAGCACCCAAAGTTAGATGGTCAAAAAGGTGCTTGTGTGAGTTCAAATCCGGTTGGTTCTGTCATCTTAGGCAATTCCTTGAAGCCGTGAAAGATGCTTCTGGAGTTTAAATCTCTTTTTTCTCAGACCTACCTTGCTGAGAATGCCCAAGGAATTTTCCAGCGTCGCTGTTCTCCATACACAGACTGCAGTAGCAGAGAGGGCACAGCCCCCTGCGTTTCACTCACCCAGTTTTGCTGCAAAAGCTCCTGTTCTTCATGCAAATCACAAGGGCTTTTAGATTCGGTGCTACAAGACCTCACTGCGGGCACCATCTTGTACTATTGGGGGTATTTGGAGAAATTCTCACTGGTCTCAGGCTGCGCTGCCAGTGGCAACAAAAGCAACGGAGGTGATGGAGGAAGGGAAGACACACACAAGCATTTTACTTGTTTTCCTCTTTGACTTGCTCTTCCCCCCCATCTTCTTCTCCCCAGCGACTTTCTCCACATTTTGCTGGAATCTTGGGCAGCAGAGGTTTCCAGCAAGGCAGTAGGAAGTTCCCCTCCACCTTGTGTCGCAGTAGCTTTTCCTCTCTGCCTTCAGCCAAGATCCCATCAGCCCAGGGGGAAGAGCTGCTCCCCTTTGTGAGGGTTTTTGTGCCAGGCACTGGGCAGCCTTTCAGCATGGTGATGGTACCAGTTTGCAAACCCAAATGCACAGACTTCCCATTAAATACAGACCCAGTTGTGGGGTGTTTGCCACTCACCCAGATTTGTAATCAAAGGTAAACACATATGAATTAATTTTCCCCTTTCTAATACAGTCAGTATAGCACCCTCATTTAGCTCTTGCCTTGCTTCCCCTACACTCTCATGCACCAGCCAGCCAAACACAAGAGGGGTGTTTATTTTATTATTTCTTAATAGACATCTGGTTTTAAAATGACTGTGCTCTCTTCCCATCGCTCCCTGATCTGTTCTTTGTGGAGACTGTCTGGAACAACATGCCAACAAAATCACTTCTGCTTCGTGTGTCTTCCTGGGCATCTGCTAAACGGGGCCCATTCCCTGCTGCATCCAGATGACCAAGCTGTAGGGACTGGATCACTGCTTATGGTCAGCTGCTTGATGGCCACAAATTATGTCTGGGCTCTAATTGCTGTTGCAGAGTGATGGACATCCCAGCTGGTTGCATCCCAGCTGTTGTCTCCAAGTCCACTTTGAAGCTCAGAGACACCAGTCAGCACTGCTGCCTGCTGAGCCTTGTCTGAGTGGCTGGGAGAAAAATCTCCTTCATCCAAAGCCAGATGTCTTTACATAAGATGAACAGACATGAAGGCAAAGATGCCTCAGCTGTAACGAAACACTTGCTAATGGAAAAACATCAAAAAAATTGATGTTTAGAGACAGGGAATTTGAGACTCAACTGTTTGACCATACTTGAACATAGTAAATCACACAGTGAGCATTACATATCATCTGAACTATCCCTACCTTTTTTTTTATTAAAGGATTCATCAAATCAATAACAATTTATTCTTGGAAAGATGTGTAGAACAATAAAATGTTGCTCAGTAGCTTTGTCAGATCTATCCCCAGTCTCCATATGACCACTTCTAATGTTTTCTGATAATGCCTGTGATTGGCATTTCAAATCCCAGAATGACTCGTAGGCTCTATTGTATCCCATATTATCATACAGAAATCCAATATGAGTCTGTAGGCTGGTTTTTTCTAGGAAATGTTCTGCATCAACATTAAATAACTTTCTAATTTAAAAGGCAATGAAAAGACACAGACTGGGAATTAAATACTAGCTGCTACAAATCTCAGATGAACATGGTCCATAACAAACTCTCTGTTTGTGCTGCTGCTATCTCTGGGTATCCTCCCTTGAGCAAAGATTAATTATACAAAACTGACAGGGGCTGAGAGTTCACCTGCAGTCATCTAGAGCCTCTTGCAACCCACAGTCCTTTTGCTCTGGAACAAAGGTGGATTGGGTTTTCTCCTGCTTCCACCAGCATGTGCAGCTCCCTTAAGCACCTTCATCAAAGCACAAGATGGCTCATTCATCTTCACACTGTCCCAGAGCCTCTGGGCTTCCCAAAGGATGGATCCTGGCAACACTGCATGTGGAATCTTTCAGCTGGTGGCCTACCTGCCTTCCTTCCCGAAAAACTGCTCCTGGTCCAGTCTCCATCTGTCCCCAATAATCCCCAAAGAGTTACACTGAGGAGTGGGGATTTTGCTGCAGACCACAGGCTTCCTTCCGACCTTAACACCCCCAGTGTAATTCCCTATCACTCATCCAGGACTTGTGCAGTACCACAAAGAGGCTACTGAAGTTTCCTTCCGGATTCATGTGCTCCTGGAACCCTACAAAGGCCAAAGGTCTCCCTCCTCCTCTCAGCCTGAGGCTGCCCAGAGAAACCCCAGAAACACCAATACACAGAGAGCACTGAGTTTCACCCTGCTCTTCATTTTTCCTTCTTCCTTGTCCTTTTCCCACACCGTGAAATCCTATCAGCTAATTCAGAAGTAGTTAACAAATATCTGCAGGAGTGCTCGAACATTCAGTGCACAGACGGCAAGCACAGCCATGGCAGAGGAAGGACAGGCCTCTGGGAGTTTGAATTCCTCAAATCTCCGGTCTACAGGGAAGAAGCAGCCAGGAGATGTCACTGACCCTCTCAGTACCAATGGAGTCTTGCAGGGTGTTGGATACAAAGCTCCTGCCTATCAATGGCTCAGGAAGTTCATCCCAGAGAAGAGCTCCGTTGCCATTCCCATTTCCAAGGCAGGCTGTGGGATGCTACAAGAAATGGAAAAATCAGTTCTTATACGGTGCACAACAGTGTGTCTTTAAAGTTATTAGGACAGCTACGAATGTTTTGAGCAGTCTTTCTTCTATTTTATTTTGACATCAAAATCGGGTCCTAGTACACAAGAACCTGAGCAGGCCAAGCGTGTCAGAGAACACCTCCCTGCTTGCAGCCCTCCAGAGCAGCTGTGCCTTCACAACACTGCTACAGATGAGAAGTCAAGATGATGGATTTATTTGGGTGTTTGGGATGGGAGAACCTGGATGTGAAAGTAACTGGTATTCGGAATGAGTCAAAACCAGATACAGGCTGTGCTCCTTTTGGAAAACCTGTCCCACAGATTTCTCTCCCTCTTCCCTCCCAGGCAACGAAAAAAAAAAAAAGAAAGAGAAGAGAATAATGAGCAATGTAATGCAGAACATAAGTCTTTCTAAAGAGGTGGAGGAAAAGAAGACTGCCCTGTCCAGCACAGTGATAAATACGCTGCTGAGTTTGATGTTTAAAAGCCATGTTAACTTTGCCTTAGGAAATGCAGTGAAGCACATTGGACTGCTTAGGAACAGCAATGAGGACACTGTTGGATGGTAATAAAACTGAGGAAAGCTGGAGAGATATGGGAACTTAAATTCTCACTCTTGCTCTCTCTCCATCTTGCTCAGTGGTCTGTTCTGCTCACAAGGCCATCCCCCTCAGGCTGCTCCAGGCTGGGACAGACTGATCATCTCCTTTGGGAGCCATTGCCCTGTGAATCAAGAACAGGTCAAATGAAAAGGCAAGTCTAATGAAAAAAAGTTCATCACACATGGCTCCTGGCAGAGGTGTTCAAATCAGCAAAACCCCTTCTCTGTTACTCAAACAGAAAATCCTGAAAGTCGCTCTACCTGTAAAACAAAAGTAAAAGGTCCTGCACACAAGTAGGCTTTCAACATTTATTCTCATGGCTCAATTTTATCTTCAGCAGCTTCTCATCCAGATGTTCTAGGGCTTCTTTTGGCTGCCTGTCCCACAGAACACAAATGATGAAGCACAGGCAAGCTGCACCTGCCTCTCTGAGTCAGACCAGTACCTGTACCTGAAGAAGAGCACTACATCTCTGATAGTGGTTAGTAGCTGCTTCTTTCTCAGGAGCCCCCCAGGCTTGATTACCATAAGACTTGATTACCCAGAGCTAATGAGAACGATTATTAAAACATCCTGAAAATTAAGAATAATTTGCATAGATATACTTTACCAATTGTTCTGCTTTTCTGGAAGTCGTGGGGAAAAAATAGAGCTTTTAGCTGTGTGAAAAAGCAGCCCTTTCATTACTTGTCCTCTAATTGTCAATCTAGGGTAATCTGCATAACCAAATTAAAGCAATTGACTTTCCTTATATTTACCTTAAGTACTTGGAGCCATAAGACTACTGTCTGACAATTTCATGGGTATATATATATGAAATTAATTAATAAGCTATTCAAATTGGTATGATTTGCATATTTGAAGCTAATTAGAAAAGCAAGCTCTCCAGAATTTCAAAATCTTAGAATATATAGGAAGTGAAGGGGGAAAAAACTGATAGCTGCAGGACTCATTTGCTTAAAAAGTTACCTTGACCTTATTAACTGTATTGAAAACAGGCTTTTGTTGCACAGGGATATGGAAATGTTTCCCCTGAGGTCTGAGATCATGTGGAATCAGTGAAGCATAAATGCATACGTATTGCATTGGGATGAGCTGGCACTCGGTGTCTGCTGGCCCCCGTGAGTTAGCACAGGCAGAAATGGAATGGCAACTTCATTGCAGATGTCGCATTTTTCCCACTTCCCCCTATTGCAACAAATGACATTTTAACTCCCTGCTGCAGGAGAGTTCAGTCTCCTCTGCAGAGCTGTCTGAGTTTTAGCGTGTTATGCTGCTCTGGAACACTCAGAGCTTTTTTTTCCAGGGAAATCAACAAGGTGTTCACTATTTGCCCCAGTAAAGGCAGCGTCACACACCTCAGTTCCCTGTTTTCCTGTAAGATGCTGCCCCTTTCTAACAGGCATTAAATGATCCAAAAAAGCCTCTGGTGCTTCACCCAGATTAGAGCTATAGGGAGGCTCGATTTCTTTGTTTCCAAAAGCCCCTTGTAACATTTTTTTTCTGGTTTAAAATAGAAGGAAAATTTAAAGTTGAAAAACTTTCAGTAAAAAATCGTTTCTATTGAAATAATCAAGATTCAAAACATATGCTTAAGTAAAGTAAAAGCCATTTAATCTGGCAGGGATTTTTTTTTTTCTTAGTTATATACGATTTATAATGGAAATGTAAACCAAATTAAAATGTGTGAGGACAAAATGTGAGATTTCAACCTTACATTTCTGAAATGCCTGTTTCAAAATTGGCATGTTTCTACAGAACATTTGACTTTCAGCATCAGCATTCTTCTGACACAAAATATTTTTATGGGAAAAAAAAAAGAATTCTGGCTAGTTTTATTCAAAATGTTCCCAGAAATTCTCAAAGAGCTGCACTCTTAAAGGAAGAATGCACAGTTTGAGAAGCTTTTCTGATTTGTTTTTGGTTTGGTTTTTTTTCCCCTGCTAATAATTTGATTTCACTGTGAGGTTGTGGGAATTGACAATTACGATGTCTGCAATCCAGTAGTATTCCCTGACAGAGAAATACCAGATACATTTCTGCCTGGCCTTCCAATGACTTCACAGACTTTGGTGGCTGGTGGGTTATCTCCAGGGTTCTTGTGATTAAAACCTCAGACAGCAGTGGCAGACAGATGGCTCTGGAAGGGGCTGTGGTAACTCCCCAGTGGAATGGCAGACTATTACCTGCCAGCAGCCAAGGTTGATTTGAAACCCTGACTTTTTCCAGCTCTCCACAAAGACTTGTGTAACTCAGCCTCCTGAGGTCACTTCAGATTTTTGACACTACAGATACGAGAGGACGTCTTGTGTCTTCTTTTACCATGGCACAGATAACTTCTAAACCTCTTTTTGTCCCATACTTCGGTAAATCCTTGTTCTTCTTGAAACCCAACACCTTGCAGATCCCATCTCAGTGTAACCACGTGGGAAGGAAAAATCTCCGGAAAAGCAGTATGGTTTGTCATTGCTTTTAATTCCCCTCCACAGCTTACCTATGGCTTTGACGAGTTCATTTCCCCAGAATGGCTCTTTCCACCCTTCATCTTGTGTCCAAAGTCGCAGATGCAGCATGGCTGAAGCAGGACTCTTGGAGGAGACCTCTATATGCAAAGACCTTGATCTGGAAAAGACCGATAGCCTACAAATGCGAAGGAACAACACAACACTTCAGCCCGCTCAGGCGAGCTCTGCAGAGCAGATTCTCAGAGGCAACCTTCCTGCAGTGAGGAGCAAAAAGCAAGAAGTGAACGTTTATCACCCCCTTCCTCATGGGACAAGGCTGACAGACCAGTTATCAAGTGTCCAACAGATACAGCATCTTCACGGGCAACTTTTCATTCTCCAAATTCAACACAAATCAAGGAAATACCTTAGCAGACATCCATCACCAACAACCACCTGCTCTAAGTAGTCTCCTAAAAGCTTCACCCACGAGCCACAGTCTCCTCAGTGGAGAAATGCCATTACAGATTGTCACAAAAGGCAGCATAAGCATCTGACCACTCCTTCTCTTGAGAAATATGAAGCTACTCTGCCATGTTGTGGTGCCAGCATCTCAAACACACATTTCCTCTTGTCTCTTCTAACCTAGGGCTATCAGGCATAACTGGAAGGCTGCAGTTGTACCTCTGCATTGACTGAGACAACTCTAACTAGCAAAGCAATTATAACATTGTGCATTCAGCTGCTGAAATGCTCTCCAGCTCTATTAAATGCTCTCTTGCAGAAAGAGATTCCTCCCTATGAATGAAAGTGTTGTTAGAAAGTAAAAGACTATCAGCAAGGAAGTTTTGCTCCTCAAACATCAGGGAAAAAATCAGTTTGGACTTCCTAGCAAAGGCTGGATCCCCTCCAAGGGAGTTGAACTCATCTTCAGGGTGTCCTGTGGTGTGAAAGAATTACTACCATCAGCAGCGCTGGCAATGGGAATGCTCCCTGCCTGTCCTGTCATCTCAGTGCAGTCAGGCTTCAACAGCTACTGCACAGCCACTGATACTTATGCAGCAGTCGAGGAGCCTCCGTGGTTACATGGATTAAATACTTACTGCACAGACCTAATGAAGCTCCCTTTCAGGCACTTCCAGGCGCTGCTTCTCTGGAGAGCCATTACAGCTGTCAGCCAAAAGCCCCGAGGGACTCAAGCCTCCCAACGTGGTCCTCCATCTCCAGTGTTCTCCAGTGGGATTAATATCTCTTCTCAGGAATTTTCTGCTGAAACTTCCATTTGAATCTGTTTATTAAGACACTATTGTTCTCTTCCAAATCTTTATCCATAAGATAAAGCCATGGATATTTCAGGGAACTTTGATATTGCTGTCACTATACAAAGCCTTTTTGCCCATATTTTTGCTGCAGTTTTTCCAGCTCTGAAAAGCCACATCATCCCTTCTCAGAATTTCAGAATGGATTGCGTTACAGCTTAAATACCCTACTATATTGACTGTTACATATTGCTCTTGAAAGATTGAGACTGGTTCTCCTGGAGTGCAAATTTTATCCTCTCCTAGCTTCCAAAGCACGACCCACTAAAATCTTTTTCCTTGACTTGGTGGCAGTATCAGACACCAAGTTTGATTTGTGAGATGTTATGGAGGTTCAAGAGGACTTGGAGGAATTATGTTCTTCGCAAGCAGTCCCCAGTAAACCTCACTCCCACCTACCCAGGCAGAGTGTGATTAGCAGGAACGCAATTACCTTATCCAGTGCTGTGGTCTCTGAGATTTTAAGTATCTCTCCATAGAATAAACCTGGCTTCTTTCCCAGAAACTTCCTTACCTGGGATCCTGACTTCGTGATGGGCATAAGCTTTGTGCCTGTAGGGGCTCTAAGGATGCTCACAGGTTTTAAGCAGCAGCTTAAGCAATTTCTCTGTTTAAAAGCTGGTGTTCCAGTACACACTGAACGTGAATGAGATGTATGCAGGCAACAATATTCTGAGGAGGTTTCCAGACATGTTTCAGGGATCACTCAGTTTTTATCCCACTGAATTTTTACTTGGGCTTCTAGAACCTTCTCTTCTCTTCTCTTTCTTGGCCTCTTTTGACCTCTCCTTAGCATCTCTGTTGCCTTTTTAAATATAGGGACATCAAAAGAAAGAAAAAAAACAAACCAGAGTTCTCATTGTACTCATCCCCCCCGAGTGTCTTTACACAGGTGCATCCCGCCTCAGCTATTTCTTTTCCCACTCAGCCTGCAGGTTCCCTTCTACATCACTCTAAATATGGCCTTGGACTTGTGATTTATACCTCAGATCCCTTTTCTGCATGAGGTAAACTGCTCAGAACATCATCTCTGCCTGATGTCCCTGCTGTGGAGCTTTCCCATTCAGTATGTTCTGGCTACTCGTGCCCCAAAAGAGAAGGGCAGGACGGAAGGCTTGAAGTTCCTTTGCAGGTTAAACCCCATGCAGGAGCAGAGACAGCTGCAAATTAAACACTACAGCCAAGAGTGCTTTCTGCTCTTTCAGAGACATTAAACAGATGAGGATTTGTTTTTCACATTGTTCTGAGATTTGTAGAAATGAAATCCCGTCCATTTCAGATGGGCAACAGACACTGGCTTTAATTCCGTGTACTTGTCACCATGCCTCCATCTCTGGGAACTGATGTGACCACTACATTTCCAGGTGCCAGTTGCCTGGCCTTGTCCTAAAATTGGCATTCCCACATCCCTGGCAAGGCTGAAGATTCTTGGATAATCCAGCAGTAGCTCTCTCAACTTTAGAGTTCGGAATGGCCACACTTGGAAATTCCAGTAATGGGTTCTCAGACATCTGTGCTCAGGTCCGTGGGGTGGCTTTTTTGGCACAGGTCTCATTTGTCTCCTTTCTGAAACCTTTGTGGGTATCAGAAAATGTATTCAGCAAGCCAAAGCTGGGGATTGATTTTCCCCTCATGAACTCCCACAGTGTGCACAAACACAGCAGGAACCTCAGCCCACAGTGCCACAGTTTGTACAAATCCCACCTGCCAGCATTAGCAGAACCTTTCCCGTGCTGCTTTTGAGCCTCTACCATAGGTAGTGATATAATTTGCTACATTTTTGAGCACATCTTAAAACACTGGCCAGTTAGCTCTGGGAATTAGGGAAGAAATGACAATAAATGCACAATTTCCCACAACACCTCAGCAGGCTTCTTCAGCCTGTCAGTCACAGACGCACCAACACTGTCAGCCAGGAAGGATGAAGAACCCCAAAAATTTTTAGGCTTCCTTCAGTTATTTTGAAGGGCCTTTGTACCTTCTGCCAAGAACGCAGCAAATAGCAGAGTAAGGGTTCTCCTACTGTTAGAAAAGGTGATTTGGAGAACTAGAAAGAGGAAGGAGGATGGGACAGAGAAACGCTTTGCTGGAAAGATGTTTGCCTAGCAACACAAAATCAAAATCTATGCCTGACCTGTAAGAAATGTCTCTATGGGCACTGCATCTTTATTTGGTATTCAAGCCAACTTTCGCCTGTATGTGATCTGAAAACACAAGAGCAAACATGTGAAAGAGGAGGATAAAAGCAATGAAAGCTGACACTACCAAACCAATGAGCTAACCCAAATTATTATATGATAGGTGTACCTTGGGCTTTTGATTGTTCTCAGTTGCCTATATCACCAAATAGGCTGTGCCTCCAAACTGCACTTTTTCTTTAGGTAATACAATGCCAGTTTGATTACTGCAGCATCCTTGGACAGCAAGACCATGCTGCAGGAGTCCTCCATGGCACTAGAGGGGAATTCTGACTCTGACAGAAGAAGAAATACATCAGTTCCCACTTTGCTAAAGTAGCAGACAGGTTTGGCATATGGTAGAGGTTAGGCCTGAAGGATTATGTTACTATTGAACTGAAGGACTCCTACTAAAGACAGTTCTATTTAATTTACAGTTCTGCTTCTTACACCCAAGGATACTTGCAGCCTTGGGTATTTTTTAGAATTGCTCTCAGTATTGGAAATGGCCCCAGAGGTTAATCAAGGAATGTCAGGCCGAGTGTCTGCAGCAATTTGACCCTTCCAGGCGTGACCAGGGCTCGGCTCGGCTCGGCTCAGCCTGGCCTCCAAGAACACATCCATTGGGTCCCCAGGGCTTTGCTGGGAGGTGGGTGAAGGTAGAGTGAGCTAATTAGCTGCACCAACCCACTTTCCACAGCTGCTGGTGGGTGTTGTAGGGTTGCCAAGAGCCAGACTCTCCCAACCCATCGTCTCACCCGGAGCTGTGTGCAAGGGAATGGGGATACATAAACAGAAAGGGTTGCTTTAGCACTGGGATGTTATGGGTTTACAAATCAGACGGATGCACTAGAAGCTGGCTGGTCCCTGTGCAGACGTGGCCTGGATCTGAGTTGGAGAGCTAAATCAGCCCCTGTACTGAACTCACAGCAGTGATACAAGACACGTTTTAACAGCCCAGTACCTCCACTGCCAGGGTGCCCAGCAGTCAGGAGACACTGGGTGTGATTCACATGTGGTGGTAGTGGAGAGAGCTGACATCAAATTCACTGGCAGTTGGAGCCACTTCTGCCACGGCCAGCGTTGATCCTGGGCATCCTAGGGAATAAGCCCAGCCTCTTGTGCATTGCTTTCAAATTCCCTTTTGCCCTCTTCTGCCATTTTGTTGCTCCTGTGTTAGCCAAGACCTAGTTTACTAGGGCTCTTGATTGAAGACTTATTACAGCTTATTTCTGTCTGCCTTTCTTTAAAGCCAGCTGAACATACCCAATGCTCTTCCTCTATGGTAAGACCGAAAATACAGACCACCCTCCCAGCTTCTGTGACACTCTTTCTAACACACTCCTTTTTTTCTCTTCTCCGTGATCACAAGTTCTCTCTCCAAGCCCAGCCTAGTTATTTGTGCATGAAGCTGCCATGTCGTGTATTGGTGTGAGTCTGGTGTTCACATGAGCTGTGAATATGCTGCACATGTGTATCTCTTGTGCATCCTGAGCTTTCCTCTGGTCGAGTTAACTGTCGTTCTGCCTTCTAATGAACCACCAAGAGAGAACTGGACCTGGTAAGATTTCTTGTTAGCCACAAACCCTGTCCCTGCGCCACCGTCAATGCGACGCTGAATGAGTTTGCAGTGTGACTTCATGTCCAAGCCTCCAGAAAAGAAAGCGTTGGGACTCTGAAGCTCCTCTTCAATGAGGTGGTTCACTATAACATTTGAGTTCGTATTTTGCACAAAAAAAGAGTCAGTGGTGAAATGGTGCACAAAACACTCTGCTGCCTTGGTGTGCAAGGCAGTTCCCACACCACCCCAACAGAGCTGCAGTCACTCCAGTTTCTGGATTGCCACTCTGCAGAACCTCCCTGCTCTGGCAAGGATACACCTTCCAAAAGCTGGGTGAAAGCCAGGAGGAAGTAAGCAGGGCTACTCGAGCATCAGCTAATCTGTAGCCACCTAGTTTTAAAATGCCTGTAAACTTCTGAGGCATCACTGAGCTTTTGGCTAAGTGGTTTGATGCCAGTAAGTCGCAGATTTGTGTCAGGGAGGAATTTGTTCTATTTCATCTGCTGCTTAGACTTTGCCTGCCCTAGGACACTAGGAGAGCAGAGATAAATTTCTGCCTACAGTAGCTGCCTCCTCTCAGCAAGGAAGGACAAAGGAATACTAAAACCTCTGTCCAGATCCGTGTCCCGACTCGCTGCCACCTAAAGAGCCAAGCCAACAAGAACAGCAGCAGGTAGAATAAGAAAACACTGTTTTTTTAGTCACAACCACACCAGGATTGCTGTCCACACAACCTTTAAATTTGGACCTCAGCTCTGTTTTAGATGGCATTAGAGTTTGGCTTCTATAGGACTGGGAGAGCTATTTGACCTTACAGTTAGCCCTCTGGGACCGTAGTGCTGGGAGTATTGGGTGCCATGATTTTTGATTCCTTGGAGGCCACATTCCCTCCTTCATTACCTCAGAGCAACTCCCTCCAATTCACTGAAGCCCACAGCCTGATGTCCAAGTAATCAAACAAGGATGATGTGAGGCGCAGGGAGCACTCAGGCTTTTCCTTGACACAGCCTGCCTCCCTAATCTTTTTCACCCAGTTACTCCTCGGGCAGCGAGTGCCAGCCTTTGCTAGAGGCTGGAGGAAGCTACCTGGTGGCAGATACACCACAGACAGACAGACAGACAAACTGCAGCTGGGTGCAATCCTGAACTGTTGCACATGGTGCTGAGCTCTCTGTGCGAGCAGGGGCCACACCCCAGCACGCAGCTACGGCCCCGGCGTGGGGACAGGGACAGAGCTGAGCACCAGTCTGCCCACCCTGGCTCAGAAACAGGAGCACACACAGCTACACACCTGCATCTGGATGTTTAATCCCAGAAACATCCATCTGGGCTGCTCCTGTGCCTGGGGTTTTATCAGAAGAAGACAGGCCAGCAGCTGCTGTTTTCACTGCCCAGTGACAGGAAATCCAAAGGGTCTGTTCTCTCTTGGTTTACACAGTGGTGAGTAGTTAACAGCAGGGGTGATCTGCACTGTTTCTTCCTCCTAAATGTTGCTCTTTCGGTGGTGTTTAGACTCAAACTGCAGTCTTTGCAGCCTGGGTGGGGACAGAGAGGGGGTTTCCATGCACTTTGCTCCATAGCAGGTCAAGTGGCAGGGTGACAGTGTTATCTCCCCCTGTGACAGGAGGTCACATTCCCACAGTGCTGCTAGCGGAAGGCACCGGCTCCACAGGCTTGGCACAGTATTTTAAGGGGTTAATAAACTGGAAAACGTGGCATTTGCTATGCCCTTGAGCTAGGCAGTGAGTCCTCTGCCAAGGCCAGGTGAGCCTGCTGCTGCAGCAGCCTTCAGATGGATGTTGCCTTCACGCATGTGAAGGCTGAGGAACGTCAGAGCTGGTTACAACCCCAGGGGAAAATGCTTAGGGACAAAGCAGATGCTGTGAGAAAAAACAGGCCAGAAGAAAGACTATTTTAAAATACTCCACGCTTGAACAGTAGCAGCGAAGCCAAAATAAAATGTTTTAAAAAAAAAACCAAAAGTCAGTGCGCAGACTGTGGGAAATACAAAGGGGTCATGAGAAATGAGAAAGGCCCAGCAGCAGGAGCGAGTGACCAGGGCCCAGCCCCCAGGAGCACGGCCACAGCAGCACAGGGACAGCCAGGCTGGCAGCGGTGCCAGTGACACCAGCACACACCGTGCCCCCATGGGGTTGTGCACCCCGGGGCAAATCTGGGACCTGCTCCTGTTTCCCAGCAGAGCAAGCAGCACGTGGCTGGTGCCCGACACCAGATTTACCAGAACTGCTGGCTGAGGCACTCACTGGGGTCAAACACTCAAGAGAGGTCAAAAGGGAAAGTGACTTTCTCCTCCAGTGCAACGTCAATGGGGAATTGCCTCTTTCCAATAAGAGGAGAAGTAATGGAGGGGTTTACAGCATAGCCTATCCCTAATCCCTGAAAGCCCAGGCAAACTGAAGGGAGAGGCTGATGGCCTTGAGAGCCCCTGTAGAGTAGCCTCACCACCATGGGAGACAGGGCAGGCTTGAGCAGCCTTGGCCTGTCCCTGGGGCGCCAGGAGTGGAAGCCCAGGGAGCAGTACCAGGACAAGGAACAGTGCAGTGAGCTCTCAGCGTAGCGTCCTCTGTGGCCCAGGGCCCTCGTTCCTCCCGTGCTGTTGTAACTCCTGCCTCTGTGCCAATGGCTTCCAGAACGCAGAGGAAAACTCTCGCATCTCAATCACCTTCTTCCGACTCTTCCGCGTGATGCGTCTCGTGAAGCTCCTGAGCCGAGGGGAGGGCATCCGGACACTGCTTTGGACCTTCATCAAGTCCTTCCAGGTATTCCTTCACTTATCTCTAAGAAAGACCTAACTCCTTTTGATTTCCCTCGGCGGCCTCTCGGGGAAGGGGTTTCACCCCAGTGCCTGAGCTCCCAGGCGCCCAGGGACAAGTGGCACGAATGAGTCGAGCAAATGGGACTCGCAGGGAGTGGCTGTCTGGGTATCAGTTTCATCTTTAAAGCATGAGTAATGGCTGGAGACCCTCCTGAACAGCCTTAATAGTTCAGTTCAACTCAATTACTGCCTGTCTGTAACCCTTCGAGCTCATCTTTTTTTTTTTTTTTCCCCTTATTTGAGCTGTACTTTATATGTGTAACTTTAAGTGAAATACACAGCTATGGGGGGACGGCCTGGGTCTCAATTAAATCTCCTTTAAGCCTTGTTTTGAGGATTTCCAGTGAGTATTAGAGGTGTGTGGCCTCCATACTTTCATCCAGGAAGAATTCACCTTTTTAGCCCCACTCTTTTGAGCTGGTAACAATGCCGAGTTATTAAATTGCTGCTGCTTTTTTCCCTGGAGACAGGTTGCATTTCAGTGGTAGGTAAAGTTCCAGAGTAGATAGGAGGGAGTGAAGGAGACCAGACTGGATAAGAATCATCACCTTTGGAGGAAAAGAAACAGCACAGTTATTTGCTAGATAAAACCTAGCTGCATATAGTAAAATGATAGTTAGAGATGAAGCGTAGCATATTCCTGCATTTTAAAAGTACTTGACCTGGATTGACCGGACCAGCACAACCTGGATGTTAGCTGGGCCATATCCAAAGGAAGTGCCAGGGAAACACAGCACAGGAATACAAACGGTGGTCCAAACATGAGAAAATATGCAGGACACACCACGGGGCAAAAGCGTGAAAGAGTAACTTGTGCAACACACAAGTCTTGAAACAGCAACTACATACCCCTGAGACTGAGGCTTTAAATGCTCAATAGCTTTTGCATTGACTCAAACGGAAAAGGAACTGACCCACACTTTAAAACCTAAACCTCACCAGCCACAACACAAGCTGGGACCTGCAGTGCTGTGGCTCATCGCAGCTGCTGTCCCTCGTCAGCAGAAGTAGCACACGTGCACACCAGCGATCAGCACGGACTTCTTCCGGTGCAGCTCTCAGAGGTCCCAGTAGCCAGACCACCAGGCTTATGCAAAGGGCTCATTTTGCACACTCCTTGACTGCCAGAGGATCTAACCCTGCACAGCAGGTTTCTGACACGTCCATGGCACAGTGACTTTTTCCACTGCTTGCACAGTTGCCAACTTCCAGGTGGTTATTTGAGCAGCGCCACTGGGAACCATTTTGTTTGCATGCGCAGGAATGAGATTCCCTTGGCACAGCTCAGCCATCCCTGATGCAGGGGACAGTCACAATTCCCAGTTCCTGCTTCTCCTCCCCTTGCCCCTGTGCCCCTCCAGCCTCTTTAGCAATAGCTCGCCTGAGCTGAACTTGTCACGGCTCATGGAGAGGAGGAGATGGATGGGAAAGGGAGCACCTGGTACTTCCCTCCAGTGACCTTCAGACCTCTTCAATTGGAGAGTCACTTTAGGCAGGGTTGTAGGGTGGTGGGAGAAAGTATGAAGGGAGGGATCTTCCACAGCAGGGGAGCACAAAAAAAAAAAGGCGGCATTGCAAGCAAGTGCCTTTTCCCTTGAAAGCCTTTAGCCATTTATAACATGGAATTCTCTGCTCCAAGCTCCTCCTCTTGCAACTACTGGGAGGCTCCTTTGGTACCTAAGAATAGCCACTGTGCCGCTCTTAACTCAGCCGCTCCCGCTGTCAGAATGTGGGATCCCAGCAGACTTTGGCACAGGCTCTTCAGTGTCCCCACATGCTTCCAGGAAGCATCTCCGCTCACACAGGGCAGCCGAATAAGCAGCGAACTTAGGGAGCTGGATCCCGTGGTAACTTCCACGTGCCCTGGGCATGGCATGAAGTGCTGACGTACGAGCTGGGGCACTGGTCAGAGCGGTGGGAAAATGCTCAGCGGGGTTTCCGTCTGCAGAGACAGCAGCGGGGTCAGGCTGGGGAGTGGGAGGAGTAGGAAGTGAGAGGGTGCTGAGGGCACGGCAAGGCCGTGGGAATCACAGGGACAGAGTGGTAACGCCGGGGAAGGACAGAGCCAGAGGAGGACAGAGGCAGAGGAGTAGAATATGGGAGGTGGGGAGATGAAGGAGCCATGGGGAACAAGGGGCACAGATGAGCAGGAGGGTGCATTAGTGGAGAGGAGTGGGCTGAGCAGAAGAACATGGAAAGGAAGTGGAGGGGCAGACAGACAGGAGAGAAGACACTTTCCCATGGCCATCTGAAAAACAGAAGTTATACTGGTATAAGTTTTACACCTCAGGTCCTGTCTGGACACTACCCCAGCAGCTCTTAGGCGTTGTGTGTATCAAGTCCCAACTAAACCATCACAAAATGTTTGGAGCCCAATTCAGAGCTGGTGGTCTCTCCAGTGGTGTTGTGGGGTAAACATACCGATTTGTCTGACCCCCTAAAAAGCCAGAGGAATCTGCCCCAAGCCTCAAGATGATGATTACAGATATTGTCTAAAGGATTTGATTATTTTTTGCCATTTTAATATTCAGATCTCTTTGAGATTATTTATGCAGATCTCAGTCAAATCTCCATGGTGGCCAGTGAAAATATTCCCTTGATTTTTCCTGTGGGATTTAGTTGTGTTGAATTCAGGATTACAGATGGGTTTGGGTTGGAAGGGACCTTAAATATCACCTAGTTCCAACCACTCTGCCATGGACAGGGACACCTTCCACCAGACCAGGTTGCTCAGAGCTCCATCCAACCCGGCCTTGAATGCTTCCAGGGACGGGGCATCCACAGCTTCTCTGGGCAACCTGTTTATGTCTCACCCCCCCACACAGTAAAGAATTTCTTCCTAATATTTAATCTAAAGCTGCCCTCTTTCAGTTTAAAACCATCACCCCTTCTCCTATCACTGCATGCCCTTGAAAATGTCTTCATTGTAGGCCCCCTTTAGGTGTTGGAAGGTACTTTAGAGTCTCTCTGGAGCCTTCTCTCCAGGCTGAACAATCCCAGCTCTCCCAGCCTGTCTCCATAGCAGAGGTGCTGCAGCCCCCTGATAGTGTTGCAGGCTCGTTATATTCTGTGAAACTGGGTGTTCAAAATCCGTATCAGGGACTGTGCTCACGTTTTCAGGATGAATGTGTCCACCCATTGCCTCTGAAAGCAAGGTCTGAAAGCCTCTGATCTGAGCACAATATATTTCAAAAAATTCCTGCTCAAAAGCCTGAGCCTGTGAGGTCCCGAGACCTTGATTCCTGTTAGTGGTGGAGGAAACCGGTAGCACTCAACACTTGGCTGATTGCACTGACCTCTTCCTTGGGAGGCAGCTCTGCATATCAGGGCTCTGCATTTCCTCTTCAGCAGCTGATCACTGACACTCAGGGCATGGCAGACACCGCCAGGGACACCTAACACTGAACAGGGAAGATGCTGATGCTGCTTTCGGTGCTTAGAGTGGTACCGGCCATTGCAGCAGAAGCCTTGAATTCGGATTTCAGCAGCCGCTGCATCTTTTATTTCACCAGACTGGGTGCAGGAAAACACCACACTGCCACTAGTGCCAGAGTCATGCTGGTTGTGAGAGCCTTCTCCTCCTGGTAAGCAGGGGCAGACACTGGTTTTCCCTGGCTTTCCCGGCTCGCTCAGGGGCGGGAGTGACGGGAAGGCAGCGGAGCCCTCTCCATCCCCCGTGGTACAGAGCCGAGCCTGCTGCGAGCGCGGGCCTGCGGAGGCATCTAGTGGCCACCTGCCCGCACTACAGAGCCCGAGCCCCGGCCAGCTCCTCCCCAGGAGGAGCACGGACCAGGCTCCTGCCCGCCAGTCTCGGCGGAGACACAGCGCTCTCTGTTTTCCTGTCTTTTCTAGGCTCTCCCCTACGTGGCTCTTTTAATAGTGATGTTGTTCTTCATCTACGCTGTGATTGGGATGCAGGTAAGTGATGCTTGAAGAGCTCGGCTGTGTCTGTCTTCTCCTACTAGAGCATGGGAACAGAGTAACTGGATCCATGTGTGGTTGTGGGGGCTTACAGTGATGTTTTCAGCCCGTGAGGTAAGATGGCAGCTAACCTTGGCTGGAAAACGTCGTCTGACTCTGTACTTCCAACAACAGCACAACACGCTCCAGAAAAAAGGCAAACCAAAAAGTATTGACCCATTTAATGGCAGAACACAATATGCAAACAGTAAAAGGACCGTGCCTGCCCTCCACATTCTAGAAGGGATATCCACAAAGAAGATTTACTGCCTTGCTTGTTGGTTCAAAATAGTTTTTAAAGTGGGCTTATGGCCATGCTACACTGAGCAAACCCAAATGTTCTCCTGCATCTCTTTCGCACTGGTATAACTTCCACTGAGTTGTGAAGAGCAGCTTTTCATCTACACCCATCAAGGTAAATATGGGATCAGACCCAGTGTACCAACACACAGAGTTTCTCCAGGAAGCTGCATCAACACAACATCTTACTCAGTTTGCAAAATGCACTTGGAACCATCCTGAGCTTTCACCTGTGCGGGGAACTGATGTTGCACACAGACCACTGAAGACAGCACGTGATATAGGCACAGTCTGTGACAGACCCAGCCTCACTTGCTGCTGTTCAAGCTAAGCTTCACCTTCCACTTTGGTGTTAATCAAAGCCCTCAGACAAGTCAGCCATCTGAGACCAGAGGCCACAGTATGGAAAGGCGTGGCATAATTGCTTCCAGAGGTCTTCAAACGTGACAGGCTTCTTGGTTTCACAACGGCAACAGAATTAGTAATGAAATTCACCTGACCTCTGTGACCTTGTTTTAATTTGTTTCCTCTTATTATAATCACATGTTTTCACAGATTCCATCTACCCTGCCCCACTGTGAAAAACAAAAGTAATCTTTTCTTGAATTATCACAGGTTATCTCAATAGCCCCAGTAATCACAGCTGTCATTTACCCTACTAGGCTCATGCTGTAAACTTGCCAGTTTTGCCTTTGATACCTAAGTAATGGCCAAGATGTTACAGAATTACCTGTGCTATACAGAAGATGACTTCAGAGTATTAACCTGGTGTTCTGTTGCTGTACAAAGCATTATAAGTGGCTTCCGAGCACCCACGCAGACAGGGTCTACAGTGACCAGGGCACTGCCAGGGGCAGATGCTTTATTCTGTAATTCTACTCCTTATTCTGTCAGCTAGTTCTGAGTTACCTATTTAACCCTTGGCTCACACTCAAGCCTCTGTTTAAATCATCTCAGCAGCCTGAAGATCATACCGCTGTCTTTCACATTGATCTAGATTATTAGGTCACTTCATGTCCTCACGTCTTCCAATAAGAAAACCAACTTTTTTCATTTTCCCTGTTTGCCCAGAGCCCACAGACCTGTTAATATCACTTTTTGTCCAAAGGGCATCTCAGACATTTTGTGTGCAGCTCTCTTGAACGTGCTGACACATAGAGTTCCCTCACACATAGGGACGCATAGGAAGGAAAATCATCCCTCACTCCATTAAGCAGCTACCACGAAAGACTAGATAGACCAGATCTGATAAAAATATCAGAATTTCCCATCTAAAGGAGACCCTACTACTTTATGTCAGCTACTGCCATGACTTGGAGCGTGACAACATTCAAGCCTCACTACCTAACGTGCTCAAGTGGAAAAAACCCAAGTTGATGCTGATGGATGAAGCTGCTCGTAAGATGGCCCAGGAGGCACAGATTGGAGAGGCCAGGAGGGAGGAACCTCCACTTACGGCTCCTCCCAGGTACCTAATGCAAAACACCCACAGCAGCTGCTGCCTGTACCTCGTGTGTGAGGGAAGCTGCGGGGTCTAAAGGAAGATCAGACTTCCAGCACGGGAAGCTCCCTTACCTACATTTGCCTGCAATGAAAAATACGGGCTGCCTCGGCTCAAACTGGCTCTGAGCACTGCACTGTCCTGCTGCTCCTCCTCGGTGCAGCTGGGGCTGTCAGGGCTGCCTGTGCTGTGGGGCTGGTCAGGCACGGGAAGGTCCATGCATCCATGAGGAACCCCTGAAGAAAACTGCCATGTGCTGACCTGTCGCTGTGAGCGGCACTAACAGCGAGGAACGGCACGACAAGTTCAGGAGGAAAGCAGTAGTAGTTTAATTAATTATAATCATTCTTTTATAACAGGGTTCACAAAGAGTGTGTTGAATGGCATAAGACAGTTGGGTGCTCGGCCATCCACCCCTTGAGGGGATTGGTCAAGCTCTAAGACACTTATTCCAAAATATCAGAAGGCCGGAACCACAACAATCCTGCACAACAAACCCAGGTACAAGATAAGGAGTTAGTTTACAAAACCCACAGCAGTGTTTTCATAGCCTCTGTGAGAACTGCAAAGTTCTCCCAGAACGCTGCAGAAAGCTGAAAGATTTCTCTACCAAAGCTTTTCAGCATCTACACTGACCCTCCCTCCTGTCTGGCAAGGCCTTCCCACCACTGTCCCCCTGCTCCTCTCCATGTCATGGTTTATCTTGGGGTGCTAATTATCGGTGACATTTCCTTGAAAAGAAGCTCAGTGTTCTCCCAGAGCTGCTCTGTTCCTGCTGCTTGTTTTGGCTACAGAGAGATCACAGCTTTCAGGCCCCAGGATCTCTGCCACCTTGTTATCAATGGGGAATAAATAGTCCTGACTGTGCTGCGCAGGGACCTTTCTGCTCCACAAGGTTTGTTAAGCTCTCAGCCCCACTGCCTGAAAGTACCACAGCTATCCAAGATTTTTTTCAAAGAAGCCTGAAAATCTGTTGCACTGGGGACTTCATGTTCGAGGACAGGCCTCTAAAAAGGTTTGCTGATGGTTGCAGGCTTCGTGCCATGGCTGGACGAACTAGTTGGTGTGGCATGGGAGGAAGCTCTAGGACATCCTCGTCTGGGCAGATCTGGTCATCATCTCCATGCTGCTGCATTCCGGGAGGACCCCTGAAACACCTGCTGGTGACAAGCCTGACTATAGAAGGGCAGGCATTTGGGCAATTCCAGATCCAAGGCAATGTACTTTACACTGTTTTGTGAAGATCCAAGGCCCCCCACGGAGATGGGAGCTCAACGCTTTGCAGCTGCTGGCCTGTTGCTATCATTTCCCCCTGACAAAGATAGATAAGCCGTGAAGGAAGGAGCCTTTTCTTCTCTATTACTGATTTCTTTCAGCTGGACTCCCTCCCCATTTGAATGCCTGTTAAAACAAGGCCCCACGCCGTGCATTCAGTGTGTGAATAAGGAAGGATACCTTGTTTCGACACAAGATGCCTCTCGTTGCAAAATTAGTGCTTTTCTGGTGGTAAAGCACAAGCCAGGCAAGCAACAACAAATATGAAAGACACACGGAAATGTTTTTTCAATAGAAGAGCAGATTCCATTACATATCAGAGTCAGGGTGAGGCCGAGAGTTACGGGTGACAAGAGGTGTGGGGATTTTGCAGGGCTAATCTGACAAGACCTCTGCTTTCTGCCAGGTGTTTGGTAAAATTGCGCTGAACGATACCACAGAAATCAACCGCAACAATAACTTCCAGACCTTCCCCCAGGCAGTGCTGCTGCTTTTCAGGTGGGTGTATGACAGCTCTGGATTGTGTCAGTCCGGGAGCACGATTCCTCTGCTCTCGGGCACAGCTTATCTCCTTCTACCATGTCATGTTCCTGAGGTGAGTAGTAACATTGCTGTCCTTCAGCGGGGGAGCCTGGGAATTGTGTCAGATTTAGTCTCTTGTACCCCAGCAGCTCACCCTGGTAATGCTCAGTGCTGGGGAGGGAGACAAGTGGAAGGAAGACAGCCAGTTTTCAGTGCTCTCCAATGTTGACATGCATCAAAAACATCTCTGGGTCAAATCTGACCAGCAGTGACTTCTAGCAGGGAAAGGGACATGATGAACTCGTGCTGCGGCATGGCCGTGCCCAGCTCAGCTCAGCACATCATCCCACTCCAGCTGGGGCCAGGGAAGGGTGCTGAAGGGGTGGGAAGCTGGCACAAATTCAACGCTGCCGTAATTTTTAAGGCTGTTTTTAGATGCAATCCGCAGCCATGCCACACACATCTCCGTGATTGTGGTTGGAGCATGGGAGCCCCGTACCCACAGCAGGCAAAGCCAGTCAGAAATGATAAGCTGATGATGGCAACAAAACCAAACAGAGGAGCAGGGTATGCCAGGGGATGTCAAAGCCATTGGCCTAACTTGCTCTTAATTGACCTCAGTGGCAAAATTCCCATTAATGTTCACGGGAGCAGGAACGGGTTGCTAATGTGCCAGTCCCTGTCACATCCAAGGTCACTGCTGTCTTCCCCTGCCCTTTGCCTGGCCCAGGTGTGCCACAGGTGAGGCCTGGCAGGAAATCATGCTGGCATGTCTCCCGGACAAGAAGTGTGACCCGGAGTCGGAGCCGGCCAACTCCACGGAAGCTGATCACTCCTGTGGCAGCAGCTTCGCCGTCTTCTATTTCATCAGCTTCTACATGCTCTGTGCCTTCCTGGTGAGTCCACCCAACCCAGAACCTTCCCTCTGTCAGACTGAGCTTCCCCAGACATCAGCAAGGCATAGCAGAAGAATGATCTCAAAGAGGGGAAATCTCCCCATGCTGGGTCTTTCCCAGCAGCACCCTTTCAGCGACAACACCCCTTCCCTGCCTCCCTCCAGCTCTGGGGGGATGCTCTGTTTCCAATCCCAACCCTTCGTGCACAGCAAAGGAGAGCTCTTCCCCCCTCCCTCTCAATGAGAAAACCAAATTAGTGTGTTGTGGGCTGTGCTGAGGCTAGCAACGCCTCAGCCACACTTCCCACCTTCCCTCCTACCTTCCTGCTGACTGCTGAGCGGGTTTTTCCTCCCCTGCCAGCAGCAGTGACTGTGAGAATACACATATCCCACTTGCATCTGCTCCGTGTTGGCAATGCGGCACTGCTCAGAGCGACAGCACGCGCTCTGCAGCTGGCAGCAGTGCCCAAAACTCTCCCAGTGAGCAGCAGCAACATTTTAAAAGTTTTGGTCTCGGGCCAGAAGGAAGGACTTTTATCTCAGCCCCACTGCCTATTGAAGTTAAATCCCGGGTTCTCCCACCCCATTCTGCCAGGCAAAGACACAGGTAAATAAAAAGCCATGACAGCACATTGAAGAATTCAGCAAATATGTGCCTCATCCATTTAGTAGGGGAGAGAAAAATGTAACCAGCTGAAAATATTCCACCCCTGGGCTCTTCCCATTTAAACTGGGGAGCTGGCATGGGGGAATAAAGAATCCAATCCCAATGGCTTCCTAGTTTCGTGAGTCCAAATCCAGACCTTAAATGGAGAACCTGGTAAAATCTACTGTTCCTTGCCTCATCCATCACATCATCTCTGTCCTTGTTTGCAGATCATCAACCTTTTTGTAGCTGTTATAATGGATAACTTCGATTACCTGACACGGGACTGGTCCATTTTAGGACCACACCACTTGGATGAGTTTAAAAGGATCTGGGCAGAGTATGACCCTGAAGCTAAGTAAGTAATCCAGCCTGGATATCAGAGCTCCTCAGGAGAACAGGCCCATTATTTTCTGTGCCTTAGACCCAGTGCAGTAAGTGCCATGTTCCTCCTGCAGGAACAGTTGGGGTTTGGTTTTTTTGCACAAAACTCCTAAAATGGGTATCACCACAAGGTACTGCTGGTCAATCTGTAAGCCCAAAGTGCAAAGACACTCGCAGAAATCTCAGCATTTAGGCTGCACTGTTACCTGTCAAGTCATTGCTTTACTTTTTGTCGGGGACAGATACAGACTTAGTGAGGGGCAGCAGGAGATCAAGAAAAGGAGATTAGAGGGTTGGTTTATTGTTGTATTTGTTTGGGATATTGAGCTGTGGCTCCTCTGCTTGACTTTGTACTCACAGCAGAGCTGCTGTGCTCCAATCTCTGTTTTGTCATGTGTCATAGATGCCCATCACCACCTGTGCATCCACATGGCTGCCTTACGTTGTCTGCAGGGTTATTCACAGCAGCAGACTTGCAGGGATTTAAAGTTACACTAGAACAACTCACACGAGGGCTTCACTGACATTCAGTATTATATGCTCTGTTTGACACATGCTGAGGCGTAAAGTGCATTTAGATCCCTGTGGCATTACTGTACAGTTGGCAATTGTAACTGCAAAGCCCCCTTCATAATGCAAAAGCCGTGGGAAGAGATTTGGGTGCAAACTAAAAGCACATCTCTTGAGGAGACATAGCGTCACGATTAATCTGGGCTCAGGTTCTGCCACATGTGAGGGCATGTCACATTATCAGAGTGATACATAAATTTAAACACTTCTTCCCATTCACGGTGACTTCCCGTGGGGGGACTTTTAGTATGGATGGAGAATAAGCACAGACTTCTAATAAATACACCGTTTGTTAACAAAACAGGTGCTACTGTTTGTGCTTGTTTGAAGGCAAGACTGCAGTGGCTGAAGCCATGTAATAGATAGCCACTCAGCTCAGATGACATCCTGTTCATAAATGGGAAGCCCTTTTACTCCTCTTCCCCATCCATGTCCCATGCCCCTCCTCTGGCTCTGGTAGCTTTCCTCCCTCCATGAGAGAATTCTTCTTTCGAGGTGCCATTTACCAAATTTAAGAGAAACCCAACTGCCGCTGTGGAGGAAGTTCAGTACTTCGTTTTGTGCTCACTCTAGTGACGGCCCAAAGCATACACAAGTATTAAAAGACAGTGGCTTGGGGTTATTTATGTGGGAGGTAAACCACAAGGAGAAAAACAGACCCTTTGCACCTCTCTGCCTGCTATAGGCCTCAGACCAACAAGTAAATAAGCAGGTATTTATTTTGAGCAGGTCAGTGATGGGGGGACAACCCCAAATTGTCTGTTCATGCACTAGGAAGCTGCAACATTGAGAAGGCCGAGGTCAGTTCTTGCAAGCACTGACTCAAGTATGACTGACAACTGGGATTTCTGCACTAGTAGAAGTTATATGAGTGCTGGGCAAATCCTGCAGAAGGCACCAAATGCCAGAGGCCTGAAATAATACTTTAAGCTATGCCCGGGCTACAGGGAGCAGCAGCATGAGGCTGGAGAGGTCTTAGTGACACTTTCAGCTGTAGCTGCTCTCTGCAGGCAGGCCAGCAGGTCAGGATGCAGCCCTCACTGTGCTTTCTTCTCTAGGGGCCGGATCAAACACTTGGATGTGGTGACGCTGCTCCGGCGGATCCAGCCCCCGCTGGGCTTCGGGAAGCTCTGCCCTCACCGGGTGGCTTGCAAAGTAAGGCACTCTGTGGCTCGGGGGAGGCTGGGCTCACAGCAGCTAAATCAGAGAATCTGTCAGAAAATACAGAGAGCTTTGGCTTGAAAGGCACCTTAAAGACCATCTAATTCCAACCCCCATGCTGTGGGCAGGGCTGCCTCCCTGCAGACCAGTTGTTTCATGCTGAACCGCCTGCAGTGGCATTTTCTAGCTGACCCTGCCTCACTCACTGGGCACATCCCAGCTCGCTGCCCACCGGGCAGAGCCAGCAACAGCATGTGTCTGAACAACCCCTGGGCTGCCCTGTGCCTCTCACCAGCTCCTCTGGGCTGCAACCACCCAGTCGAGGGCTGGAGGGTCAGCAGCAGGTGGGTTGTGCACAGGGCCATCAGCCCTCTGTCTGGTTAGGAGAGCACACCTATGCTAAACACAGCTCTCAAGTACCAAGAACACACATCTGCTTGTGCTGTTAAACACCCGTCTGGAGAGAGATTAGGACAGATAGAAACAACAGGGCATTCTCATTGTGTAACTAAATCCACAAGCCGTGGATATTCACATAAGAGGGATGGCAGGTCTGGAGGGCATCATGAGGACAGAAGGAAGGGCATGCTTCAGTCCACGTGTGGCAGTGTGATTGTTGTCTTTCTTCTCTTCATCCCACAGCGCCTTGTCTCCATGAATATGCCACTGAACAGCGATGGGACCGTCATGTTCAATGCCACCCTCTTTGCATTGGTCAGAACAGCACTGAGGATCAAGACAGAAGGTGAGAAGTCTGCTGACTGCAAGGGCACAAAGGTAGCAGAGCGGTGTGCCTGCCAAGGTGTCCTGAGGAGGAATAAACCAACAGGGACACCTTGTGTAAAATGATCCAAATTACTCATATGCAGCACATGGGACAAAAAGCTATGCAAAGAGGTTTGGAGAAATAATACCTTCTAGGGAGAGCACAGTGTTTCCCACTACCTAGGAAGCCAGTGCTTGCTACAGTATCATCTCAAATTATTGATCATATTCTTCACAGTGGTCTGAGAGTTTAAAGTTTTAGATCAATGTCTGCTCACACAGCAATTAGGAGAAGGACAAAGGGCAAAGAAGCCTCTTCTTTGTACCCTGTCTGCAGAGCTGAGCCACTTTTTGACTGCTGTTGCCACTGATCTTCCAGTCCAAGAGAGAAAAAAAGAGCTTGGACTCAAGGGTCTCATCTCACAAAAACTCCTCCTGTGCTTCCATTAGCATGAGTTAACATTACATTGTAGTAACAGTGGTGTTGTAAAGACAGATGAGAAGTAAAGGGACTGTTAATAGCTTTGCATAGACAGCAGGTATATTTGAGGAAAGCAGACAAGATTTGGGGCTCAGCTTGTCCTCTTTGTTGCACTCTGTCACCTGCTGTAATGAAAGCTATTGGTCCTGAGTCAAAGTCTGGCTTCATGTATTAATGAGATGCATTAAAAGAGCGTGGAGGTCTGTGATTCACAGCTAAACACCTCTGCCTCAGGAGTGGCTGCATTACATTTCAGGCATGGGGAAGCAGAGACCAGCAGAACTCTACCTTTCTGTGCCAGCTGTACACAGCTGAGCCAAAAAACAGTGGCAAAACGACAAAATTATATTAAGGCCTTGAAAGTTGTGCTAAACAGAATTTGACTGCAGCTCAAGAGACTCTCCTGTGGAAAAGCCACCCACAATCCCTGTATAAGACATCTTGTGTCTTATGAAACAGAGACCCAAAAAGGACTCCATTTTCTTGTCTGTCTGAGCCTCAAACTCTCAGAGTCATTGCCAGTGAACTCCTGGGAGACCATCTAAAGCCTCAAACTGCTTTATTTCCTGCTGTAGCAGGATCTTTCAAGTGGTCAGGGCAGGAGTTTGGAAATAGCCCTCCTGAGTCAGATTTCTGCCTTTGATGCTGCCCATGAGTTGCATCCTCAGCAAGTTACTCAGCGTCCCTTTCTTCACTGCATCCTATCGCAGGAGCTACTGCCATGCAGAGCCCTGTGCAACACCCTCAGCAGCTGGGGAGGAATAAGAGAAACTGCAGGAACAGCACCTTTAGGAGGACAAGATGCTGGTTTCAGACACCTAGAGAGAGAAGAGAGGGGTTTGAAGGTACATAAATCAAGAAATAAAACTGAAGGTGACTCATTCGAGAGGAAATGGGTATCTAGAAGGAAAGTCACCTCCCTACGCAGAGATGACTATGCATATTTAGGAAGAAAGCCTCTTGCTGTGAGGGAGCTTTAGGAATGGTCTGAGCATCTCTTGGTCCAAAACTTTCCACTAGTGAGAACACTCTGTATTTACCTCCTGAGACTGCCATGCCAGACACTAAATTGCTCCTCTGCAGGGTCTGCTTAATTCCTGTCTCTGATGATTTTCACCCTGCAGGTAACCTGGAGCAAGCCAACGAAGAGCTGAGAGCAATAATTAAGAAAATCTGGAAGCGCACCAGTATGAAGCTGCTGGACCAGGTGGTGCCTCCCGCAGGTGGTGAGTGCAGGGTCTTGTCCCTGTCTCTGAATCTCTCTGGCTTTTTCCCCCACCTGTCACGTCCTAGTGCACCTCCTGATCATCAGGTGGTATATGGTGGACAGGCTTTCTTCTACAAGCTATCTGCATTTCATCAGGCTGAGATCAGTTCTGTATTAACAGGAATGTCCTGTTCTTACTGCTGAGAAATCAGGGAAAGAAGAAAATGTGCAGAAACAGGAGTTGGTGCATAGGCATCCAGTGTGGCATTCCCTGACCTCCCAGGTGGCCCCATGGGCACAAAGCAGCACTTGGCAGTCGGCCAACAGGTGCAGCCAGGTCCCGAGCCTTGCTCAGCCTGCTCCGAAGTCAGCGGACCGTGTCTTCTAAAATTTCCAGTGGCTCTGCAGAAGGGAGGAGCTACCTGGAGAAAAACTTAGTGCCCATTTTGGCTGACTGACAGTTTTTATTGAGTGGGAACACAGCCGTGACCACATTTCAGGGGAGAGGTGATCTTCTCTGTTCACTCACACCCATGATTAGGCACAAAGGGACAGAATTCCAGTGCAGGGAAGGGTCAGATCAGGCCTGGGATGGCTGATCAGTCAGATGCTGTTGGTGAGCCCAGCCTGTGAATAAGTCTTACCCCAGGCTGTCACAAAACAGCAGCATGTGTTGACCCAGACTGGGAGGCTGCTGCTATAACGAGATCCTTTGTGGTTAACCAGCACCAGAGACTGCAAAGGTTAGATGTACTCCCACTACAGGGGTGCTCTGCCAGCAGAGCCAGCCTGCCCAAATGCCACCTGCACCTCTCCTCCTGACTATTTACAGCAAGCTCTGGCTGTGGAGCAATCCCTTCCTCCAGCTGCATCCTGATGCCATAAAAAGCAGAGATGGACTGCAGTGCCCAGTGTTTCTGCAAGGCTCACGTGAGCACACACACTGTTAAAACCATTTATTTTAATTTATTGTTTTAACCCCCCCTTGGCAGATGACGAGGTGACCGTCGGGAAGTTCTACGCCACTTTCTTGATCCAGGAGTATTTCCGGAAGTTCAAGAAACGTAAAGAGCAGGGGCTGGTGGGGAAGCCCTCCCAGCGCAACGCGCTGTCCTTACAGGTGACAAGCGGGCCCCGAGTGGACAGGGGTGGTATCGTAGAGACAGGTGGCCCCACTTCCCTCTTAACCATTCTGGGGGTTGCAATGGGTTATCCCTTCTGGAAAGGAGCTCACAGACTCCTTGAATTATCACACCAATCCTTTTGGATAAATACCTGTGTACCATGGGCTCACAACCCCCTAGCTCTGGAAATGGAAGGCACAGGTGAGGTATAATCATAATTTATCAATCTGCCAGTAATATTTGAAATTTGGGATCCTTTCAGAGAACTGGCATGAAGTGTCCTGCAGATATTTGATTACTCCCACACACATTTGACCCATTCTGAGGAGTCTGCGTGTTGCCAGGAGGCAAAATCACTTAAAAAGCAAAAAGCATACCTGGATGCCAAGGCCACCTAATGGACAGGGCATCAGACTGTAAGGACTGGGATCTGTTCCCCAGTGTGACACATGTTCACTCAGGTTGTGTGGCAGAAAGAGAAAGCCCCATTGACTGTACAAGCAGTACTATTTATGTCCCTTGAGGGTACATTGAGGAAAAAGGGTGACTCTGGAGTTTCACCAAGCTGAAAAGTGCTGGGATGAGGGCACAAACACAGAATGAGGCCTCGGTACACCCACAGCTTACTACCCTGGATGGACTCTTTGGAACAGATTCCAGTCAGTGAGGGGTTTGAGGACCCTCCAGGTCAAGATGCCAGAAGCTTAGTTATTAAATCCATATTTAAGCTGCTGATTTAAAAGAAGAGATTTTCAGAGGCACCAGAATACATGGTTCAGCTGGAACTGTGGCTGCTCTAGAGCTTCTGGTTGTGGATCTGAGAACCCAGAGTTGAAAGCATGCAGAGCTGCTTAGTCAAGCCTGTGGATTTATGTCTATGTCCTCTTGTGATGAAGCCAAGGACTAGCAACAAACATTCCTTGGTTTGTATTGCTAAGAGTTTCTCTAAGGTGGAGGTGAAAGAGCAGAATTTGTTGGTGTTCTAGGAGCTGGGGGTGCCATGCTAAGTAAAAGGGCTCCACAGTGTTTAGGAAGAAATGGCAATGCTGTTATCTCTCCTGTGCCCACTCTGAGATATGAAGCTCTACAGTTTGCTGTTTTGCAGGCTGGTCTGCGCACACTCCACGACATCGGTCCGGAGATCCGACGAGCCATTTCCGGAGACCTGACAGCTGAGGAAGAGCTGGACAAGGCCATGAAAGAAGCTGTTTCTGCTGCCTCTGAAGATGATATCTTCCGGGTAGGTTCTGAACAAGTTTGTGAGCTGAGGCTGGGCTCAAAGTGCCACATTCTCTTTTGTGCATTTCAGCTGGGCCTTTCTTGTTTTGTAGATCTTACCAGGAAACAGTGGTGGACCTAGGTCCTAACTGAAAGGTCCTACAGTTTTATCCCAACTCCTTCTCTCTTTCTCTCAAGGGAAGCTTCTCACTGGAAGATTCCCTCATGAAACCTAAATTAAAGTGATCAGTGCAGCCATCTTGCAATCTGCAGGGCAGCAGCCAGGCACACTTTAGTGTTTTGTTCACTTCTTTCAGTGGCACTGGTAGCATCCTTCCAGAAAGTGCACTAGAACCCAACAGAACTCCTGTGGTGGGAGAAAATTCTCTGAGCTACTTAGCTAAATCTTTTCTTTCTTATTTCATTCCTGTTTCTTGTAATTGTTTCCTCTGGTAACTTTTCCTCTCCTTTGGAATTTTCCTCCTTTCTTTACAGAAAGATGTTGTCAGTCCTTTCCATTACTCACCATCTAAACAGTACCTAACTGGCTCATTAAATTTCTCTTCATTTCTTCCTCCAGGTGATTAATAGTTTCTGGTGCTTTTCTCAAATTCCCTCTCGTGTCTAAATGTTCCTTTGCAACTGCACTGGGAAAACCAGGCAGCAGCTACCTGGTCCCTGCATCCATGCCCCATCCTGGGCTCCCAGGACTGGTGGGAGGTGTAGAGACATAAACCCACCTGCCAGTGCTCTGGAATCCCAGCCTGTGTATACCTCGTCTGTGACAGAGAAGTCCACACACTGCCTGCTGCAAGAGAGAGCCCCAGTGCCATCACGCTCACTTTGCTCCTCACTTTTTTTTCCCCTCAAGAACAGCATGAAAACACCTGGGCCCTTGCACACCTCACTAACAAAGGAAAAATCCTTTCTGTTTCTCTGACAGAGAGCTGGAGGCTTGTTTGGAAACCATGTGAGCTACTACCAAAGTGATGGCAGGAGTGGGTTCCCCCAGACATTCACCACCCAGAGACCTTTGCACATCAATAAGTCTGGCAACAACCACGGAGATACCGAGTCTCCGTCTCACGAGAAGCTGGTGGACTCCACCTTCACTCCCAGCAGCTACTCATCTTCGGGCTCCAATGCCAACATCAACAATGCCAACAACACTGCCCTGTGTCGCTTCCCCAGCCCGCCCAGCTACCCCAGCACTGTCAGCACAGTGGAAGGCCATGGGACCCCCTTGTCACCCACCATATGTGTGCAGGAGGTTCCTTGGAAACTCCCATCCAAAAGGTAAGTTTTGGAGCAGAGAGGGAGCCAAGGGAGCAGGTGTTGGAAGCTGCATGCAAGCACCAGAGCCCTGCTGCCGAGCTGAAGTCACTCCCAGACACTGCCCAGCCTGCAGCCTGGATTGAGCCTTCTGGCTCTCCACCTGTGCCAAAGCCCACAGTGCAACAGATATGCACCCGTCGGCCACTGCAAAGCACCAGCACTCTTACTGAGCAACACACTTGGTTTCCTTGGGCTTTGTCAGGAAGAAACCTTTGTAAGATCCAAAGGGAACCTTATTTATCCCTCCTTCACCACAGGGAGGTGTTTTATCAACTGGTAACTGAAGGAGACTGCTCTTCATGTCTTAATCACCCCACAGGGAGCTCTGTTGAAGTCGGTGTTTTTCATTCAGCGGGTCACATCCCTACAGAGGTCACCAAAGACTTTCTGGGAGGAGGGAGGCAAGGTTTTCTGAAACAAAGCAAAGAAAATCCCCTTCTCTGGACAGTTTTCAGGCTCTCTACACACAGATGACTAATACAAAAGGAATATCATTTTTCTCAGTGGGGGTTTTTTTTTAATACTTTCAGAAACAGCAGGAAGGAGATGGATTTTTTTTTTCAGTGCAGAGAGCGAGCAGTGTGAAAAAGTGGACAAACGCTGCCCCCAGAAAGGACAGAATAGGACAGTAAGACAGAGGAACTTCAGTGGGTGCAGAATTGCCCAAGTGAAGAGTCCCGTGGTTTTTCTATTTTATGCCTTCCTGAGGGAGGCCCCAGGAGTTGCACAACATGTGTTACCATCTGCCCTCCTCCTTGCTGACTTGTGCTGGTGTGACACTGCTAACGTGGTGTTCTTTTCTCTCCTTGCTTCCCTGGGCACGTTCCCCGAATTAGGACACACTACTACGAGACACTGGGACGGTACGTGTTCTCCATACCCCTCTAATGCTGCCTGGCTGTAACACCCACACTGTCCATCCTACTCAAACTCCAAATTCCTATTAATGCTGAACGTGAGCTCTCCTTTTTGGTGTCAGTAGGGCTGACATAGAGGAACTGATCACCATGACAGCTCCAGAAAATACTCCCAACTCGGGGCACGCAGTGGTTCATGTTCTGGCTGTTTTCTAGATTTGGGGGTTTTTAGAGATGCTAGCTGGGCTCGCACATCTACACATTCTCTGATCGCAGCATAGTGAAGTACACCCTGGCATGTTCATACAAAAATTCTGTATGGTTCTGGCTAAACACAGACTGTTGAGCAGGAGGAGATGCCAGGTACTGATTTTTTTCCCCTCTGCACCTTAGCAGTTTTACTGGCCTCCCATTTCAGAGGAAGGCCGCTGCAGCACTGTCCTACAGGCTCTCTTACACAATGCATACCCACACTTCTCACAATGGTTTTTGCTTTAACCAGATGACAACATAATGTTGCCTCTCCAGTCCCTAAAAGATGGAAAAAAAAAATATGCCACCCTGCTCCCCTCTGCAAATGCTAGTAAGACACTGAAATTATTTCCAAGACCTCCATGTCCATACCTCAAAGATTCAAGTTACCTCCAGATTTTACTTTACTCCTCAGAAAACGCAAAGTCCAAATGAGGTGAAATATGAGTGCTGAAATGTGAAACAGAGGGACAGAGGAGGCAAGCAGGGAATGAAGGGCTGGCACACCTAAGGCTTTGAACAGAGCCTACTGAATTCAGTAGAAGCACTCTGCAGTTGAAAAAAGGGACGACAGGTGGAAAAGCCAGCAAGGATGAGAACGTGACCAGGAGGCAGAGGGCAGAGCTGGTGCAGAGTGAGGGATTTGGGGAGGCAAAGGCCACACACCACAGAGATGAGAGGGTTACTGTGAGTGGCCAGGAGGCTTCTCTGAAATCCATAACCAAGTTTTTTGCAACAAGGGAAGAAGCTTATTGCTGAGAGCCCATGTCAGATTTTACTGTGAGGTGTATCTTTGGAAATGTGGTCAGTGTGATGTGCACCTTAATAGAGTACGGGTGGTCACAAATGACAAAATACATTTACAGTGCTGTTCAGCACTGGTTTAAGAAACTCATCCTGTGAAAGAGGACACAGACAAAGGTTGTTGCCTCGTATTTGTGAACTCCGTAGCTCTGCTCAGTCATTGATTTTTCTATGATGGCTCTTCAGCATTATAATAAGCTGAGACAGATGGAGCCTGTCATTCTTGTCTTTGTAACAGGTTGTCTTTACCATCTCCATCTCTTGACTTGTCTTTTTTGCTCATTAGCTCCAGTTCCAGAGACAGCCAGCTGGCAATTGTTTGCCAAGAGGAAGTGTCTCAGGATGAGACTTATGATGAAAATTTGAATGAAGACATTGAGTACTGTAGTGAACCAAGTCTGCTCTCTACCGAAATGTGAGCTTTGCAGCTTTAGTCAAGGTGTTTGGGTGGTTCTTTAATCAAGGGGGAGAGGTGGGAAGAGGTGACTTTTTCTACAAAAATTTTGACTTATGGGGGAAGCTCAGAAAATTTGAGTCAGACAACTCAAATATCAGAAAATAATTTAAAAATGCAGTTCAGCCCTAGAAGTAATATTGAAAACGATATCTTTCACCTAGGATTTTCCTTCTCTGAATGAGACATGTGGATCTGCAGGGCCTCCCCCCACATCCCCTTCTACCTCCTGATGTTCCCAGACCTTATTTTCAGAGGGTTCTCTGTCTCACAGTCTCTTGTTACTGCTCCTGGACCAGTGATAGTTTGAAGCTAGCTCGCTCTTGCATCCCTTTGCTAGCATGATCTTCCTGGCTTCCTTGCTGGAAAAGGGCTTATTCTGCCTGATGTCAGCTGCTTTTCTAATTCCCTCTGCTCTCCTTCCCAGGCTTGCATACCAAGACGATGAAAACAGACAACTCACTCCACCAGAAAACAACAAAGGAGAGGACAGCCGGCACTCTCCGAAGAAGGGGTTTCTGTGCTCCTCAGCACTAGGTAACCTCCCAGCAGGGCTGGGCTGTGTTTCCTCTGCCTGGGTGAAGTTCCCACATCTCCCTGCAGGAATCCCAGCCTGTGTGGGCACTGGTGTTGCTGTTTGCTGCGTTCAGCTCGTGGGACCAGGAATCCCAGGGCGTGCAGACAATCCTGATCAGGCACGTGGCTCTGCTGGCTTCACACTCAGTCAGCAGATGAACCTGTGGCTGTTTGGACAGCCCCCGTGATCTGTTTGATTAAGCCTGCCTGTGAATTAGGGCAGTTTATTTGAGAACTGTAGACTCTCCAAACAATCACCAGGGAGTCACCGAGTGTTTGAGCCTTGAGTCTGTGGTGTTCTGCTCTGTGTGTACTCAGCAAGGAGAAATGAGAGATTGTCTCCTTTGTCTGCTACCAGGAACACACTGAATGTCAGATAAGTTAATACAACATAAATTAGCCTTCTGCTCTAATTGTACCTGGAGATTTGCAAGTGCCTCACTGTCAGGTGAAAGCCATGAATCACAAGGTTTTATGAAAGTATCAAGAGAGTCTCTGAGAAAATGAACTCTTTTAGGTATAACATTTTTCAGCCTTTTTCTGAGTATTGGTGTGGTGAAAAAGGGCATTGAAGGGAGAAACTGAAAAGAATCATGTATATAAAATACATTTTTACAGAATAACAGTGACAGACTAGGTAGTGTAATGTTTAAAGTGAGGCTACTGAGTCTTCACTCACATCCTTCAGGATGCTTGAGTGATCTAATAACATTTACTTTATTTCAAATCTTAAAATATTAGGCAATGACAACTTTGTATCTATCTGTAAGGCAGTCAGCCCTTGATACAATGCTTCACTAACTACATTCTAGTGAATATTTATACACTGATGTCATACTCATTTTACTAGTTGGGTTTTTTCTCTAGAAAGAGGAAATACCTTTAACCTGCATTGTAACATTGATGCTCTGGGTTACAACATATTTTCTCTAACCCTGAGAGGGCTTTTTCTCAACAAACCAGTGTTATAGATACTTACTATTTTCAGAATTCTAATTTTCTTTCCTCCTCTAGAAAAATGTCAACAAAATCAAGAAGACCACAAAATATTTTAGTGTGCCATGTATTGAATCTTTAATACTGGATTTATTTGCCATTTTTTAGCAGTAAAGCACTTGATCATAAACATACTTTTCAGTAGTTTTAAATTCCTCATTGGGAGTACCTTTCTCATATTCAGAGAAGTTTAATTTTATAGCAAGTAAACAATGTGACGGTTTCAACAGTTCCCTCTAAAATCTTTTTTTTTCTCTTCCTTTCCTTCCAAATTCTGAAAATGCTTCATGTCTGTCTCAGTAACCTTCCATTCCCCAGTAAATTCACCATTGATTAATTCAGTTCCACTTGACCTTGCTGTAGACACAGTCTCGTACCCTGTGGTATGTCTGGCTTCTGAGGGACACAGACCACATGCAAGCAGGGCGCCAGTGTCACCTGAGCAGAGTCTGCATGTTGTGTGCAGCCAGCACAGCACCAGAGCCTCAGCTGCCACCATCCTGCTGAGGGCTTTGCCCCAGCCACTGAGGTCTGAGAGCACTGCCACTGCTCAGGAGGGAAATCAGCTGCATGTGTTTTAAAAGAGAAAAGTGTTCAGAATCCTACCTTGCAGCTTGCTTGGAAGGTGGCGTTGATTGATTCGTGATGCCCAGGTGCTTTCTGTAAATACATTTGCTTCGGGAAGTGTTGAGGGAAAGTGGACGGAGCCTAAAGCGTATGTCTTTGCTGTATGTCCAGTGGGACTGCACTAAAAGAAACTGGAAAGAGATGACCTGTTGCTGCTGTTACGTCCGAGGCACAGAAAGAAAACGACACAGAGTCCAGGCTCGTGAACAAGTGGAAGCCGAAGCTTAAGCTTTAATAATTTTCTGACTACTTTTGTAGGATAGATTGCAAAAGTGTGTTGAGTGGCAATAGGTAATTGGCTCCTCGGCCATCCACCCCTTGAGAGGATTGGCCAAGTTTTAAGATACCTATTCCAAAATATTTTCAAAGTCAAAGCCGTAACAATCTTGCAAAACAGCCTGCGGGTGCAAGAAGTTTATGAAACTGTGACTTTGTTTAAAATAGTTTACATAGGAAAGACAGTCTGCTCACAGAATATTGAGAAAAGGCTGAAGAATTTCTCTGCTTCTAGCTTTTTAGCACCTACAACCTGTGGTGTATTATGAGTGATGGACACGTTGTGTATGGTTGCTGTTTCAGGTCGAAGAGCATCTTTTCACTTAGAATGCTTGAAAAGACAGAAAAACCAGGGCGTGGACGTCTCACAGAAGACAGTCCTGCCTTTGCATCTGGTCCATCATCAGGTGAGTGTTAATAACCACACAGAGCTCCTGCCAGCTGCAGTGCCCCCCCAGAGCATCCCAACCCACTGCTTAAAAACCATTTGGGGTAGATTTTCACCCACAGCAAAGGCCCAGGTTTTAGCACTCAGGATTTTTATCATTCCCAGAACGCTACAGTAATATGTCCCTTGGAGTCAGCCACAGTTATCATTTTCTGATGAAAGAATAAAATAAAATACTAGCAAAAAGATGAAAATAACTACCCAAATTGCATGCTGCAGTGCAATTACACTGGCTTTGATGGCAGTATGCACGTGAATGAAGTGTGCACAGTCTACTGTCATATTAATTAAAGGTAACCACTAAGTGTAATTAACCATTTTACAACATAAACTGATTACATGTAATCAATCAGCTTCTTAAGCCCTTTGTAACTGTGTTGAGCAGCCTAGCAAATGTATGCTCGGGCACGTACCTAGATGATTAGCCAGCTGTCAGACTCCAAAGGAGAGCCGTGTCTGTTGGTTTGACGATGCCACTTCTTTGTCACCATAAAAGAAACAAGTGCAGATGGCAGTGCCAGCCTTGCAAGTGTGGCATCCTGCTCTGTGTAGTCCACCCAGGCAGGGCAGAATGGCCTTGCCACCTCTTTAGAGTGCCACGAGGGCAGAAAAGGCCACACAACAGGAATGGGAGGAGTGAGAAGTCAGAGGAGTGAGAGAGGAGTGGGCTTGAGACTCCCTGGCTTTTCTGACCTCCACTTCCAGAGAGTTATCATGAGCTCCAGAAAGCAGTGCTCTGCAGAGAGTTACAGCTGTGGCAGGGACAACCAGAAAATGTGTTCGAGCAGGGAGGATTGGTCAGGAAACAGCTTCCCACATTCACCACAGCAGAAACAGCCCTCCTGAGACTTCCTGCCCTCCCATGGCAGGCCAGGCAGAGGGAACACAGGCCTCCCAGCCCTCTCAGCCCACACAGCTGACAGAATCACCTCCCTCCAACCTCTACAAACAAGATGGAGCTACTTCACCCTTCCTCACCCCACCAGGCAGCCCAAAACCTGGAGGGATGGGGCTCTGCCCACACAAGTGTCACTGAGCCGGACTGAAGGGCTACTCTGAAAGAGGCATCTGGCCGCCAGCTGACAACACTCAGCAGCGTTCACATGTTTACAAAAATGTTAACCAACAACAGTGCCTAAAATAAGACCACAGAGGGGGAAGGTTGCCTCTGCTGAGCCTAATGGATTCTGTTGCTGTGAATGCTTGAAGAGGTGTTCTCATGGCATACCTGTACATCATGATATGTAAATGTATGCAGCTGAAGCTCAAGGCAATCCCACAGAGCTTCTTTCAGCTTCCTCAGAACCTCACATTTTTGATAAAACATTTTGTATATGTTTTTGCCGACAAGCTGAAAAATTGGTTCTGTTGCCCTGCCTGACAGATCTAGGTCTCTCCTTGAAGTCCTGGCCGTTTAAGGGATGTGCTGAGGCCATCAGAGCCTGCAGGGCATGACTTACTCAGAAGAAGTTTTAAGGGCTTTCTTCCTCACTGAAATTTGATAGGAGTCTAACATCTAATTCCTGAGAAAGCCTTGGTGAACTTGCAGGTGACTAATAATTAATTCTTTTGTTTACCTGATACTGAAGCCATCAGTGCAACATAGTTATCAGTTCCCAAGGATTTCACTGGCAGATGGACTGAGCTTCACTGAACATTAGATAGATTAAGGTGAGCTGCCTAGCTTAAATTACTCAGTTCAGTCCCACTGTGGTCCATGGAGGGAAGGAGCATCACCAAAAGGCAAGTTTAAGTCTTGTGTAAGTCATGTCTTTCAGGCAGTGTTTTCAGGCAGGCACTGAAGAGAAGGGAGCCTTGCCAGCGCCTCTCTGCACAGCTAACTCAGACTAAACACAGAGCCTTCCCATAGCTGAAGCTGGGTGAGCCTAACCCCAGCCCGAACACAACACAGTCCACGTGCTTTTGCATTTTCTATGCATTTATTTCACTGCTCAGCCATGAGCTGTCTGAGATGAGTTTATAACTCTGACAGTCTTGCTTATAGAACAAGGAAGCAGTCACCATCGATAAGGCATCAGATCAGCCCTGTGCAACCAGAGGTTTCCTGAGAATTTGCTGTAAGAGGAGGCTGGATGACTCAGAGGTTGTGTATACGATTACAGAAAGGCTGGATGGCTGAAAGTATAATCATCAGATATTGATCCTCCCACCAACAGCAGATGCCTTAAAATCCCATGGTGGATTTAAAGTTATTGCCAACTGCACACACATCTAAAATTCACATCTGGTATCTGTAGATATCCTCAGCAGACACATAAAACAGCAACTGGCAATAAAAGCCTGTGGTGTCCGTGCTGGGAAAATGAGTTGCTGTCTCCCCCACTAGAGAAGAGGTGGTGTTTCTGGCAGTGCTGTGGGAATGGGGCTGCATCCCTCCTGGCAGTGCTGTGGGAAATGGGGCTGCATCTCTCCTGGCAGTGCCATGGCTCCCAGGCTGAAGAACTGCAGTTCTGAAAGTTTCCAATCCAGTGCTTGGCACTAGCACAGGGTACACCATTTAAAGGAAAGCTTGCAAAATGAGTTTGCAGCACACATCCAAACCCTTCAAGGAGCTGGCAGCTGTTTTCACAAGCCTCGAGACTCTCCAGGCCTTTCTTGGATGGTTTCTCCAGCACCTCCTTGTTCCAGTCCTGCAAGCTCTCACTCACCTTGTCCCTCCTCTGTCCACAGGCACTAGCAGTGGCCGGCCTGAGTCCCCTGCTCCAGCGAAGCCATTCCCCCACCACGTTCTCTCGGCTCTGTGCTACGCCCCCGGCCACGCCCTGCAACCGGGCCTGGCCGCAACAGACCATCCCAACCCTGCGCCTCGACGGGGCAGAGTCCTCGGAGAAGCTCAACAGCAGCCTGCCGTCAGTCCACTGCGGCTCCCGGTACCCTGAGAGCGGCGGCAGCCCCAGGAGAGCCCGGCCGGTGTCCCTGACCGTGCCCAGCCAGACCGCAGGGAGCAGCCGGCAGTTCCACGGCAGCGCCAGCAGCCTGGTGGAAGCGGTAAGAATGCACACTGACGAAGGACACGGTGTCAGCTAGAAACATGGCCCTCGGAAGAGCAGGGCTACAGATCCATTGCTGCCCACAATGCCAGGAGTAGGAGAGCCCATCTCCCAGCAGGGGTTTGGCAGCATGGATGGGAGAAGGAACACAGCAGCAAAGAGGGTTGTGGTAGAGGTGTGACAGGGTTGATGCTGCAGAGTACTAACACGTGTCTTTGTGTTCTGGTTCCCCACCTGCTTTTGAAGGTCTTGATTTCGGAAGGACTGATGCAGTTTGCTCAAGATCCAAAGTTCATTGAGGTCACAACCCAGGAGCTCGCAGATGCCTGCGACATGACGATAGAAGAGATGGAAAATGCAGCAGACAACATTCTCAATGGTAACAGCAAGCAGAGCCCCAATGGCAACCTCTTGCCTTTTGCTAACTGCAGGGACCCAGGGCAGGACAGTGCAGGAGAGGAAGAGGAAGAGGTGCAGAACCCGGATTGTAGGATAAGTCAGGAGGAGCTCAAGGACAGCAGGATTTATATCAGCAGCCTGTAGTTGCCAGGGCTGGAAGCGATGCTGGTTTTTTATTTGTTTCAATGTTCCTAATGGGTTTGTTTCAGAAGTGCCTCACTGTTCTCGTGACCTGGAGTAACCGGAACAGCGTTCTTCATTCATTTCTGTTGGGACGAGTCGCAGAGTTGGGTGGTGTAAGAAAGCTTTTCAGGAGCGGATATAACCCCAGCACGTGTCCATGAAGGAAGAGTGAGGAGGAGGAGAAGAAGAGGAGGAGAGCCAGCTCCCTCTTTTTTTCAGTCCCTGCACAAGGAACGACAGCTGCCTCCAGAGCACGAAGGGGAACCTCAGCTTCCTGTGGATGGCCCTAGCCAAAAGGACCCTGCGCCAAACGGGTGTCTTTCAACTTTGCTTGTAAAAATCATTTTGCACATATTCTGTATGAGCCTCACCGTCTCCATAAAGCCAAGGCCCTTTGATTCGGAAGGAGAGGAAGACTTCTGCTGTGGATTCCCACACGGCCACGGGGAGGAGGAAGCAGGAGAAGCCCGCAGGCGCCCGAGGCGCGGCCCAGCCCTGCCGAGACCCCGGCAGCGGCCCCTGCTGGCCAATCAGAGCTCGGGCAGTCACTCGCCAGCCAATCCGAGCTCAGGCGGTCTCCTGCCGGCCAATCAGAGCTCAGCGCGCCAACTGTGCCAGCCAATGGGAGAGCAGGCATGGCGGCGGGGCAGAGGGGCCGCCGGGCCTGTGCAGAGTTCTTGTTTCGCAGTTTGGTGTTTTCTTGAAAGCATGTTGCAGTTTTTATTTTGACTATTTTATTATTATTATTATTATTTTGAGGGAGAAGGGAGTGTTTACAGCGTTTTGTAATCACCTACCTTTTTTGTTTTGGTTTTATTTTCACCTTTGCAGATGTTAAATTGGTTTGATCATGTTGTATTATTTAAACTGGGGCGGGGGGAGGTTCTCCATTGGAATTTGGTAGAAGTATAATGATAGATGAGTTTTACCAACCATTATGTACACCGAGGATTTGTAATTTTATTTACTAGTAACTGAAACCTTTTTTTGTTGTTGTTTTATAATTTAAGGATAGTAGGCAATGCACTTGATATAGTCTTGCACATTTGAGTGATTGATTTGTGTTCTTTTTAGTGCTAAGTGTATCTGTGAGCGTGGGAGCAACAGGAGCGAGTGTGTGCGCGTGTGTGCGTGTAAGTGCAGTTCTCCACATCCTGGTTTGAGCTGCAGGAGATCTGTATCTGGGGCCATTCGAATGCAAAAACAAACCACTGTCTCTGCTTTCGAAAAGGGAATCAGTAACTTTGCATTTTCTGTTCCACAAGATATGCAAAAACAATGCAATAATATTAATTTTAAAATAAAATTGTAAGTTGTGTTGGCATTAAAACTGTATAGAAAAAAAAATTACGGGGGTGGGGGGGAAACAAAAACAAAAAGAAAAAAAAAAAAACAAAAAACAAACCAGAAGATGTTACGCTTCGATATATTCCGTGTGATGTTTTATTGCATTGATAATGTTTCTGTTGAAGAAACCGTTATACTTGAATTCAGGTCAGTTTCAGTATTTTTCAAATATTTTTTTAAAATGAATTGCAATTGTGCCAAGCAAAGATAATGAATTGAATTAAGTTTGTTTAGAAAAAAAAAGAAAAAAAAGAATCACTTCTTGTATATTTTGCTGCATGTCAAGTGAATCATTTCGTATTTGGAATGTGCCAAGCTTTACCTTTGAACTTTTAAGTGCTTTTTTACGTGTGGTTGGGGAAAGGGTACTGTTTTATTTTTTTTTCCTTTTTTAATTTGTACAATGAACAAAGTGTACCTGGTGTAAGTAACTATTCTGCAATCCACTGACAGGTTGAACGTTACTGATTTTGCATATCTTGTGTTCATTTTCCTTCTTCCTCACTCCCTTTTAACGTGCACGATGACTTTATTGGTAGAGAATCTTTCTTCCAGAGACTGGGACATTTTATTCAGGCTTTGTTTTCTTTCCTTTTGCTCAGTTCCTCTAAAGGTCTCGTCCCACTCAAGGGTGGCAAGACCCCCAAGCCCATTTGGCAGATCCATCCTACACGTTCAGCTGGCACCAGCAATTCAAGGAGCAGGGGGGAGGGAAATTCTGGCTTCAAAATTATTTTATTAAATAGCTGAACCCTGATCAATTACAGCAGGATCCTGGGATAAGAAATGCAAGAATAGTTGGCAAAGTAAAGTTATCTAACCATGGTCTGAACTAAAAGCAGAGGGAGAGGGAGAGAGCTCTGGATCTTTATTAAGAGAATTGCTGCAGTCTGGTCAAGATGCAGGTGCCAAGTGACTTTTTGGCGTTCCTATGCATGGTCTCAGTCCTCTTCCCAGACTTTAGAGGATGGGTCAGATACTAAGTCACAAAACATCTGGCAGCACAGCATGTCCCAGCCATGTTTCCTGACTAGTAAGTGTGAAACTCTCCCAACTGTCTCACACGGACGGTTGGCCCTAACCCCTGAGAGAGGCTGAAAAAACAGGCACGTATTGTTAGATTTTATGCAACTGATTTTTGTCTAGACTACTGCTGTTTTTTCTCTCTCCTCAGGCTGATTCACAAACCTACAGATCGCTTCTGAGTTCCAAGGTGTGATCTGACTCAGAGCTAAACTTTGATTCAAATCTTGAGCTTCTGCAGATGTCTGAGAACACCCTTCATTGCATACGTTGATTACATTATTTTTGTAACGCTCTTGTTCTTCTTCTCAATTCTCTGGGGCATAAAGGAGAAATAGCAAAGGGTATTTTTGACTGTACTTTTTGAACAGGCCAGTATCAGCTCAAGATACCTTGAAAAAAACCAAATACATTTAAACTAGAGAAATACGAATCCATTTGTACAAGCATCTGTCATCAAAGTCGCAACTCAAGACTTCCCTGGAGAATGCAACCAGCTGATGTGGGTCAGTCTCATCCTCCCATCCCTGGTGCCCGTATGGAGCCAGGCACACAAGTGTGTCTCCCTTTGAGCTTGCTGCTGCTGGTACTGATGTGCTCCAAAGGTACTTGAAAGGGGAAAGTGCCCGTGCTTGCCTGTTTCTGAAAATGCCGTGTAAGGGCTCCTTAACTCGTTTTCTTTCACTGCGAAGTCCATCTGACCCTCCCAATGGAAGACGGGTGTTCTTCACTCCTGAAAAACAGTGCTAACCTAAATTAGCGGTGACAATGAGCATTTTGGATGCTTGACGGCCCATCTTTTAGGATTTTTCTTGATGAGAAGGAAAATGACAGGAAGGATTGTGCCCCACGTATTCTTGGGGAAAGCTGCGAGTCCCTCGGGGGTCAGAGCCTACGATGGCCAGGGGGCACCTCGCTCTCTCCTGGAAGACCCCGTAGGTGCTGCAGAGTGGAAAATGTATGACTAGCAGAGAATACAAATGACTTTTGCAGTTTGAGGGGCAGGTGTTAAATTTAGTAATTGCTGGTGCCAGCTGTGCAAATTTCTGGGGAGGGCGGCTTTTTTTTTTTTTTTTTTACATTTGAGGTACTTCCAATGTGCACATTGTGACAGACCTGAGCAAAGAGCTGCTGCCTCCTGCGAGTGAGGCAGAGTCTGGGGGACAGTGGGAAGGAGGGGGCAGGTTTAGCTCCTGAAGTGTTTCCCTGCGTACGGAAGTGGATGGTGGGTACAATCACTGTGCTGTGGATGGAAGCTTGGAAGGAACCGATGGCTGAGAAGTGGCATGGAAGGAAAGAATGGGGAAAACCATCTGCTGTTTGCCTCTGAGCATCTCTGACTCGCAAGAGTAGACTGCAGACTAAAGATGTTTCTTACAAAACAACAGACCTCCTCCCTGTATCACTCCTGCTCATTAGTCCAGACAGTACTGGGCCAGCCACATCGGGTGCATTTCTTTTTTTCTTCCTTATTTCTGTGTGGCTGACATGATGGGAAAGCAAGTGGAACTCATGATCCAGAGCTGGAGTTTTGTTGTCCACAGACCTTTTGTGCATCATCTGCCTCTTCAGCTGGACATGGGGACGACGAAGGTGTAGATGCTGCTGCTACTGCAGGGGTCCCACCTGTTTTCTTGCCCTGCCCACCACACCCCAGCACAGAGGGACAGCCAGAGAGGCGCCATGTACAGAACCGCATCTATTTCTGCTTTGTTTTCTGACTCAGAACCCTGCCCCAGTGACTACGACGACGACGACAACAACAACAAAAAAAGGGCAAATGCATTTTTTACATTTCTTGATAATTTCCAAAGCAATGTATCATTGCTTTCTTTAGACTGACGCCAATATAACAGTTGTATGGGTCTCAGCCAGGCTCCTGTGTCTTTTCTGCCTGAGTTTCAGATTGCTGTATGAAATGTATGCGCGTTTGCACACAGACACAACCAGACGAGGTGGTGGGACCCCGAGCCCGTGGGGTTGGTCACCTGTGTCACAGATGGAGTTGGAGGCCTTGCTTCGTACGTGTAGATGAGAAACCCCAACCCACTGGTCCAGTGAGCTGAAGTGAAGCAGCCCTACTGAGACAGAACTGAGTATCCTAAGATACATCCATGGTCCTGTTGTGACTGTCCTCACAGCAGGGGCAGCGGTGGGGAGAGGAACACTGAATGGGGAATTTGGAGCACAACAATATTGAAGTAGAATCCAGTCGGGGGTTTCTGGTAGCGGTGAGATTTTATCAGCTCCCATAATGAAAACTGTAGTGCATATAAAGAGAACATTCCAGGCCATCAGAAGCCCCAGTTCCCATCTTGCTAACACAAGGCTTGAGGGCACTAGAGGCCAGGTTGTATTGATGTGAAGAATGTGGAAAACAGCACTGGGCCCTGAAAAACTTAATTATATCTTTCCCCCATTTATTTTCTTCTTCAAAGAAGTCTAAGAAATGTAATTCTCAATAGCTGCACAGGATTTATGTTTTTGTTCTTTTGAATGTTGTGAAACTTTTCAAGTTTTATTCTGGGTGAGCGAGCCCAGCGATCCAGAAGGTTTCCAACAGGATCTCAGTCCATGGAGCTTTTATCTCTGTTCCTGCTTTGTTTTTGGAAAGCTGAAACCACTATGGCCTCGCTGCTACAGCTCCCTGAGGTTGGGTGGGTGAGGGCAGAAGTACAGCAACAGATATGTCCTGTTCTGAAGACAGATTGGGCTCTAACTGCTTTCAGTAAAGTCAGTAGCATCGCACTGGAATGGAAAAAAAAACCCTCTCCTGATACAAACCTTAGTGTTCCAGTTAAATTCTCCATTCTTCTCCTCCCCCTTATGGGGAACTTAACACTTGAGCATAAAAAACAGGCCTTCTTTAGGGGCACAGGGCTCGACTGAGTTGCCTAAATGTGGATGTCTGCTGTCACTTGAGATACCCTACAGTATCCTCTGCCAGGTCCGCCGCAGCTGGTGGGGAGAGGCACAGCTCTGCCCCAGGCAGGGCTGGTGTCACAGCCCCCAGCCCCAGAGGGTGGCAGAGGTCTCAGGTGGTGGGAGACAATTAGGCAACTTAATCAAGTCCCTTTCTAAAGGGCTAATTGAGAGGAGCAGCACCAATGACTGATGTAATGAGGGAATCTTCATTAGCATTACCAAGGGCTTAGTTAGGCAGGATCAGGAGCTTGTCTCCACACTCCCATGCTGTTGTTTTCCTACCCCGTGTCAGGCACTCTGCCTCCACTCCTGCGGCCTGAAGCTGGCAGCGCTCTGCCCGGTCCTTTCCTTAGGCCAGGGTTAATGGCTGCATCCCAGGCCCGGTGGAGCAGGGACAGGCCCAGGCGAGAGCAGGCGTCACTCCACTCAACCACAGATTTTTCTGCCAGTGTTCAAACAGCCCCTTTCCAAAGCTTTTTCCTGTTCGAGACACACTCACAAACTGAAGACACCATTTGTTAGCCTCATCATTCAGGTGATTAAATGCCTGTGTTTTTCTGTTAGCTCTTTCCCAATTAGGCTGAAATGCTTTCAGTATTTTAAGCATCCTAAAGTCAGTCTGCTCCCATCTCAAGCACCTAGGTAGACTGGCAGCCAATACTATCTAAACATCATCAACTTTACGATTGCTCATAGAAATGATTGTTTCAAGCTTATTTAGTCTTGACAGTTTGAATGTGGGAAGATTTTGGAGGAGGAGGAGTGAGATTGTAAATATCTCTGACAAACATTGCTGCATCACACACAAAAAAAAAGGGGAGATACTTATAAAATTGCCTTAAAAATCAATTCTGAATGATGACATCTCCCACCAAACAATTGCCGCTCGATAGAGCAAGGGATGAGTCACTTTGGGTGAATTCTGGCAAGAAGTGGTTGGAATCTAGTCCAGTTTCAGGAGTGAAAAGTGTAATTTAGGAGCTGATCTCTCAGTCTGAATTCACATCAGCACCAATGACTGAGCGCTGCAGGATCAAAAGGGTTTAAGGTCTGGGGGTACTGTCTGTGCACGGTTTGGGTCTGGCCCAGCAAGGTACTGCGTACCGGTGTTTCCCAGTGACTTCAGGGAAGATGGGGTTCCTCAGCACCTCTTAAGTTCAGGCCCTGGAGCACCATTTCCTGCTCTGATCATCAGCTATAAATGTTGATAAATATAAGTGTTTTGCCTTCATTTGAATTGCCCAGAGCTGTAAAATGACCTCTCTCAAGTATAAATCAGTCCAGATATAAACCTCCTCTCCCACTCTTCCCTACACTCCCTGCCCTACCTTCCCAGCCCTCCCTTGCACCTCCACCCAAGCCCTTCCCTGTCTCAATTCTTTACCTCCTTCCACACTTTTATATCTAGTTTTCATGAACCCACAGAAATGCTTTTGTAAATACTGCTGTACAGTTTGTAACCGTCATGTAAGCCTGTCATCAGTGCCAGAGTCCGTCTTGCCCTCTCGCACGTTTTAAAATCAACAGAGGAAAGTTAGAGCGAATGGCCCGCCAGTGAGCTATAGGGTCATCTCTGTGTGGGACAAATGTATATTCCTGTAAGATTGCATTTTTATCTAAGGAATGATGTTATTTTAAAATTGCTAATAAATTTCTAAACAATGTCCAGATTCGTTCAATATTGTAAATGGTATCAAAACTCCTTTGACATTGCTCCCTCCTCCCAGCAGTGGCTGAAAAATAAGACAGCTTCCTGCAGCCCCTTATTTCCCATTGGCAGCCCCGCTGCCACTCACAGGCTCTTGTCCCTGTTTAAGGGGCTGCAGAACGGTCTTGACAGCCACAGCCTGCCCTGTTAAACAGTAACTTAGGAAATCCAGCCACTCTCTGTACTGCTGTCACCACAGAAATTCTGCCCTGTCACCATGTCCAACGTGTGACTCACGCCTAACCACACACTTAACATTTTCTCTACTGGGTTCCTTTTTACCAAGCACATGCAACAGAAAATGAGTGCCCTCAGCTTAAATACGGTGTAATTAGTATATACAGAAGCCATGAAGCTAATGGGATGATAACAAGTAACGTTCCACACATTTGCTTGTCGATTGAGCAAATTTGTTCTACCATGGTTATCAAGAAATTACACCACAATGCCAGCTGAGCACTGCATTTCTGTCGCAGCATTATACATCACAGCGTGCTCAGCCCAAGTACGTCAGTGTAAGATTCAGTAAAATAATGCCTAAAGAAAAATGAATGGTTTTTTTTCAGTTACACGTGTATATCTAAATATTTTTCCCTGACTCGTACACACTTGCAGTTCCCTTGTCAGAACTGCAAGCTTTGCTGCTACTATTAAACAGTGGTGGCACAAAATGTTAAAACCCAGGTGGTGATGGAAACCTGTGGATGTCATCAGTGCAGGGCAGAAGGAATGGCAGAAGGATCGCCAACAGAAACCTCGTTATCTGCAGGCTCAGACTGGCCACCAGTTAGACATTTGCCACCACAAAACCATACGAAACCGCTGTGCTCACAGGTGTTGGTCACAGCCCAGCAAAGGGCTCAGCTTTGCTGGAAAACTCCCTGAGCTGGAAACTCAGCTGAGTTACAGCTCTGTGTGAGACCTCGAGGTGAAAACTATGGCAAAGAACAGGTGAAAGTGGCTGTGGGTCTGCTGCAGTGTGAAAACAGTGTGAAACCTGGAGTGAAACCTGTGAGACAGCTGGAATGGGCTGAGCATCAGGAACGAGTAACAGGTTCGCACAGCCCCACAACTGGAAAAGCAGAGCACACACCTCTAATGCTTTTAGTTCAGCAGCTGCAGAGCGCTGCTGGTGTCAGTTTTTAATGCTCACGGCATTTATCCGAAGCCAGAGACGCGCTCTGGGAGTTCCACCTCAACACGAGGAAGAACTTCTTTACGCTCAGGGTGGCAGAGCCCTGGAACGGCTGCCCAGGGAGGCCCTCTCTGGAGACATCCCAAACCCACCTGGACGCGTTCCTGTGTCACCTGCTCCAGGTGACCCTGCCTTGGCAGGGGGTTGGACGGGATGACCCCCAGCGGTCCCTTCCAACCCTGGCGATTCTGCGATGAGCACGCAGACCTCGGGACCCTCCCGCTGGCTCGCGAACAGGAAGACGACCCCCAGGCAGAAGCAGGTTTGGCTCTTTAACCCCAGCCTCTACCCACGGACGGCGCTGTCCCCGGCG
>VZTI01001628.1:140741-166860 GCA_013397865.1 Struthidea cinerea | reverse complement strand
CGGGCGGGCGCGGGGAGCCGGGAGGCTGGGACGGGGGAGCTGTGGGGCGCGGGGCCGGGCGGCGTCGCTGTCCCGGTCGGTGTCGCTGTCCCGGGGAGCGCTGCGAGCCCCGCTGGGCTCCCCGGGCCGGGGGAAGGCTGCCGGGAAGCGCCTGCCACGGGCACCGCCGAGCGGCCGGGGCTGGGTCGTGCTGGAAGCGCCCGGACTCCCTGAGCAGGATATGAGTCTTTGCTAAGAGCTGACGTTGCCCAATGTCCTAAAAGTTTTTAACTAGCTCCTTGCGGCTGAGGGGTTTTTAGGAGAACGTGGGGAAATGAAGATTGCATGTACCTGAGGTTTTTGAAGCGGGTAGATTTTGGTTGTCTTTTCTCCCTGTGAAACCGGCCAGACAAGAGGTGCAAATGTGGTGTCTCTGTAAAAAGTGAACCAACCAGCCTGAGCGAATTTTGGCAGCCCAGAGCATGGACTCCTGGCTGGTCGCTCTCTCTGGTGGTTTTTGAGGATTGTTTTGGATTTGTTTTGTTGGTCGCTTTTTTTGTTTTTGGGGGCGTTTTTTGTCTCAAGTACGTGTAAAGAGTGTGTAGTAGGGGGAAGAGATCTGCTTTTGCTTTTTAATTCTGTTAACAATAGCGGTGAGACAGGAAAATGGGCAGCTGTCTTCTAAGCTGGGCAGCTTTACGTGCCATGGTGTACTTTCAGCAGTCTGGCAAAGGCAGATAGTCAGGTATAGCTATAGACAAATGTGAAACAAAACGTGTCCTTTGGGAGGAAAGCTTCTATAATTCTTTCTGTGCACATTTCCTATCTTTTGTCTAGTCTGGCACCTCTCCTAATGCTTGACTATATCCTTACCCCTGTTTTACCTGGCCTCTGCTCTGCTGCCTCCTCTCTTATTTAAAGAGACCCTAAGAAAACAAACCAGTGCTGCAATTTTACTTTAGGCTGGACATTGTAGAGTTACAAAATGTAAAGCCTTGGCGAAGGGAAAAATTACAATATTGCTTAGGCATCTCACATAACCATGATATCCCAAACCTTGTTAGTCACAGAGATTGACAGTAATATATTGAAGAGTCTCTGCAAGTCCTTGGATGCTTGGGTACTGACTGACTTTGCCTTGCTGCCTGTACCTCTATTTTTAGGAAACACGACCACAATAACTGGGTGAGGGGTTCACCAGAACATTACCAAATTTCACAGAGAAGCTCTGTTGCCCCCCTCTCTGGTGCGCACACAGAGCAGTGAATGTGCAGGGCTGCTACACTGGCCTTTTCTATCAAAAAGCCAACTTCTAAAGTGCAGATAGCCTTACAAAAAAGGAGTCCGCTTAAGCCCGGGAGCAGCCTCTTTAAGCAGTTGTGAAGCTGCTGACACATGTAGGAAGAAGCACCACCAAGTGAAGCTGTGACAGTTGAAAACAGTTCCCCCTTCCCTTCCTCTGGGTTGCACTGTTTTCAGAGGATGATTCAGTAACCCTCCCAACGTGTGACTGTGGTGTGGTTCAGAAGCACAGCTGCTGCTGAGCAGGGTGGGTGAGACTCACTTCCTCTGTCTAACCCACCGCGCTCAGGCTGCTGCTGCTGCTGAGCTTCGGAGCAGGTCAGGGTGAGCCACGGCGGCTTCCTCAGCAAAACTCTCACGTGGCAGAGTCTGTTTGGGAGATGAAGTGGTGGAGGGGAAGTGTCATATGTGGTGTCAGTAGACACCTGAAAGTAAAATTAAATGCCTGTTGACAGCCCATCTTATTAAAATGCCAACAAATGCACTTAATGGGCCTCATTCACCACTACTCCATCAAACGTGCTCAGCTGTAGGGCTGAATAGCACAGCTGCAAATCCAGTTCCTACCAGTAGCTGTTACTTGAATATGTCATCTGCAGGGGCTTTTTTCCTATGTGCAGGGCAAAAACATCCCACAGCTTAAGTACCCATCTGTTTTTTCACCGTCAGGCGTTAAATCACTGTGTTCAGTTGTTGTGCTGTAACAGTTTTGAGACTTGGCATGCCTGGGTGTCCTGGAGGAATGCAGTTTTTATAACCTTGCTGTCTTTGAGGGGCTGGATAGCTGTACGTGTCTCTGAAATTTATCTTGCCAGCTTGATTCACTGGAAGTCTCTGGAGAAGAATTGATGTAACATCTCTCATGAAGACGAGCCATGGTGGTGCATGTGAGGAAGACTTTTCCCTGGTCTCCTTTGCAAATGTGTTCATTTTGCTTTTGCTGTTGACTGACTTCTCTCGTTCCCTTCTGTGGCATCTCTCTGCTGTGTAGGATGTTAACATAAACCATGCTCACATTGAGTGCTGTTAAAAGGTTTTGAATTCCTTGGCATGAAAAAGATTACTGATCAAAACTACTGAACTTCAGCATAAAAAGGGTTACTGATCAGAACTATGGAAATATGATAAAGACAACTTTAGAACTGATTGTTAGGAAGAAATTTTAACTTTTGAACTTGGATTTGATTTTGCTGAGAATTTATGTGAAGGCAAGACAAAAAGTTAGAAACCATAGAGAAAAATGCTTAAAAAGATGAAAACAATTTTGTAAAAAATGCTGGTTTCCTACCAGCCTTAAACAAATCATCCTTCAGCATTTATTCCTGTAATGTGTTCATGTGTTGATCTCTGCTTCTTTTTACTAAGGAGTTGGAAAAGGGAAACTGCAGTAAACTTCAAATCATCCAAGCCTCAGAAGATACATAGAATGGTTCAAAGGTGAAAGGCAGATTTTGGGAAGCTGGAGTCCTTCCCATTCAGCAGCCACTCTTTAAAGGAAAACTGGACACTTGCCCAGCTCACAGTGGTTTTTCTTCTAGTTACCAGAGCATCCTGCTGGGAAATCTTTGCCTCCCATTACTTTAATTGAATTGTTATGGGATGGTGCTGTTAATCAGTTTCCCAGGTTTTTTTCATTCAGATCCATATGATTCTCCACGGCATATGGTCTGTTGTTTTTAATGTCAAAAGCAAAACAAAAATCATTTAAAAAGAGCGAAAGAAACAGCTGCTTGGCTTTCTGTGAAAATGCAGCAAGTAAACATGAAGAGTTGACTGTGCCTGTCCTGCTGCTGATAGTTTCAGCATCACCTCACAATCATCTGCTTCTCATATTTATGCCTCCCATGTCTGTAGCTTTGCTTGTTGGGCCAGTTGGCAAGTGAGCCCCACGTAGCCACGTACTCACTCCCCCACCACTGGGGTGGGGGAGAGAATCAGGAGGGTAAAAGTGAGAAAACTCATGGGTTGAGATAAAGTTTAATAAGCAAAGAGAAGCCAGGTATTCATTCACCATTTCCCGTGGGCGGGCAGGTGGATCTCTGCTCCACCATGGACTCATCCACAGTCCCTTCAGCTTCAGTTCACCCAAGAGTTCCAGCCTGTCCAGTACAGCAGTGGTGCCCTGGCCATTTCCCAGCCCAGGTGCATCAGCACTTGTCTTGGGGTGATTTTGTGGTGTTACATCCCCTATCATCCTTTGCTCGGTAGCTGGATCACGTGACGGGGATCCTAAATGCCTCGCTTCAGCACCATCCAGCATTACATCATCACCTGCAGCATCTCAAATATGGACCATCCAACTTATTATGGATTCATCAGATTGTTGTGGTTGTAACCTGCCTTCTGTCAGAGGATATTTTCCTCCAGATTTGTCCAAACCAGCACACCACTGTGTTGGAGTGCACTGGGTGGTGGCAGAGAGATGGGCCCTGAGGGTCAGAGACAGGGCCTCTGTCCTGGGCCTGAAGGTGACCCTGGGAGTGCATCCAGGTCACCGGGGACGGACTGAGAGAGGATTGTGTGTTTATGGACAGACTGGGCCTGTGGGAAGTGTTAATTGCAGTTTGTGGCCTTATAGGGCATATTTTGCCTATTACCATAATAGGTAAAATCTGTGCAATGCCCCAGTGATTGGGGGACACTGTGGTGAACATCTTTCCTGTTTATATGGTGTGATATCCTGTTGGGTGCTGGTGTTTAGGGAATTCTGACTGCACAATAAACGGCTTTGCATTCTCCACCTGATGAGCAAGGTCCTTGCCCGTGTGTCGTTACTGCACCACTGCTGTTACCAGAATGTTCCAGACACTGCAGCGTGATGAGATGAGCAGCACTGCAAAGCAGTGAAAGCAAAACCAGCCACTAACGAGCACCAGGCTCTCATGTGCAGGTGAGCCCCACGGTGAGCACAGGAGCCTGTCAATGGCTACCAGAATAACACCTACAGATTTGACCTGGCACAGTCCTGTCCAATCTGTTGTTATCCCAAACCCTTCAAGCCCCATGGTGGGTGCCAAAAAGGACTGTTGTGGTTTAACCCCAGCTGACAGCCATGCACACATCTGCTCACTCACTCCCCGACCTGTGGGATGGGTGAGAGAATCAGAAAGGTGAAAGTGAGAAAAGTTGTGGGTTGAGATAAAGACCATTTAATAAGTAAAGCAAAAGCCGTGCCTACAAGCAAAGGAAAACAAGTTGTTTTTCACCCCTTCCTGTGGGCAGGCAGGTGTTCAGCTGCCTCCAGGACAGCAGGGATCCATCATGCATAACAATGCCTCTTGAGGACAAACACCATCACTCTGAACTTCCCCCTCTTCATCTTTCATCCCCCAGCTTTATATGCTGAGCTTGGTGCCTTGCAGTATGGAATATCCCTGTGGGTAGTTGGGGTCAGCAATCCCAGCTGTGTCCACTCCTGACTCCTGCATCCCCAGCCTTCTGGCTGGCAGGGCTATTGCAGCAGCAGAAAAGGCCTGTGCAAGCCCTGCTCAGCAATAACAAAAACATCTCTCTGCTATCAACACTGTTTCCAGCCCAAATCCAAAACACCGCCCCACACCAGCTACTGTGAAGAAAATTGACTGAAAATTGACTTGAGCACATTCAAGTAGGGAAACTAGGTTAAATACTTCTGCTATCCAGAGCTTTGCTAATGTGCTCTGGATGAGCCAATGTGTCAGATAAGGTTTTGGGTTGGTTGGACCTTTACAAGGGAAAACCAACAAGAATTCCCTCAGGTGCTGAGGAGGTAGCCAGTGCAAATCTGATGGTAGTTGACTTACTTTGCTGCAAACCCAGCTGGTCTTTTTCTCTAATTGCTTCCTGGCTTTTGCATGTTGTTGTCTGGAGTTACACTTCTTGGTGTAAAAGTGTGGCCTCAGCTGCAGCCCAGACCTGTTCACCTGGGTACTCTACAAAAAGGAGATGAGGGTTTTTTTCATGGCAAGTCCTTTCTAGGACTTGCCTTTCCTCGAGCTTCTTATACCTCTGCCTGCACTGTGGCTTTATCTTTGCTTATCTTTGCCTCCTTATGCCAGTAGTGAGGACTTCCTGTGTGGATGACTTGTTCTTCGAGGTGTTTTCAGCTCTTGGGTCCTGTAGTGCTTTGGGGACTGGGAGGGGAGTGGGCCGAGAAGTTAATTGGTGCAGGCTACCTTGTGGTGGGAGAATCTTTCCCCTCTTCTTGTGGTAGACCTGCTAAATGCCTGACCTACTGATGGCAGCTTAAAATACTTCAGTATAGTCAGCTGTACATAAAAAAGTTGGCACAGCAGGTAAACAGGTTAGAAAAAACACATGTGTAGGTCAGTCCCTTGAAAACCCCGAGTGGGGCTGGGGAATGGTGATACACCAGATAAAGTACTGTTGTTTCTCCCCATAGAAACCCAGCGTTGAAAAGGTAAGAAGGGCTTTAATTACCAAGTGTTGGTTCTGAATCCTCATCAATGGACAGATGGCTCCTCGTTAAGCTCTGGGGTTTTTAATGAATGTCAGAAAGGGCACAGCAGCCTTATCAAAGCTGGGAACATTCTTGTGAACACTTCACCTGGGATAAGAGACCTGGAGGAAGAGAGGATCCATTTGCATGCTGTAATGAATCAATATTCATATTGATCATTAAACAAAAAAGGGGAAGTACAGCATTTCCTCACTTAACCATGTGTTGTCAGCTAAGAAGCAGAACAGCAGCACTCAAACAAAAGCAGATGTTGCTGCTCTTCAGACTAATAATGCCTTATGTTTTTTATAAGGGCTTTATTGTGATGCCATTTACAATAATTACTGATAACTGCAACAGAACGAGGACAAAATGACTGAGTATTAAGTGATTAGGCTTGAACAGAGATCATTACATTAGAAAAAACCCTATGGGTAGTAGCCAGTTATTTTTGTTTCCTCTTGAGGGTTCATCCCAGAGCAGCTCGGCCCCACACAGCCACTCACTCTTTGCCCTCAGTGGAAAGCACCATAGCAGCTGCTGTGAAGAAAATTAAATCCATCTCAGACAAAACCTTTGCACCTTTTTACATAAGGGGCTTTGTCACATAATTTACCATAAAAAGTCTGATTAAGTGCCTGAAGTGTTAGGAGTAATTTTTTTTCATAGCTTAATCTGCTCTTCCATACTGGTATTTACAATTTATGTTTTTCTCTTTTTCAGTGATTGTAGTTAGCTAGTTTGGGTTTGGTTTGATCAGCATTTGCTGCTTTGCTTTCCATTTCTTTTTTTTTTTTTTTCCAATAATGAAGGATTTAGGTTGCAGGTGCTACATGGGAGTGTCCTGCAGTGGCAGGGAGGGAAAGGAAACCTGCTCTGGGAGGTACCAAGTTGCAATAACATTTCTGTTAACTGTACTTGTAACCGGTTTTTTCAGGTATGACAGGATCTAAATACTTAGTGGGGGATTTATCTGTACATTTGTCTGCAATAATTATATGCAGTATAATCGTGAATGTGCAGTCCAGACTAAATTGGTATTTACGTGCCAAAATATTTGTTCTGTCTGTGGGTTGTTGCCTTAGTCCTAACAGGGCACCAAAGGTGATTTCATTTTGGAAAACAGAACATGGCTAGCTGGCTGCTGAGAAAACCATTCTTCAGTTCTCAGGCAAAATGTCATATAGATTTGGGTATGCTTAGAAGCTCAGGGTAGCCCATAAGGCAGATTCCATCCTTTGAGCTGATCGAAATGTTTCCTGAACAATAACGAAGTTGGTTAACAGTACACAACTTTCTTGTTGCACTGAATCTTTTTCTGTATACCTCTGTCTTGAGGGCATTTGTAGCCCAGTGTTTCCATCATGGTTCATTCTTCCAATCTGTGTGCGTCGCTGAAGTGGTTTTTTCTGCCCCTCTCCCAACACCGAGCAGAAGCAAGTTACTGTCAATTTTATTCTGAGAGTAACTTTCTTGTTTCTTTCCCCCACAGGATTTAAACTGTCTGGTAAGAAGTAGTAAGTAATTTTTTTCTTTGTTGCAGTTTTCTCATCAGCTCATGCTCTTTTCTTCTATTTTTTTTTTTTCTTTTCTTTTTTTGGCTGGGTTCATACAGCATGTTTTTCCTGCTAGAATCAGATGGCTGTAAAGGGAAGCACTGCTATCATGCCTTGCTTTGGGAGTTTCCAGTTTGATCCATTATAAGTTCCAGCTAGAAGAGGAGTGGAAAGTTATGTCTTTTTTGGGACAGAGTTTGGGGGTAGGCAGTGGCATGAGTAGAACCCAACCCAATTTGTTTAGTTTCTATTTAAAGCTGGGATCATCAGTATTTAAAGAAATGGGTATTTTAGGACAAGTTTGTCAGTAAATGTTTGTTGCAAGCCATTATGATAATACTTGATGAAAAATTAATGTTTGAACTAGAATTTAAAAAGGGGCATAGAGAGAGGGGTGCAGTTGAGAGTAATTAATGTAAATTCTTGGGTGTTAGGGGTCAAGTCTCAGCAATGACATGCATCTGAAAGACTTTAATATAATCATGAGTAATGTTCTGAAAAACGTTCTTAAAAACCAGAAAATGTTCTGTAGTTGTCCATTTGGTACCTGGAGGCAACTGGGCAGTGCTGCAGAGCATCTTGGCTTTTCCTTGCAGCCCTTGCTCTAAGCAGGCTCATTCCTGCCTGTGTCCTACTGGCACAAGTGTTTTTGTAGCCAGTAGTAATTTTTGTAGTATTTCTGTTTGACTTGCCAGATCAGGGAGAGGACTATGCTGAAAATAACCAGATTTAAAACTTCTTTGGCAGGAGAGGGCTTGGGTGGGATCAGGTTGGACCATATTTCCCACTGGGATACAGCTTGACAACACGGCTAAGCCAAACTGCAGCACCACCATTAAAATGCTGCCTGATTTGAATATTTGGTTTAAAGTCTGCCTTTTGGCTCTTTGGCTCTTATGTTTTTCTGCTCTAGGGGAAATCTGGTTTTTTTTTAGTGCTTAGTACACTCTTTGCTGAAAGGTACTTCTTTCTTGTCAGGCTTTTTATAGATATTTTTGGTAGAATGAGCATTTGAGGATTGTCTAATTACTCCTAAGTCTAAAACCATACTGTTACATGAAGGGATAGTGCCCACTTTCCACTGTTCCCATCACAGATCCAGCAATATCGACCCAAAGTGTGCTTTGGCGGGGGGCTGACTGTGCTATTTTTAACATTCTCTGATAAGTCAGATGTCTTACAAAAACCTAAGTAGATCATGTCTGTCTAATGCCTGTCATACCTGATTTCACTTTCTGATGACATTACAGGGCCAGTTTTCCCATAAACTATGTTGACAAGCATAGTTTATTTTTCTGCCCAGGGAGCTCATTAATTTAGGCAAGGCATAACAGGCAGTAGTTGGAATCCAAATTCAGATGTATATTCAGATTTGAGGAAAAGCAGTTTGTAGGCCCAAGGTAATTAACTATTGGAACAATTTCCCTGGGTATCTGACAGATTTCTTATGATTGGAAGGCTGGAAATTAGTACTGAAAATAGGTCTGTTTCAGGAGCAGGTTGAAGGAGATACTGAGTAAACTTACTTGACCTGTTTAGCCTGACTACGTTGATTGTGATAAGTAGTAATGGATTTTAAGGAAAAGAGGAAGTTACTAGAATAAGTTCAGATCATTACAGGCAATTTACAGAGTAAATCTTCCATGCTGAAAACTGCCTTTCTGAGCTGGAAGCAGTCTGTCACCCAGTTTTCCCCTCAGAGTAACCCTGACCCAAAGAGCAGGCCATAATTGCAATTAAGCAGAGCTTCCTCAGCCCCACTCTAAATGTGGTTTTCATTTGCTGGACAGGCACCTGCATGGAGTCAAGCTGGCTAAAGGTTCCTGCGTGGACTCCTTCTGCTCCAAGCAGCCTCCACGTTTCTTCAGATGTTTTCCGTCAGGAGGATGGAAAACTGCTCCCTGTGCTTCAGATAGAGTGGAAAGTGGCCACGGATGGTAAGTGGTGGTTGTTTAATTTGAGCATGGAGCAGATGAAGTAGGTGTGATCTAGTAAAGATAGCGAGGAGAATTATGACTTCAAGTCATGAAAGCAGATCTTTGAAATTTGACAGGTTGGCTGCTTAATTTTGTTTGTTCGGCAGGTGTAATCTCATCTTTGTGTGCCTTGATAAAGGAATAATTGTCTCATTGTTGGAGCCTAAATGACTACCAATAAGTCAAGTTTTCTCACTCTCCAAATATCTTTGATTTTTTTTGTCTGTAAATGATGCTTCCGTTGTGTAGATGCTGAAAAGCTTTGGTAGAGAAATTTTTCAGCTTTCTGCAGCGTTGTGTGAGAACTTTGTGCTTCTCACAGAAGCCATGATAAACACTGCTATGGGTTTTTTGTAAACTGAGTTTTATCTGTGCACCTGGGATCTGTTTTTCAGAGTTGTTATGGTACACAGCAAAATAATATTTTGAAGTAGGTGTTGTAAGTTTTAGCCAATGGGACAGGGGGTGGCTGGTCCAAAATCCAATGACCTCCTGTCATCTTTGGGAACCAAGTTATATAAACCCAATTGTAATTAATTAAATAACCACTTTCTTCCTGATCTTATATCGTGTCGTTTCTCGCCGTTCTTGGTACTTTACAGCGACACCCTTGCATACTCGTGTCCACAGTTTTGCACTGCTTTAAGACAGAATTAAACACATTCATTTCTTCCTTGTGCAGGGCCTGTGTCTGAGGGCTGTAGAGTTATGATCTCTAGCCATGACAGTGTAGAAGCAGGTGTGACTCAGGCAGCCCAGTCATTTCACTCAGCTGTGGTTGTAAACTCTCTCACTGGGACACTGTGCGTTCCAAAATAAAGGCGTGTTTGCTTTGGCACCCAAACTGCACCAAGCAGCTTCGAGAGGCAGAGCTAAACACGGCACTGCATCCATGGGACTGCCAGGGTGTGTGGAGAATGCAGTCACCTTCTCCTTTGCTCCTTCATTTGCATGGGTGTAGCTTTGCCACGTGGACAACCTTTAGGCTGAGAGTGCTGTTAGTCAACCCTGCATGCTCGCTTTTCCATGGCCAGTTATCTTTGTGTTGGGATCCTCAGCACCTCAGAGGAGTAAGACTGTGGCAAGACTAGGCACGGCGGTGCTCTCTGTGGGGGCTGCAGCCTCTCCATGTGCAAAGAATGGTGCAAAAAGGTGAACATGTCCCTCTGTCCCTGTGCCTGCAGCCAGCATCCGCTGTCTGGAAGGGGCAGAGCTCGCCGTGATGCAAGTGAGCAGCAATCAGCAGATCTGTGCCCAGTTTGACTTCCAGAACAATCTGCCTCTTCAGGTCCGTCCGGATGGAGGCCGGGTGAGTGCTGAGGGCCCCAAATTACATTTTCTAGTCCATGGATTTGTTTCTGCTTTCACTGTCTTATGACAAGGTTATTGATTAAAAAGTGCAGGCTGCTTAGAGTTAAAACAGTCAAGGTTTAAACAGACTTGAGATCTGCTGTCATTTCCCATTTCTCTTTCACTCTTCCCATCCTTCAGGTTTTAAGAATTGTTGCTCTTAGTGCCTAGCATGTGTCATCACTCCGGATGTTGCTTAAAGCAAATAATTGTAGGGGGTTTTGCATTCTACTTGAGAGCATGACATTTTTAACTCAACTTTTTTAACTCGACTCTTCCTATTGCTTCCACTTCTTTCTTGTACTCTCTTGTTGTAGAGGAAAGCACCAACCTTGGGGGTGGTCCTTCAGCTTACACTCCTTCTAGGAAACTCACCAGAAAAGTGCTGAGCGTCCACAACTGTAAGGAATATAAACAATAAGGAGTTCATTCCTTATCACAAAGAATTTGGCCATAGTTAGCTTACCACTTACCCCATACCACTGGCCTAGGAGCCAATGGCTCTTCCAGAATTTGCACAGCATTGCTGATGCAGAAAATATTACAGATTTAAGAAAATATGTATGGAATGGCCAGGTACAGAACTACATATGTATAAATGCAATTCTAAATGCTTAGCACTTGCACAGTGCTGCAAAAATCATACTAGACTGAAATTTCCGTCTTGAAATTGCATATTTTATTCTAATCTCCTTTCAGTTCAGGATGTAGTTTGGTGGAAACTCCACACAGTGGTTTGGCATAAAACTGTAGTATCAGCTCAAAGATCCTAAGAGAAAACTAATTCCAAACAGAAGAATTGAGACAGAGGGATAGGTATATTTAATACACTTGAGTTCTAATTTTTTATAGTCAAGCTTCAGTAGAAGGGTTATGTGGGATGAGGGAACACAGTGGAACAGGGCCAGGTCAGCTGTTAATTTCAGCACCTTTAAAGAACAACATTGTCCTTTAAAGTCCTTGTGGATGTGTTTTGTTTTCAGTGGAATTTCACTTTCGACCGCTTTGAAGTGGAACCTGGCCAGACTTACCAAGTGACTGTGTATCACCTGCCCAAACTGGGGGTAAATGGAGACTACAATTGCAAGTCCACGTCTCTCACAATGCCTGGTAAGAGGTGATTTAGTTCACTTAGGCCTTGAGTTTAGCCATGCAGTGGTTTGTGGACCTGACATCACTGCTGCTTTTACTTAATTTAAAATCTTTCAAAGTTGCCCCTCTGCTTGTGGCAGCTGGAATTACAGGCCAGAATTTCCAAATCAGAAGTTTGCCTTCTAGTATTAAATCTTAGATGTGTGAAGTTCAATTTCAAAGGCGCTGTTGGGTATAATTTACCAAGAAACTTGGTAGTGCTGAGTGCCTGACCCTTTCTTGTATATGTGAAAATTTGCCTATTGCTAAAAGAGTTTTTATTGTTTTCCCCAAGGTTGCTCAGCATCTGCAGTGCCCTCTGCCTTCACTGACTACTTCATAAATACTTAGTGCTTAGTACAGAGCTTGAAAACTGGTTCTTAACTTTTTTCTTGCTTATAGTTGTCAGCCTGACTTTGTAGTTATAAAATGGCAAAGTGTGGAGCGTGTCAGTCAATGTGAGCTGGAACAGGAGAGAGAGCACTTCATTTTCAGCCCTGTTATCCTTTCTTATGCTTTTTCACACTAAGAACTTCCTGCCTTTTATCCTCTGCTGTTCTTCAGAAACCTAATTCATGGTGTCAAGCTCAGGAGCTGCAGGGAGATTTGCTGATTAGAGCTTACATGTGAATTACGGAGACACTGTAAATTTGTAAACTTTGTAAAGCTTAAATTGGTAACTTTGAAAGTTGGAAATTTGAGATATGCAATGTTTTATCTCAACTGTCTAAGCAAGGAGTTGTTCCTTTTCCTTTGTCCAAACCGTGGAGGAGAGGCATAATTTAAGGCTGAGAGTTGTAAATCCCACATTGCTGACTGTTGACTATGTAACTCTGGATTTGACTCTGAAGGAAGACCCAAAGAGCACGGCCAATCTGTTAAATAAAGCGAATTAGAAATGTGGGAGAGTGTTTTGGGATTAAGAAAGATTCCAGCCTCCTAATTTTCCCGTGTCAGAATGCCTTTGGAGGAATCTGTTGCTGAGGTGTGATTACAAGGAGTGGGGATGAAGTTTTAATTCCAGTAGTGTGACCCTTTCTGCACCAGTCGTACATCAGGAAGGGTTCTCAGATACTGCTGCACTACTAAGTGTGGCTTGGTTTTAGTCTCATTAATTTTCTCTCTTCTGAAAAGAAAAAAAAGAACAAAACACGCCACGGCATCAGTGAAGGGACTGGTTTGTACACTGGAAACCAGTACTGTTCTTCTGCAGAATTTTGCCACTGCTTTGGAACAAAGGTGTCTACTCATTTAGGAGAGCTTGGTTAGGTGTCAGTCTTCTGATAAGAAAATGTGATTTTTTTTTTCCTAAATGGAAGTACAGTGTTTCTGACTAGCTACTGATGGTCTTTCTTGCAGACTGCAGGGATTCTCTGATGAAAAGAACCATCCCATGTATAAAGACAGGTAAAAATTTTTGAGTCGCGTAGACGTGGGCGCTCTGTTGGAATATTTGACAGTCGAGAAACTTGGGAATATCTGCCCTACTTCCAGGTAGCTTGTGGGAACCCAGGATCCGGGGTGAAAGTCTAGATGATACAACTGTGCTCGTCAGCTTCAACCCATGGATGGAGCCAGCCCAGTACCGAATTCATGTGGCCAGTTACCTGAACGAGAAGAAGTGCAAAATGATCACACGGGATTTCACTGGGGTAATTAATTGCCTTCCCAAGTCATACCTTCTCTGGGGATTTAGGCAAACATCTTAAATGCTTGCTAAACCAGGACATTTGAACAATCATTTTCAAGGAATCGTTTTTATAGATTTTTAATTGTCTTTGGAAAGAGGAATTTGGTGGATAAAAGATCAAAAAAAAGGTTTTATAATGCATGAAGCAGCCTATAAACATTTGCAAAGTCAAATTTGATATCTGACTATCTGGGTTTTATTACCTTTTTCAAGCCACTGCCTAGGGAAGTAAGACTAAGTAAATTAACCAAAACTGAGGTGCAAAGTTTCAATAAATCTTTGAAGTATTCTATCAAATATGATCGCAGGAAGGTGTTAATTAAATTTTTTAGATAAAGAACGAGTGATTTAATAACAGATGTCTCATTCAAGCTGAGAATCAATTTCTGTGAGACTTGCAGTCTTTGTTGCTGAGAAGCTCCAAGTGTCCAGACTGTCTTCCAATATAAGAAATGTTTTCCTTCAGGCATCTGAGGGAGGAGAAATACTGAATATTTGGAACCACTCTCCACCCTTCCTTGGTCGAGGGCAGATATACTGGCATTCAGTTTGTTTAATCTTTCTATTCCTTCACGCTTAAAACCCTTAGTACTGCATGCACTGATACGTTTAAGTTGTTACTGACACGGATGGGACAGCTGTGTGAGTATTTCCCTGGTAGAGGGGAATGCACCTCATTTTGGAGTCTGTATCTGCTAATCACTGTGAAAAATTAGATTATCACGATATTGGTTGTGTACAGCAGGTAGCAAGGGCAACTTACTTGCCTGTTCTGTTGTCAGACGCAGCAGTGTTGACAGCTGCTTTTAATTAAACAAGGAAGCTTGTTAATGTTTACACATTACAAAGCTGAAGACATCTACGTTGTTAAGAAACTGAAATTTAAACTCCTTTGAAGTTATACAATGTACATCCCTAATTGTTTCCCATTACCTGTGCAATCTTAGCCTGCTGTTTTAATTGTATTACCATGTCTGTCACACAGGACACCTGTAGCGATGGTGGCCAGATCCTTTACCCATTTTGTTCTCTGTGGGCTTCTTGTTCAAAGGAAAAAACATAGCAGCTTCTGCTTTTTTGGGCCCCTCTGTGTTGTCATGTCAACTTCTCTTCTTTTTTTCCTCTTTCATTCAGTTTTCTTCCTTCCCTTTTAACTTGCATTGCTTTCTGCAGGATGGACTACAACAGCAAGTGAATGTCACAATCAAAATAGAGAAGAACATAAAAGCTTGCTGCAGCTACAAAATACAGGTGGGATCGCGCTGTTGTCCCCGTGTCCTTCCTTCACAAACAAGGCAGTGAGCACCTGAGGAATGCTAGGGGTTTTTTCACAGCATTTTGTTCTGAGATTGGCTAATCTGTAATTACCTGCATCAGGGAAATACTATGGCTGAAAGAATTTTTATATAGATATTCTCTGTAGTCGGTGGCTTTTCCTTAGTACAGGGCTGCCAAGTCAGAGATCATGGTAGTGAGAATGGCAAATGTGCAACCTCAGGAGCTCACAGTCCTCTTCATGTATAGTGTAAGAGTTCCTGATTAATATTGTTTTCTGAAGGGAAATGGGAATTCTGTGTCTCTGTGCTAAAATACAAGGAGTGTTGAGGCAGGGAGAAAGTAAATCGGGGAACAAAATTTCTTTTAAGAATAACTTCTGTTTTCTGAATTCATTTCCACTGCAGATTCAGCCATTCTTTGCGAACTGTAGCACAGACTGCCTGAGACACTCTGCTTTCATCCCATGTGAACCAGTTCCAAGTGAGAACCACTTTTCTGTAAATTAGATTCCATTGTCTTACAGATGAGAACTGAAGTTTTAACATAACTCTTGTCTTTTGCAGGTACAGAACCATCAGGTAAGAAGTTCTTCCAATACCCGGAAAACTCTTTTTGCTGCTTTTTTCTTGTTGTGTGGAATAAGAAATGATCCTTCCTGGGAATGACCCAATGGGCAGGAGATGTCCCTGTTGAAAATGTTTTATTATTTGAAAATAGTACCATAGATGGTGGTAGATGAACTGTAACAGCCATGCTGGGAACCCACCAAAGCTCCCACTGAAACCTCAGAGGATGTGAAGATGAGAACGTGGCAACCACTTGGTAACAAAGCACCAAACCAACGAAGAGCAAGGAGGCCTCAGACCCTGATAATGCTCTTGGTCTGGACTGTGGCATGAGGAATGGGGAGTTCAGGTCATAAGGGTTTCATTGCCCAGGGATTCCTTTGTTCAGGGTCCCTCTTTTGAGCCACCGAGCTCAACCAGCCAAGTATCATAATCATATGTGCCAATGAATCTGCCTGATGGAGATGAGAGCTCAGTGTCTAAAATTTCTTTAACAGTCCCCTTGTAACACTGAGTTCAGAATTAATTGTGCTAAGAATGACTTCACCATGATTTAATGAGGCAAGTATTTGTATGCAGTGTGAACCTTAAAGAGCAATTTTTTTAGAGACACTTCACTTGCATGGGATTCTTTGAGAAGCAGTTTTGACAAGAAGAGTCTTAATATAAAATACTTTCTGTCACTTTGCTCAGTGTTAAAAAATTTGCATAATATAAAGCAGCTTTTGGAGAGAATAGCTTGCATATATTCATTTTTATGAATGTCAAGATAACTTGTGCATAATGATTTGACGTCTTTTTTATTTGGCTGCAACACCTGTAAGGATCTGCTTTGCTCAAGATTAAAAAAAAAAAGAAAAAAGAACAACACCTGTAAACTGAAATTCATGACCCAAAATGGTGATTTTTTTAAAATTTTTTTTGAGCTAGATTACATGAACAGGCAGGACATGGGCGGCATGCCTGTCAAAGCTGGGTAAACATTGCTATTTAGAGGAAGGTTCTTGATCTGTGTTTTCAGTGTGCTTCACATATGGTTCTTTGTGTGGAACAAGTTTAGGGTATACAGCAGCATCACGAAAGCAGGAATGGGTTTGGAGAAGTGGCTGTGTATTCTACAGGGGAAGTACTGGTCTACCCAGCACAACCAGGGTCCTCCTCCCTTGGCCTGTGCTGCTCAAGAGCCTTCTGCTCTCTGGTGAAACTCTTTTGTGTAAGGCAGTGTCTGAGGAGTGTTTCTGTTTTGCAGATGATATGATGATATGGCTCTACTGGTGTATCACTGGCATCTGTGTGTTACTGGTGGGGTCAGTCATTACAGCTGTGCTGTGTATGACTAAAAAACGAGCAGGTAAGACTCATACCAGGCAGGAAGAGAAAATCCAATGCTGAAGCTTATTTTTCCCTCCTTTTGTATCTGTTCCTGTTGCTGTTTTGTCCCTTGCTGTTCTGATGCCTTGCCACTGAGATAATGCCTATGGAAACACCTTCTCTGTTCTATATTATAGGACCTGCAATGTCCTAATACCATCCACTGGATAAGCAAAACCTTACACAGGTTATCCTATCTGATACTCCATGTTCATAGCACTTCAGAGCTCATGAGGGGAAAAGGGAATTTCGTAGTTCAGCTCTTTGTTTCCTGCAGATTGCTGCAGATACCTTTGCAGTTATTTTTCTCCTGCATTGCGTAAGAGTGTTGCAGAACAGAAGCTTCCTGTTTGTCCACACTGTAGTCTTCCTCCTGATCCCCAAAGTCTCTGCAAAATTAATTTTATACTATTTTGAGATTAGATACGGTTTTTCAATTAAAATGGAAGGAAAAAGAGTACAGGACATAGAGATCGAGATCAAGCAAGTTGGAAAATTGGGTACTTAAGGACTAACTCCTGGTCTCCTGTGCTGCAGCTGTGAGGCAGTTATCACTCAGCTGCATAACTCACTGCTTGTTTTTGTTTTCTTTTTACGTGAGAGGAAGAATTGGTAATCTTTTGGAAAATTTCGTAACATCAAACTTGTCTATAAGATGTTACTAGGGACATTTTAGTCACCTCTTCAGAGAAGCTTCTTAAGAAAAAGACATATTTTAAAAAGCCCCTTCTCCTTAAAGAGAGGTAGCAGAAGAGTTGGGGGTTCTGTACTTGAGACTGCCTGGATTTGGGGGAGATGGTGAAAGTTCATTTTGAGTGCATTCTGTCACCTCTCAAAGGAAAAATGTAGCAAGAACTGGCTGTGGAAGAGTCTTCATTCGTTCAGTATGTTTTTTTATCAGGCTTGTCCCTCCCTACGGCTTTATCTCCCTACACAGTGAAAGATTTTTTTTTTTTTTAAACCTAATCTGTGGAAGGTGGTGTGATTTTAAGCATTTAATCTTACTTCATGTTTTCAGAACTGACAGTGACTTTCTCTCTTCCAGGACGCTGGCAAGGGAAATGCAACCACAACAATTTGCAAGCTGGTAAGATGCCACGTGTGTTTTATCAAGCACCTGTCATGTATTCTGCAGGTCTCACACAGTTGCCTAGAAGGGGCTTTTGTCGGCTTTAACTTCTCTAGAGATGCTTCTTGAAACCGAAAGATAGCCTTAGGATCTTCCTGTTTAGCTAAGAGAAGCTTTGGAATATGGAATTTGAAATGCTGTATTTGTCAGGTGGGAGGTAATTGCTTTAGAAGGTGGTGAGACTTTTGACCCACCTGAGGCTGCACTGGCAGAACATTTGTAATCATCTAGGCCACAGCAGTAGGAGGTTGGTTTGGGGTGGTGCACTCAGCTCTCCACAAGAGAATGCAGCAATATTTGCAAACCTCTTGAAGCTGCTGTATTGTTTTTGTGAGGTGGAAGTCAGTGAATCATCTGGGCATTATTATAAATCACAGCTTCACTGTGTCTGTACTTCCATATTAAATTTACACAATGAGATGTCCACATACATTGCCAAAAATAGCATTAAAACTTAAAAGTTTTATTAATACCCTCCTATGCTGATTAGTGCTGACTCACACCATTACAATTTGGGGAATGTGGCTGTAATTAATGCTCTTCTGTCTTCCATCAGCAGCAGACACCGAGCTCTCCCTGCCGCCCTTGAAGCCCCGGAAGGTTTGGATTGTGTACTCTGCTGATCACCAGCTCTACGTGGACGTGGTGCTGAAGTTTGCCGAGTTCCTGATGACGGTCTGTGGCACTGCTGTGGCCTTGGATCTGCTGGAAGACCATCACATCTCGGAGCTGGGGCCGCTGCCCTGGCTCACGCGGCAGAAGAAGGAAATGGAAGAGCTGTCTTCAAAGATCATCATCCTGTGTTCTCGGGGCACCCAGGCCAAGTGGCAGGCCATGCTCGGGAGTGAGCCTGTGTGTCTCAAGCAGGATCAGCAAAAGCCCGTGGGAGACCTGTTCACCCCAGCCTTGAATCTGATCCTGCCAGATTTCAAGAGGCCAGCCTGTTTTGGAATGTACATAGTCTGCTACTTCGAAGGAATAAGTAGCGAGAGAGACATACCTGATCTGTTCAACGTCACATCCAGGTACCAACTGATGGACAAGTTTGAGGATATTTATTTTCGGATTCAGGATTTGGAGAAGTTTGAACCTGGGCGGATCCATCGAATCCAGGAAATCACAGCCGAGAATTACATCGATACCCCCAGTGGGAGGAAGTTGAAAGAGGCCATAGAGAAGTTCAAGAACTGGCAGACTGAGCACCCAGACTGGTTTGAGAGTGAAACCATCTGCTTGGATAGTGATGAAGAGTTGCATTCCCTAAACAGAGACAGCCAGGTGGATTCACTGCTGAGTGAGCCGGGAGGAATTGTGAAACACCAGCTGCACCTACGTGAGCCTGACCCCAGCTGCTGTTACGTCATCGACCTCCACATGCATGAAGGCCAAAGTACAGGCTGTAAACTGCAGCCTCAGCTTAATCAATGTGGGGATCCAAATTCCCAGACTGTGGTCCTTCCCGTGGATGTTCCTCGGGTTCAGGTGGTGGAGCCAGTCTCTGCCATGGAAGACAGAAATGTACTCAGTCACCATGTGCTGAGCAATGAGGACTGTATGGAAAGGGTTCCTCTTCTGGAGACAAGCTTCCCAATGAGGAATAACCTCATCCTCCACCATGACTCTGAGGTTTCAGCAGTAGCTGACCAGAGTCCTGCAAACCTCTCAGATGACCTGAGTGACCATCTGAATGGACTCATGTACCCTCTTTATCAGCAGAGGGTCATTCCTTCAGAGCCATATCTCTGTCAGGGGCAGGCTGACGAGCAGCACCAGCTGGTCTTTGATGACCAATGCAATGACCAAAGACAGTCAGTGCAGTCAGACCAGGGCTACATCTCCAGATGCTCCCCTCTGCCTCCTGAGGACCTTCTAGAGGAGGAGGAGGAAGAGGAGGAGGAGGATCAGGAACAACAGGTGGGCTTCCACGAACTCTCTCCAGAGGTCTTGAACAGTCTAAAGAGCCTCCAGAAGCAGCTGTTTTTCCAGGACATTCAGAGGAGCTCCAGCTGGAGCTATCCAGCAGAGGTGATGGACATTGACCAGTCTTTGGAGGACTGTTAGGCTATGCCTGGGACCTGCTCTATTTGAAATAAATGAAAGGGATGGAAGGTGGTCCCATGCAGAGTAGTACTGAAACTGCATTTCCAACACCATCCTCGTCCTTGTATTCTAAATGACTTAGTGGTGGGATCTTCCTGTGTGCTGCTGGGGTGCAGCACTGCCCAGCAGAGGTGGAGTGTTGCTTCCAATCTCTGTGGAAAGAAGCCACGAATGTTGGCCACCCCCCTGAAAGAACAGGCAGTGGTTCTGTTCCTTGGGGAAAGGCATTACACTGAATTCTCACTGATGGACGGCAGAAAAATTACTGTGGCTCATCCACTCGTGCCTTCAAAATGCCCTCCAGCTGTGCTGATTCTATTGCACTGGATAAAAGTCACAGGCAGGGTTTAGAAGATAGGTTTAGATAGGTTTAGATAACATGGTAAAATTTGCATTGCCATTTTAATACACATTTTAAACATTTTGTTGTAAATACTGCGTTAAAGATACGTGCCTTAAATTTCAGTTAGATTAGGGCTGTCTCTACCTGGTTGGTACATGTGCCTGGAGATCTTTTTTTTCCCACTCATCATTCATTTGCAGCTGCATTTCCATGGTCATTCAGAAATCAAGTGGAGTAACTGAGAATAAGTGGGATAAACATTTAAATTGAAAGTCTCCATAACTCTCCCTGCCTCCCTACTGGGAGGTGTGTGCTTGAAAACCAGCAACAGCAGGGAGGGGGAAGAGGAGACCAAAAAATGGATTTTGGGTTTCTTACACAATTTTAAGTGGTTTCTTACACAATTTTAAGTAATGTGGGGCTGAATACAGAATCACAGGATCGGAGGAATCTGGTGTGTTCTGTGACACACTGCTGCAGTGCTGTCTGCTTTAGGATAGCTCGGCACCAGGAAGATGTGAACTGAAGATATAGATAGTGACACACAAGGGAAATGAAGGACTATTTTGGAGGAGACAAAAGTGTAGCCTCAGCAGATGCTGTTTTGGAGTGGAAACTGTATCTGAGTTAGGGGAGGCTGAGCGAAAGCGACTGTGAGATGTACTTGTGTGGGCTCGAGCTCAAGCACAGGTTACCCACAGTGAAATACTGAACAGACTACGGGGTTCATCTTCCATGGTGACGGTAACTCTGTCAGTTCCAGCAGGTTTTTAAAACAGGCTGGATGCACTGAAAGAAGCTGTTCCCTGCAAGTGATGGCATGTTGGCCCTTGTAGCACTGGCTGGGTGCCAGACGAGTTGAGGCTGGCATTTACCCTGTTTCTTATCACTGTTTCTGCAGCCCACTGGGTAACAACCTGCGAGATGGAAATGCATCCAGGCCTTCCTCCTTTGTCGTCTTCCCGTCCTTCTAAGTTTACTTGTCAAAAAATCTTACAATAATTCTATCTCAGCTCTTTTTAAAATCCAATGTCTCAGAAAAGAATCTGTCCTTTTGACTTGCAATTTATTTTGTATTGTGTATGTTTTATAATTTTGTGTCTAACCTGTGGGGTATTTTTCCTTAAATTATAAAACCAAGAATACTTTTTGGATATATTTACTTAAACACTTCTGTGTCCTCAATTCTGCCTAACTCCTGATGTTGAGTTATGTTCTTAGTATTTGTTACAGAAATCTGAGGCAAAACTGAGCCAGAACTGAACTGGCTCACAAATGTCAAAATATTCCTGCAAAGCACAGTATGGAGAGACCTGGATAGAGCTGAGGGCCTGCAGCCGTGGGAAGGGCACGGCCCTTCCAAACGGGTGGTAAAGGAATTGTTTGTAATTTCCATGCAGGACTCTTAGGACAGCTTGATAACAAAGGGACAGTCCCTGCAGACATCCAAACTTCAGGCTGGGAGCCTTCCTGCTCCAACAGGAATCCAATCTAACCCAACAGGAGCTAAGCAAGAGGCAGCTGTCATCTCAATGCTTCTCCAGTGAGAACCCATTTCCCAGTTTATGTCAGTAATTGCCATCTTGATGATCCCACTTCTAAAAGTTTCTTTTATCTTACAGCAATTAACATGTAAATCTGATTCTTTTTTCCCCGTGAGTCTTTTTCAAGTGGTATAAATTCCTATAAATCACTTAAATAGGAAGCTTGGAAGTGTCATCTGAGTTTCCTTGCCTTAGTCATTCCCTTCTCAAATAACTCCCTTGGTGTTACAGCTCTTAGAATTTGCTTTCACTTACAAAAAGTTTGTTTGAGGGGAAAATCCAGACACTATTTGAGCAATCCAGTATGTGGAAAACAAGTAACTTTAAGGCATCTGTTAGTCCCTATTCAATACAAAATTGAATACCCCAGCAAGACTCAAAGGAGGAAAAAAAAGAGGAGCAAAATCAGTCACAAGTTTCTAATTTTATTTTAACAATCTTGCTTTTTAAAAAATACAAGTTCTGATTAATGCCAGGGGGATGCCAAGTGTCCATCAGCCACAGGCCTTATCTCTCAATTCCGTTTCCCCTCCTGGGAGTAGTCATCTCTTTTGTCAGGATAGCAAACGAAGAGCAATAAAATGCTAAATAACTGAGTTGTGTTACAAGGCTCGTGACAGAATCCCGAGGGACCTGTGTCTTGGTATGGCACAATTCCGTTCAGCAAAGTGTTACTGACCCGGACCAGCAATTTAATGTTGGCAGAACGTACGGGAGTTGTGCAAGGTGCATCGGGAGAGGCATTGTTGGCACTTTCGTGGTACCACCGTCTCTCGTCTGCAAACAGAGAGGTTTAACTGGAAGCAAGAGCTCAGTTACCAGAGAGGAGGGAATTCAAAAGGAGGAGCAGGTTTATGAACAAGACCTTGAAGGTCTTTAAATGTTCTTTCATAGTAAGGAATTGCAGGAGCAGCAGAGCTGCCCTTTTAGTTGCAAGGGGGCTTCTGTACAGCCAGCTACAAGAGCTTTACACTCTCCAAACAGCACATTTCCTAAAAACCTAGAAACCATGGCACCACAAAGAACGACTTTTTCTACAAAGGAATTCTATGCAACAGAAGTGTCATTTTGCAGGGTCATCTGTCCCAGGCAACCTTTTCATCCACAGACAAATCTGAACTGTGAGTTCACCGCCAATGGGTTAAATGTGCCATGGCCAGATAAATTCCAAATATGCCATTTTTCTCAATAACATCCTAACTGGAAAAAGGCACTCGCTATTGAAACAGCAAACTTTGTTATGGGCTATGAAGGGGTGCTGAAGTAAGACTTGTTAATAATTCTGCTGTGATTCTTCTGGTGTCTCAACTATGCTCACACTTCAGTGTATTAGGGGTTAGCACTTTGGTGCTATTGGGAACTTGGCCATAGGAGCAGCAAAACATAGTTGGTGATGAAAAGCTTTTTTTTTTCCTTCAGCTTTTTTTTGGCAAAGTTGGTTGGTTGGGGATTTTTTTTTTTCTTCAGCTGTTTGACTGAAGAATGGAGCAGTCCTAGGTTCAGATATCACCTTATTCTCTCTTGAATAATTATTTCTGAGCTTCTACTATCTATTTAATGCTGAAAAAGGAAGGTGCAAGGAAACAAGTATCTGTACAAGCATCACGTACCTGTAATTACACCTCCTTTGGCCAGGAACTTAGCATCCCCTCGACACATTTCACATCACATAGGAAAAGTTCACAGTACCAAGTTTTACAATCACAGTCACTCACAGCACCAAGATTGTCCAGACAAGAAGAAGTTACCGAAGAGAAAGGCCACTGGCCAAAATTCACACAATTGCCCGTGTAAGGGCTCAGGTTAAAAATAAAGCACTGGTGGGAAAGTTAAGCCTAGCTTTTGCCAACTCTCCATTTGGCATGAGGAGAGCAGCAAGTCACCCATCCTAGCTGCGCTTCTGAACAGAACAGCACTATTGACCCATCTTTTCTGGGGGCTTTTCTAGCCCCTCAAAACCCATCAGCCACCGAGAGCTGGGGGAGAAGAGCCCCATGGCAGCCCTACTTCTGCCTCTGGGAGCTGGAAGTTACCAGACTGTAAACATTTTGTTGAAGCAGTCCACCGGAGCAGGCAGTTGATCCCACTCTGTGAAAAGGAAGGTGGGACAGAGGCTCTGAAGCCCAAGCCCTGAAGGAAAGAATGAATGTGTGTGCGGAAGAAGTCTGGGCCGCGCCTGCAGTCCTGCTGTGGGCTCTGGGTAGCAGTTGGTTGTGCTTTATTTCCCCTTCCCATCAGGACAGCTTGAAAAAAAAAAAACTTGCGACAGGAAACTCTCGTTTTTCACAATTATTGCAGCCTTGCCCAGATAACAAAAGATAAGCCTGGGAGGGGCAAAGTCCTTCTTCCGCACGTGGCCTGTGAGCTCCTGCTTCCATGGGGCTGGTTTCAGGAGTAGCGGCAGCCAGGCAGAAGAGCAGGCCTTAACCCCACCCAACATTCATGGAGCTTAAAACCAAAGAAAACTGTGTTCCTATGAGACGTTGCTAACAATTTTTTCCCCACCTACCCTAAACCACATGCACACAGAGGACAGGATGCTGATACATGGGCTTTCACCAAAGCTGGAGAGCCCCTCTGCCTCGAGGGCTTCTGCAGCACTTTGCTTTCTGTGCTGAAAAGTGAGGTTCACTGGGCATGGAGCCCACCCCGAGCAGTGCCAGCGTCCTCTGCTCTGCTCTGCTCTGCTCTTTGAGAGGGGGCACTCTGCAGGCTTAGCCCCATCTCTGCTCTCTCAAGCAGGCATGGAAGGGGGCCGGAGGAAATTTTCCAGCCTTTCTGGCTGTGTAAAGGAAGACCCTACGCTCCGTATAAAAGAAAACCAACGCTGATCCCGTAAACATGCATATTCACAGAGAAATGAGAGCCCCAGCACCTGGGGAAGCCAGCAGTAGGCTGCTGTAAACCCTGTTCTCACCAGAAATAAATGTCTTGGTGGTTATGAAATGGGGCCTAAGCCCTGGTTTTTGTCCATGCTGGATTGGTTTCTTTAGCATGTGAAGTCAATGTAAGATGCAAAAGGTTGAAGCACAGAGGTAGACATTTTGGCTAGGAGAAGGTGGCTCATGGGCTTGAAGTGACCAAGTGGCCAGCGTGCTTCCAGAGGTTCCTTAGGTGGTACACAAAGGCCTGGGAAACAGAGGCAGCAGCTTTGCAAGACGCAGGGAAACCAAAGCGTGCTTCCTTCTGTCCTTCCCGTACCTGGAGGCAAGGTCTGCTGGTCGGGTCCCTCTCGCATCTCATTATTGTGGTCAGCAGGAGTTCGTAAAGGAGGGGACAAAATGCACTGGTCCCTGCTTAGGATGAAAAGGGAGAAGTAAACCTTTATGGATACAAAGCAACTCAATGTCCTGGGAGGGCGGGGAAGAGTGGGACCCTCCAGAGAGTGGAGAGGCAGAAGCACTAGAAGAAGTCTTGTCATGAAGGACAGATGCGTTTTCTGGGGACAAGCGTCATCCGTAGGCTCCTGCAGGTAGTCGGGTTTGTGCGGAGCTTCCGCTGCTGGATTTGTCCATGAGGAAGGGAGGAGGGGAGCGGGAGTCTGACAGGGAAGCCCACGTCCCCTTCCCCTGCTCGGCCACGGCGGAGGGAACCTGAGCAGAACGCAGAGAGAGAGACTCTGCCGGGAGCGGGCCCGGAGGCGGCGGGAGCTCCTCCGGGGGCGGCCAGGGGGGCTCAGCCCTGGGCCGTGACTGCCAAGGCGTTCACGTACCCGTGGGGACCCACGTCCACGTCGGAGAGCCCGTGGGCCAGCGGGGCGGCGGCGGGGGCGGCGGCGGCCGGGCCGTACTTGGCGGGCGGCGGGGCGGCGGCGGGGCGGAGGAGGCAGCAGGTCTCCAGCGCCTCCAGGCCGCGGCAGGTCAGGAAGAAGAGGTTCTTCAGCATGAAGAGGGACAGCGGCTGCTGATAGCGCAGGAGCAGGAGGCAGCGCAGCGCCAGCAGCGGGGCGTCCAGCAGCCCGGCGGGCAGCAGGAGGTGCAGGGCGAGGCGGGCGGCGCCGGGCGGGCGGGCGGCGCTGAGCTCGTACAGCCACAGCACCGGCGAGGCCAGGCAGAGGAAGTAGACGGCGATGAGCAGGTAGCGCAGCGGGGCGGGCAGCGGCGCCGGCCGCCCGGGCTGCAGCACCAGCTCCAGCAGGGAGAAGCTGTCGAGCAGGTCGAGGCAGGTGGCGAGGAAGGCGGCGGCGGCGCGGTGCTGCGGCGGCGGCTGCGGCGGCAGGAGCAGCTGCCCGGCGCCCTCGGTGCCGATGGCCCGCAGCAGGCAGTACAGCAGCGGCGCGGACAGCGCCAGGGTGATGCGGAAGCCGGTGGTGCCCAGCGGCAGGCGCAGCTCGATCAGCTCCAGGATGGAGGTGCCCAGGATCAGA
>VZTI01001628.1:129027-139609 GCA_013397865.1 Struthidea cinerea | reverse complement strand
AGGAGGGGGGCGAGAAGGGGAAGGGGAGGAAGGCGCCCCCGCCCCGTCCCCCGGGATGCTCCCCTTCCACATCTCGGGGAGCATCCTGCCTCCTGCCCCGCAGGACCCCCGCGAATGGAGCGAGCCGCGCCCGGGCGAGTCGCCCATGGACACGCCACAGCACCCCGGCAGCCACTCCGTAACATCGGAAGTGCTTCAGTCTCCCCTGATCTCTCTAGGCTGACCAAGACAAAGACCAGTTGGCCTGGCACAGAGCCTACAGTGAAGCACTCACTCGTGGCTCACCTGTGCTGCTGGACATTCATCTGCCCCTACATTTGGTCTGGTGTGTTTGTTCATCAAAGTAAGTGTCTTTTATCCCAACAGTTTTCTGAGCTGAGCCAATCCACATGCTGAGGGCCCTGCCCAGCTTGCCATGATGGGACAGAGCCTTTAAATTGATATGAATAGCCCTAAAGTTCCTACTTCTACTGAAAGCACCAGTCAGGACCTTTATTGACCCACTATCAATGGCCTCGAATTGAGGTTAATAGCTGGCTGCATCCATTCATCACCAGCACTAATGGCTTGGCACGTCATGTTCCAAAGTGGCTTGGTGCTCAGCATCACCAGCCCGTCATTCATACCTGTGCCCACCAGTGATGAGCCAGGCGCTGGCTGACCGTGATGTGAAGCACATCAAATAAACTGTCTCCACAAATGTCTGTATTAACTACACCTTGAGATAAACATCCAAAATAGCTCCATCTTTTGAGGGTGCCGCTAAATCAACACATGGGACTGAGGAAATGCTGCTTAGTTCTGGGAAAGGACAGCGAGGACAGCAGTGACAACCATCTAATACATGTTGGTGCAGGCTCCCTGAGGAGCCCTGCTCCAGTCAATGTCCCTGGCTGCTCTCGGCAACAAGGAGAAAGCAGTCTGGGCTACAAGGAGAATTCATGCTTAAACTTGAAGCAAAGAGATAACTGAGAAAGGGGAAGGGAGATCTTGGGGTGGATTGACACCAAAGATTTCTTTGGACACACGGCAATAATCAGGAGGAAAGGCAGGGGAAGAAAATGTCACGGCAAAAGCATTGCTGTCAGTGGAGACTGGAGTGAGGGGGAACAGATAAATCAGTTTTCTAAAAGCATGGTCAGAACAGAGGGAAAGAGAGAAGGCAGCTGGAGGCTATGCGAGCTTTAATATGGTTACTTGGGCTGAAATGGTACCACCTCTAAACTGGACAGCAACAAGCAGGAGTTCCCATGGTCCCCCACACAGGCTGCTACCCTGCTTCTCAGTCCGTGCTGCGGCATCCCTGCTGCCACGTCCTGCTTGGCTCGAGTGCAGCTCGGAGGGGGGACATCTATTTTCTGCTGCACTCACATGATGTTTGCGGTGCTGGGACAGACTTGCCAAGACCCAACCTTGCATCAGCGCTACCTGTGCCACTGCCTTCCTCTCTGCCACAACCTTGTCATGGTCCCCAGCACCAGATGAGGCTGAACACACCATGTGCTCTCTTGCTGAGGGCTTTCTCTCTAACTCCACGTTTCCACTAGCAAATAAAAACAGTTCATTTTAAGAAGGTCGCCAATTTTAGCCCTCCAAAGAGGGCTGTTGCCACTTCTTTTCCAGCAGGTGACTGCATGACAGCCTGAGGCCGAGGACCTCTCAGAGCAGGCTCCCAGCAACCCTGTTCAGCACTGCCTGCATTTAGCCCAGGCAGCTCGTGGGCCTCTGTCAAGGTTCTTGGCCCAGGCATCACACCTCTGGCACCCCCTCTGCCCTCTGCCTTCCCCAGGGGCTGCTCCCCATGATCCACATCCCACATCAGTGCCTAAAAGGTGCTGCCAGGTTGCTGCAAGTGACACCGGGGACATTATTCCCTCTGTGTTGTGAGGGAACAACCACCCATCACAGGAATGTGGCAAGGTTTTGTGTGCCGGAAGCAATGCAGCAGTGAGCTCTCAGAGGAGCAGCTTGGTCTGAGGTCATTCACGATGCAAGAAGACAGAGCAGTGAGCCACCTCCCTTCCTTGCCAGGTACACTCCCATTGTGTTGGCTTTGCTCTCCAGCCTCTAGGGTTGTGTGGATTGTCAGGGATGAGAGCCTGGGCTCTGCTGCTGAGCCTTTTGCTGGCAAGGCTTTCTCTCTTTGACCGACTTTGCTGCCAAAGAAAAATCCGTGGCCGAACAATTGCTTAGACTACGATTTCTGTACAACCCCACAAACACTTCAGTTAGGCTTCTGGGGATGGTCTCTGTTCGATAGGGAGCACGAGGCTGGAGGCCAAGGAGGATGATTACTTTCTGTGTTGCTCTTTCATGTTCAGGCAGAGCCCGATCCTACTTGGGAGTTGCCCAGTTCGGGCAGCTCAGAGTGCTGTGAATGACACCAGCTGTGCCTCCTAATTTGGTTTCCACAGAAAGGCTGGGGTAGATGGCAGTGTAAGCGTGCGTGGTCCACGGTAGAGGTAAAACCACATTCTTATGTTCTGGATCCTGGCTTCTATCCAAGGTGGGTGGGCACCTTCACCCAGCTCTCCTCAGGGTAAGCCAATACTTGTGTCACTGGCATGATCCACGTGTGACCAGCTACACTGGTCTCAGTCTTGCCACATTCTGCTGCAGGAGGAGTTTTCCACTTCCACAGGAGGGTGTGGAATGAAAACCAAGCGTCCATCTGGGCCACTCAGGGCAGCAGCCCTCACGCAGAGAGGGCTGGTCCTGCCCTACCTGGGCAGCAGGCAGTGACAGCTTTGCCTCGTTGGCTGCCACGCTCTGGATTTCCTGAGCAGTGCAATTCCCTGTGTGCCACAGGCTGGACATGCTCACTCAGCTGCCCCGGCAGCCTGCCACAGGCACTCCCATCTCTGCTTTTGATCCAGGCACTCATTTCACAAAGAAGCCTCCTTTCCCAAAGCTTTGGGTGGCCGTCTGGTGTCCCACCTGCTGGGGTAGATGGAATTGGGTGGGGAGCCCTGGGCTTTGGGAGGGGTGAGCTATCACCCACAGCTGGTCTGCAGAGCTGGGAAATGGGCTCTGATTGTGCCACCCAGGTGATGTGGGGAGCTGGGCACGGGGAAATGAGGCAGCTGGGAGGGAGCTGGGTGCTGAGGCTGCGTGAGCAGGGCAAGAATAGCTCGTGGAAGTGGTTCTCCAGACACCACAGGATGCCTGCAGGGGCTGGGAAGGTTCCTGCATCCAAGGTAAGCAGGCGGGAACAGGGGGGACCTGTGGTGGTAGGGCAAGGGGAGTTACGACCAGCGATGGGGGAGCACCAGGAAGGAGGGTGGAAGCTCAAGGGCTTCCTTGGGCTGAACATGGGCTCCAGCAGTGCAAACACAACCCAAACAAACAGGTGAGAATAAGAAAGGAGCTTATTTGTAGGAAAGGAAGCAGAAATTGTGCCTCTGCCTTAAAATGGGAATGAGGGGAGAAATATCTTCTACTTGAGAAAGCACTGAAGAGCTTTTTGTAGCACGCTGTAGGATGAGATATGACAAGCTGATGCTTCCCATGTGATCTAGTTATTTAATGCAATGTGCAGTCCTTGGATGTGTTAGTGGTTAACCATTACGGTTAAAACATTAAAAAGCTGAACTATAAATAGCCTCTACTCTTCAGCAGCTCCCAAGCTATGTTGTTGGCTTTTTTATGAAGTGATGTGTATGCACAGAGATGTGTGTGTATACATATATTTAAAGGCAAACAGCAGACAACAGAGTTTTGTGCAACAGTCATACTGAATGCCTAAAATGCTGCCATTTTTAGTTTACACCACAAGTGGAAACAAGCAGTGTGCCCTCAAAAATACCCCGGCTGGGGGAAGGCAAAACTTTCTTGAGGGCTGAACTTGGGAGGAAACAAAATAATGACTCAATTCCTTGGGGGAAGGAGAAGAAAAAAGAGGCAGATATATGCCTGAAAGAAAGACCAGAAACTAGGTACCTAATTATACCCTGCAGTAAGCTGTCAGAAACTGGCAGCAGTGGGAGGGAAGGAGGCAAAGCTGATCTCAGGGAGTTGGAGCATAATCTGCTCCAACCGTACTTAAAATGCCTTTTGTGTGGGAAAGGAAGCTTCTGGGATTCTCTGACACATGCCTTGTGCTGCACTTACCTGATCCATTCGAAGGGCCAGGGCTGAAGTTACAGATAAGTGTAAAAAAGTTTCACCTGGCCAGCACCGAAATTCAACGCTGCCTTGGCTGCCGAACGCAGTCTTTGTAGCAAAGCTGCTGGTCCCCTGTTGTGGTGCAGGGAATGCAGATACCCTTCAAAAGGATACAGAAGTGCAACAGTCTATTGCTTGTGATTACTTGTTTCGGTTCAAAAGAGCTTTCAACACCGGCAGAAAATGCCAAGGCATTTCTGATCGTGCTTGTAGCAGGGTTAAGGGGTTTGGAGAGTGGATTTGGGGTTTGCTCTTGGTATTTCGTAGTTGCTCAGTCTTAGCATGGAGCATGTATTGATCTGACCTTGAGGAGAAAAATGAAAGTTCTTTGTAGTTGAAATGATTGAAAAGGAAAATTAGGTTTATTATAGTGAATTAAGAGAAGTGTTTTCTTGATGAATGTTTTCTTGATGGGGGTTTGGTTCCTGGAGAACATGTAGCTGCCTCGCTGGTGTGGGGTTTTAAGCTGTTGCAGGCTGGATCTATGAAGGTCTGGAAGTGCATAGTGTTCATCAAATTGACGGTGGCAGTAAACAAAAACCCATAAAGGATTGTGCTTTTAAAACTGGGGTTAGGAAGGTCTGGTAATGGAAGGGTTTGGGCAGGGCTCCAAAGGTACCAGGCTGAGCAGGGACTGAGCACTTCCCAGGGGTTACCCTGGCAGGCATTCCTCACAGCATTCACCTGGGAGCAAGCTCCTCACAGCATTCGCCTGGGAGCAAGCTCCTCCAGGGGCTTTTGTTCACATTGGTCCTTCTTCAGCGTTTAGCTCTGCACCTTAGGCTGGGTAAGGATTCCTATGGAGCTCTAACTCCTAGCTAAGGCTCTCCTACAAAGGGACACCTTAACCCTCGGCTGCCCTTGCCTTCCCTGCTCCGGCCTGCCTACCTTGGATGCAGGAACCTTCCCAGCCCCTGCAGGCATCCTGTGGTGCCTGCAGAACCATTTCCACGAGCCTGCTCCTGCCCTGCTCACATAGCCTCAGCCCACTAAGCTGACAACAGCGTAGTGATTAAAAGCATGCACCTGGGAGTTCCAGGTTGTGATCCTTCTCTGCTTAACTAAACCTTGATTAGCCCCATTCTGGGTGAGTGCTCCAACTACCAGAGCTGGAGCTAAAAGGAGGAGGCTGATTAACACGTTTTATCATTATTTATTGGAGGTCAGGGCCGTAGGTCGCTTCTCCAGGATGTAGAATATGATTCAATTCCTCTCTCTGCTGAGAATGGGAATCCTTGTCCAGTCCCTCCAAAACTGGTTTACTGATTGTTGCTTTCAACACCAAGTTCTCAGGACTCTGCATCACACCTGTTTTGCTGTCTTAACGTGCACCCTGTGAGCTGTGAACTTTGTAGATGGGAAACTTTCTGATGAAATATGAGAACAATGCAAGCGAATTGGCTGTTTCTAGATCATTAAAGATGATGGGTTTCACCTAGCAGGATCTTTAATTTTCCATTGAAGTCAGGGGAAGCTTTTGGCTCTGGTCTGGAAGTTTGCTGAAGGGGGTATCTTTCAGGATGGTTCCCTCAAGAAAATGTGGTAATAGCTTGAAGAACAGGAAAAAAAAGAAAAAGCAAACAGAATCTGCCCTAAGAATCTTCTAGGGCAAAGATGTCAGAGAGAGCAGGATAATACCCATTAAATGTACACACAGGAAGTCAAAATTTATTTCAAAGCAAACATCTTTTATTATTTTACATATGTGCTTGATCAAAGTAGCAACTCTGTAACTGCACTGAAATTAATATGAAATCTAAAATAATCACAGTGATTCCTCTGAATGATATATAGTCACTCTTCTACAGTGCACATGACACAGTCTGAAACATTACCATTTTTTGGAGGGAGGAAGACGTGAAGGATTAGGACTGGAAGGAAGGGGACAGTAGTGTTATCTGATTCCCTGAATGCCAGGTTAGTAGTTGCATGTGTCCCTGGAATAAAGGAACTGACTTCTCTGGCCACCATGTTATTGCATGCCACCAAAGCTCTTGGCTTCAGATCCAAAACAAGGTCTATCCCTTGGTTCCTTCCTGCTATTCTCAGTTGCAAGCTCCCTTCTGGCTTGACTAAAACCTGTTCATCTTTGGAGGATGGAGTTGTTAGGATCAGGTCTTCACCCTGTTTGTTGTACAGGGCAGTGCAGCCTATAAACGTTAAGGTGCTGGATCAGGAGTGAAGTCCCCTCTCCTGCTTGGCCCCGTGATCTCTGCACAGAAGCAGCCTTGCTCTGAAGGACAGAAATACGGCTCCAGAGACACCACTTCTGAGCAATACCCGAGACAAAGGAAGAGTTTCACGCCAGCCACGCTTGAAGCTAATTCCAGGAAGCTGCAGTTCCAAGGAGAAAGGATTTCACTGAATTCTAGCAATAAGAGATGTCCATAAATGAACTGCAGATAAGCTAGAAGCCTGTACAGCACTCTAGCACAACCAATGAACAGAGGAGACCTGCCAAGCACCTTCATTAACAGAAACCTTCCAGAATCAAGCCAGTGTCCAACAGCAGCTGGAGAAGCCAGATTTCCCACTCCGTGCCCTGGGTCCACGCAATGCCCAGGCAGGGACTTGGACAAAGTGCACTGTTTCAAGGAGATGAGAAGGGGAAGAGGGGAAAGGTCTTGGCATTGCTCAGACCAAGGGCAGCCCATCTGGCTAATTAGTGCAGAGAGCAACAAGCAGGGTTTTTTATGCAGCCTTACTTGGCATGAATTAGGGAAAGGGTACAAGATATTTCTAGATTCCTTCTCCTCCCTTCTGTTCAATTTCAACTCACAAGCAAAGCACTTTTTTCAATTCCTTATCACTGAAGTTCCTCCTACGCATTTTTAAGACTCCCAGAACACTGGTGAAAAAGAAAAAAAACCCAAATCCAGAGCTAAAAGCAGATTTGGCATCTGAAGCAGATTCACATCAGTCAGCTCACCTCCACTGCTGTTCCAAAGATGGAGATGCTTGGCTCCCTCTCCCTGCAAATGCAAACCTCTTCCTTCCTTGGAAGAGGTGCTGCAGCGCTCAGGGCACAGTGGGTCAGCAGCACCTTTTCTCTGAGCAACTGGCACCACGCTTCCAACGAGGCAGAGCTCTGCCGAAGGCTTGCTGCAGGTGGACAGACCTCAGCACTTCTGCAGGCAGCACCCACCACACCAAAGGCCTGGCTCGTTCCTCCTGCCAGCAGCCAGCTCCCTGAGGTCTAGGTAATCAAGGCCTGGAGGACCATTCCAAGGAATCCCATGGAAGTCACCACCCAAGTCAGCAAATACTGCAAGCAAAGGGAGTGTTCCTCTTCCTGCAGTGGATGTGGCACCTGTGGAAAGCAAGGCTGAGGGACACTGGAGCTATCTTATGAATAAATGGGGCGTGGGCTCCAGTTTCAGGCCTCGCACAGCACAGCTGTGACTGTGGGAGGTGCTGCAGCTAAAGGACCTTCCCTATGTTATATGCCAAGTCTTTCCCGTGCCCACTCTTCTGGAAACTGGAGACAGGCCCTTGCCTTGTGCAACCAGATGAAATGGTTATTTCCTTTTCTCTCCAGCGAAAGGAAAAGGATTCAAATCTGTGTTCCTCCCATCACAGCTGCTTTTAGAAGCAGCCACGCAATTCATGTCCTGATGAGACAAAGGAGAAGAACCCCAAGTAGTGCTAAGAGAGGAAGAAACTGCTTCCCACTGTGGATTTCACATGCAAAGAGGTATTTTTCTGCTCCTATTCATGAAGTGAAGAATAGAGAAACAGAGAAGGACCTCTTTTGCCTGGGTGACTGAAAGAGCACCTGCTCTGCTTCACACACAGACCCTGGCACAAGGCAAGAATAGAGCCTATGTTGCAGTGACCTTCCTAGGAAGATACATCAGTATTGAGAGGATGGAGAGCTGCTGGAGCAGAATTGCAGTGCTCATGGATGCTGAGATTTGAATTAAGAACTCAACCTTCTGTGCAGAACGTCTTTTTTGTACCCTGTGTGTGGAGCTGCCTGGTAAAGCAGGAAGGAGGAAAGAAGAGGCAGAGCAGACCTACTTCTGATACCTCGGTGTGGTGTGAGCTGACTGGAACTAGGAAAAACAACTCAGCTGTGCTGGCTCCAAGGCTTTTCATCATATACACAGACTGATTTGTGCTTCTAAAATCACAGTGCTCCTCTGGAATTAAGACACTCCTCGCTAAGCCCGATCTTTCACATGAGTTTCTCATGCAAGCCTTGCTTATCTTTGGAATGTCTATGGAGGCACATGTCTTATCTTTCTCTGGATAGCCTGAGCTGGGAGAACAGAGGCAATAGAAGGTGCACGTTAGGGAAATGTTCCTGGGCAGGCAAGTCCCAGCTGCTGATTCGTGTTAGGGGGACTCTACCTGCATGTTAAAGGAAGAGGAGGGACCAGAGGTCAGACTGTATGGGGTGTCCCTGAGCTGCAAACCACACGAGGGATGAGAGGAACAAAGGAACCGAAAGACACAGACATTTGTATTCTAAAAGATCAGGCCTGGGGATCTGGGGCTCTGGTACCATCCTTGGCTTGATGATCTTCTCTTTGAATCCTTGCATGCAAGGGAGGAGCAAAGGTGGACTGTGACTCTTTTTGTTTGGCCAAAGAAGGGCCCCTCTCGGAAGCTGTGCCAGCTGGAGCAGGTGGATGTTCCTTGCAACAGTTGGGATCAGAGTGGGTGCCAAAACAGCCTCTTGCTGCAGCACTGAGTTCTGGACAAAGACAACTCTGCCAATTCAAACTCTGGTGGTTTCCTCTGCCACTGAGAGCAGGCTGCTGGCTCTCTAGCGGGATGTGAAAAGGCAGGAGTGTCCACAGAATGCTAAACAGGGGGGAGGGAACAATCCAACTTTCACCTCGGCCCTGCAGCAAGCTGCTCTGGCTACTGCAGCTTCCTTTGAGGGGCCCTGCCTCTCCAGAGCTGCCGGATGACTGCAAAACAGAACTTTGTTTCAGACTGACAGTGATGCAGCGGCAAATCCCCAGGCAAAGAGAATTTGTTAAAGTCCGTAGGCACTTATTCTTCACAAGGAAAATGTGAAGACTTAAAGCCTTCTCTTGGCACGGTGCCACCAGAGCCCAGCTTCTGCTGTGCTGGAGTCACAGACCGGACAAACAGCGCATTGTAAAATGGTGCGCTGGCTGATGGTGGCTCCTTGTGTGGGGAAGAGCTTCGCCCTCAAACTCCTCCCAAGGATGAGGGCGGGCTCCCCCTGATCTTTGCACACAAAGTGTGGAAAAGAATGAGCTGTGAGAGCTGAACAAAACTGGGATTGCTGGGACAAGCCTGCTCCTTATACCCTGTTTCCATTACGGCTCAATTATGGCTGGCAGCAATGTACGGTCACAGTTGAAAGTCTGTGGGCAGCTGTCAGGATGGCAGATGAGTACCAAAAAAATATAGGGGCTTTTAGTGGTGCAACAGGAATTTTCTTTCACGTTAGCTAGATTAGAAGATCACCCCGGGTCCCTGCCCATTCTCCCCCTCTTCCCTTTCCAGTACATAAAATCCCTCACAGTAGACCTTCAGGCACGCCTGTCTTAACCCCTAGCTCCAGTTTTCTTTTTTAAAAGCAAGTTGCACAGCATCGTCCACATCCTGCACTATGTACGATGCCTCCACCAGGCTGGGGTCAAAGCAGAAGTCCCGATGTCCATGGAACACTGTCTCCATTGTGTGTGGCTCTGCTTTCCTGGGAGCATCACCACCGTGGCGGTAGACCCCAGTGCAGACCAGAATCGACTCACAGCTCTCCACTGAGTTGTTGCAGTCATTCCTCAGCTCCAGGTAAACCTCAGTCTGGGGACTGGCTGCCTGTGGGCTTCTCTTCACCTCAGCCTGGACCTGGTTCTGCTGAGCTGACTTGAGGTAGCTGTTGTAGAGGTTTGCCCCATAGATGTCAGACATAGGGTTGTCCCTGGATGAGGTCAAAGTGTGAAACAGAAATGAGAAACACACCCATGCATCTCCCTCTGGCTCTGGAGGATTGGGATTAAGACAGCGCTGAAGGAGGAAGGGGTGTGGGATATTTGCTAACATCAAGAGGAGCACCCGGAGTGGGCCACTGAGTCTACCCAGCAGTGTGTCCTGCTCAGGCCACGTGCCTCACAAACACCTTCCAAAGGGGAGACAGCACATCCCCAGCACCCACAGCAGTTTCAGCCATTACTGTGTTGGATTCCCTACATTCCCAAAGAGTTTGGCCAAACTCAGCTAACAGTACTACATCTGGGTCTCTTAATTTTGTCTTTAACCCAGTCACTATGTGCACTCTGCATCCTACAGTCCACAGCTTTGCTGTGTAGGGCACAAAAAGCTAGCAAGCCTCTGTTCCAGGACGTGAGGCTCCAGAGACACCACTGGGATTTTGGTATTAACTTTAGAAATACTCAGAGGGGAAAAAAAACAAGCAAGTAAGCAAAAAAAAAAA
>VZTI01001628.1:71401-125191 GCA_013397865.1 Struthidea cinerea | reverse complement strand
AGAGCGGTCGGCGGCCGCGGTTCCGGGGAGCGGTGTTCGCATGGGAGGGGTGGCTGCCGGCGGCGGGGGTGCTCCCCCTGCTTCGGGGCAAAGCGGGGTTGCGGGTTTGGGGGAGAGCTGGAGAGAGGAGCGGGTGTTGGAAGCAGCCCCGGGGCTGGCGGGATGCGGACGGGAAGGGGTGCGCTGGCTACAAGCAGCCGTGCCACGGTAGAGGCGTGCAGAATGACCGGCGAGGAGAGATTTGGGCGGGAGGGAGCGAAAGGCTTTGACCCCTACAAAGCAATCACACCGGGTTTATCTCAGCCCTTCACAAAATCGAAGGACAGGAGACTCTCGGTCTGCGAGCGAAACTGCTGCAGGGCTGTGCGGCCCGGGCTTCATGATAAACAAAGGCGTCGCCCCGGGCATCGCCTGGTTTCAGTCTAACGTGGTTACTGCTTACCCTGCCTGCAATGTGCATGCCAAGGAATTGCACTGCAACTTGTTACCTCTGCCAGCTGACCAGGGCAGTGGTTGTCCCCCTGTACTCGGCACTGGTGAAGTCCCACCTTGACTGCTGTGCCCAGTTCTGCACCCCTCACTACAAGAAATTGAGGTGTGGAGCAAATCCAGAGAAGGGCAACAAGGCTGGTGAAGGTTCTGGAGCACAAATTGTGTGAGGAGTAGCTGGGGGAGCTGGGAGTGTTTAGCCTGTAAAAGAGGCTCAAGGGAGACCTTATGGCTGTCTTCAAGCACCTGAAAGGAGGCTGTAGCCAGGTGGGGGTCGGGCTCTGCTCCCAGGCAACAGCGACAGGACAAGTGGACATAGTCTCAAGCTGTGCCAGGGTAAGACAGGTTGGGCATCAGGAAGAATTTCTTCACTGAAACTGTGGTCAGGTGTTGGAACGGACTGCCCGGGGAGGTGGTGGAGTCACCATCCCTCGAGGTGTTCAAGAAATGACTGGATGTGGCACTCAGTGCCGTGGTCTGGTTGACAGGGTGGTGATCAGCCAAAGTTTGGACTTGATGACCTTGCAGATCTTTTCCAACCTTGAGAATTCTGTGAGTTGCTGCCCTGCCTTTGCTCAGCCTTTTCTATGCAAACCCTTTTTCCTACAGATAATAAGGTTCTCTAAAACTCTGGTCACTTTTTTTACTCTTTGACTGACTGCGTCCCTCTTTCCTGCACTGTGAAACAGAAATCTTGACGCTGAATTCAGCTGAGGCCCTTCCAAACCTGGGGAAAGTAAAAGGTTCATTTCATATCCATGGAAATGAAACAATGTTTGTTTGCTTTCTGACTGGGCTTAAGATCTCCTGAAGTCCCTCGACAGGGCAGGTTTAACACGTATGACTTTAGGCATCAATTACACAAACAGTGTAATTGTTTGTTTTTACGCTTCCATTGCCATGAACACCAACCTTAATTTGTTTTTGACCCACTTTAACACCCAGAGCCCTATTTGCAGAGCTATTAAAGCACTGGCAACTCAGAGATGTACATTTGTACAGATGGTTATTCCTCCTTAAGTGCTTTTGCCTTAACTGAATTACCTACCGTTTATTTTTTGTAATTTCCTCAATTTGCCAGGATCACTTTAATTTCTCAGAAGTGTTTGCAGCTCCTCCTGCTCTGGCAAAATTTATGCTGGCCTTGGAGATGTTACTGAAAGTATTTAGCTCCCTGGAGAACTGGGCTTCAAACCTTCTCCCACCAGCACAAGGAAGCCAGCTACAGCTATTTTGAAATGTGCCTTCTCTACTCTGTACAAACCAGTGGCCTCCAACCCTCGCCTTCCTTGGCTGTCGATGAAAAATAGTCAGAGAGAGAGGCAAAGACTTTCTGAAATTAATGACAAACACAAGAGCCTTGTCTCGAGTGCTTCTCGCCCGTCCACCAAGGCGGTCCCTCCTGGCAGAGTGAAAATGTGATTGATTTGCTGTGATTTCTGCTTAGGGTATTTGCTAACGTGGATTTATGGCCTTTTAATGATACAGCCACTTGCAAGTTAGACGGGTTGTTTTGGTTGCTGGTTTCGGTGCCTCTGGAGTGAACTGCATTGTGGGGCTCTGTCAGTCCCCTTTTTTTTAAGTGCAGGGATACTTTTGCCCCTTTCTTCCCGTTCCCGAGGCTTGCAAAAGAGCCGGGAGAGACATCCAGCGCGTTCCCTATCGCACAGAGGATTGCTAAAAAAAAGTTCAGTGTATTAAATATCCAAGAGTTTGGGGGTGGGGGCTTTGTGGTAGGGGTTTTGTGGTAGGGGTTTGGGGGGGTTTATCCAACCCCCCCCCCCCCCGGCGCGGGGGNCCCGATGCGGGTTGTTATCCCGGCGCATCCCTGCGGGAGGCGCTCCTGCTCCACGGCGCGGGCGGGCCCGCAGCGCTCACCCGCGCCCCGCCTCGGGGGGCTCCGGGCACAGGGGGTGCGGGTGGGGACGTGGGGTCTGCCCGGAGGGAGGGAAGGGAACGCGTTCTTCTGCTCCCGAGGGGACTCTGGGGGGTATCCGAGGTGTCCCCAGAGCGTGCGTGTGCGCGCCGCTGCGGGCTGCCGGCGCTGCCGTGGTTATTTTTCCAAGCAAGGCTGTCCAACAGGCTGCAGGGCTTATTTTTAAGCGGCCACGGAAGGACTTTGCCAGCGGCCGGGCTCAGGCTGAGCCTGGCAGGCGCAGCGGGGACTGACAGCGGCAGGGCTGCCAAGCCCCGCGCTGTGCGGAGCCTGCAGTGGCTGCTGAGCCCCGGCACCCGCAGGCAGACTTTAGCCCATCATCCCTGTGCCAAACGCCCGGCCGTGTCATTTTCCCTTCCAGAGTTGGGAATTTCTCTGTGACTCAGCTAGGAGCTTCCCATTCCGCATGCTATCCATGGGCGGACCTCGCGATTTCCTCTGCGGCCACATCTGGCAGCAGCCATACCCCAAATACCCCTGGGGATCGTCTGTCTGCCCTTCTGAACGCCAGCCCACGGGAGAGTCCCTCTTCTTCCCCCGTCCACACCGTGCTTGGATGTCTCTCCCACCCCCTTCCACAGCTCGCTATAGAGACAAGCAAAACGGGCAGCTGCCCACAGCCTTCTCCTGTGGGTCTCTGTGTAAACTTTGCAGCTTTGTTTTCCCTGGACTCATCCCCCTGTCATCCCCCCCCCCCCTTCCCGACCTTCTCACACCCCCCTCGAAAGCAGCCGTACCTTCCACCTCTTTCCTTGCTGCAGAGGCTCTAATGGCCTGAACCAGCCCTCCCCCCACCGTTTATCTCTTCTCTCCCCACGCTGCAGCCTGCTCATGGAATGATGGACAAGCTAAAGGTTGAGAAAATACAGTAAAATGCCTTTCTTATCCTGTAATGACCAAGGGGGAGGACACAACCTGATAAAAATGACAAGCCAGGAGAATTGAGAGCCAGACCCTTCACCTGCCTGTCCCTCAGTGCACAGAAAACACTCGATAGACCTGCTGTGATTGCAACTGCTGCAAGCCTGGAAAGAAAGGAATTAAGGACTGAGCCAATTAGAGCTACAAGTTTCTGACCAAAGAAATGTCCTTCTGCTACCTGGGAAGAGGCTAATTCAGAGGCTTATCCGGGAAGAAAACCTGAAGCAGGCTGATCATTTGGAGCTGGTGGAAAACGCATCTGCAGCCCTGTGTTTTATGGCCAGAGGGCTTTGCTTAGCATCTGGCATCTGCATAGTCCCACTGCAGTGAGGGAGGCTCACATGACAGATAGATCCAGCTGCTTGCTTGGGCCTATCTCTGTTTTCAACCACTTACTTGTACTCCTCTGTTTTTATTGGCGTGATTTTTGACAGCAACCACTAGTGCTGGATCAGCCATTTCCTGGCAGCGAGTGACCAGGAGGCAAACATTTCATTCTCTAAATTGCCCCAAAGGCAGTCTGAGATGCTCTGCAGCAAACACTTTTGCTGCAAGCAAAGCTCCATCCACCTCCCATTTAAACAAATTGAACCTGAAGAGGCCACAGGGAGAGGCAGATGGGGGAGGTAACAGGCATGAGGCTGTAGGTATTGCTATGGCTGCTTGAAGTAATCATAATAGAAACTTCCATGAATTTTCTACTCTCCTTCTTTGCTCCTGAGTCTGGATGGAGACTGAACCAGCCTCTTGTTGCCTCTTTATGTCTGTCCTACTCAGCCTCCCACCACCCTTGTGGCTGCCTCCACTTCTTTTATCTCAGATATTCAAGCTCTCTCAAGCTGGCACTTTCCTCCCATGCCCACCAGCAGTACTTTGGACAAAGAGCCTCAAGTTGTACAGTGTAGTCACCTGGAGCTCCTCAAGGCACTCGCCAGCTTTGAAAAGAATGGGCTGATCGTTTAGTCTTCTCCCTGTTTCCCTCTATTCCCTTCCTGAAACCATGCTAAAAGGAGGTTAAACGACCTTCAGTAGGCCCTTTACTTTCCCGTGCTGTAAGCACCACAGAGATGGTACAAAACTGTGGTGGGAAGAGCGGCAGCACACGCAGATCCTGTCTGTCAGGTGGTCTCTGTACCAAAACACAGCCCTGAGCTGGACGCAGCTACTGTGGGGTTTGGGGAAGGGGGAGCAGGGGACCTGTGTAGTGTCTTGGCCAGGTGACTCAGGCTTAGCACTCTGTTAGCTCCACAGATCAAATTGCCCTTTGCGGCCTGCTTGTGAAGGTATTTCGGACTCCCTGATCACTCCAGGCTGAGTGATGTGAGACATACCCCTCCACTGCACCTTCCAGATTAAAACCTCCCATCAAATCTGGGTAACCCCTGTTCTTTTTAACAGGAGAAAAAAAAATTTAAAAAAAGAAGAAGGAAAAATAACCCCCACAATTCAGACAGGTTAAAAATTTAATTATAGCCTATGTTCTGAAAGAGAAAGGCAGGAAAGCATTATATGTGATGTATTTGCCAACAAATGTGAGCAGGGAGCCAAGGTACTGGGGAAAAGGGAGTAGACTGGCAGCAAAACCCTTGAAATACTGCTGCTAAAAGCCGAGTCTTAGTGAAGCCCTGCAGCCAAATTTACCCAAAGCTTTGGAGCTGAATGGATTGATCTTTAATAACTGCTGTGGTCCAGCCCAAATTCCTCCTTTTTTGCACACCTGGAGTTAGAGAGGCGAGGATGCAGCTGGGTTTCTCACTTTGCACCTTTCTCCGAACTAAGGCGTGCTCTGAGGAAGAGCAGATTCCCAGCAGTAAAGCAGGCTGGCCCTCCCTCTGTCGCCCTCACCAGGGCCCTAAATACGGTGGGAACCCATCTGCTGCCAGAGGACTCTTGGGAAGCCCCAGACACCACACGTGGCAATGCCCTGTGCGAGGAGGGATCCAAGGAAGGCCACACCACTGGAGTCAGGCCCCTCCGTGTGCTGCAGGCTCACGTTTAAACAGACATATATGATCAGGATGGAGAAGTTTCTGCCCTCTGCCCAGCCCTGAGATGGATACCTTCAGCAGAAGTGGGGCCACTAAGCCAGTCCCAAGTGCAGACACAGTTCTGTAGAGTCAAGGTTCACCTTTTTGAGGGCTGCATCTGAAGGTAGCTCAGACCTGTGCCATTTTAAACCCCTGTGACCTCTGTAGGAGCCTGATTCTGCTGTAATCCCGAACAGCATCACACGCTGGTGGCTCCAGGCACTTGGCCCCATCACAGCACAGTTGTGAAGCAGGTAAATGGCCATGTGCACAACAGGAAAGCAAGAACAAACTGGGCACAACAGGTAAACTGGTTCCAGCAAGCATTTGGCAAATGGAAGATCAGCCCTGCAACTACGGAAGGTAATGAGGAGACGGGAGGACTACAGGTAACCAAAAAGTGGTTCAGGACCTCAAGAGACCACGTGCAGGAAGAGCTGAAAGCTCTTCTTCCGTGGTAGCAAAGGAAGGGGCATGGGTCAACCTGTGTGTTGAGGAGCTCAGCTCCTCCCACAATGGCTCTGTAATGATTAGCTTCACCTTGGCAGCAAAGAGGCTTATTTAAGGGAGAATCCACTCATGGCAAATCGAGATCTTCATCCACATACAGCAAAGCTGAAAGATCGGGTTGCTGAGAGGGACGTGGCTTTGGGTGGCTGGTTGGCAGCCATTCTGCTCGTTTGCAGCGGTTCTCCTCAGCAGCGTTATGAGTAAGGCATTTCCCGAGCCAGCATTTATAACCTGGCCATGACCAAAGCCTCCCCTGGGGACTTTAGTCTGAGCCCTGCATGCAACACCCACGGAGGAGGAGGGAGGGTGGCTCTACTCTGGCTGCTCCTCCAGTATAAAGCTGCTCCCAGGACCTAATCTGCACCAAGGCCCAGGAAAGGTCAGTGTGCAAAAAAAGCATCAGGAAGCTTCAGAGAAAGATGTTGGGGGTGTGAGCAGAGAGAGCTGGAGTAGAGACAGCTGTGGCTGAAAAGGGCTGGGGGTGTGAGGCACTTCAACCCCCCCAGTTAGCGAGGGGTGTGTGTGACTGGGTTCTCACTTTTTCATTTCTGCGGTTTGTGTTGCTGCCTTCTGCAATGCACACGCGTGTGGCTTGCTGGGATTTTATTTGTGTTCTCTGACGGGGTTTGTAGTGTGTTTGGTTTGGTTGGGTTTTTTTTTCCTCGGGGATAACCAGAGACGAAGTTGCAGCCTGTGAACTGTGGGCAATTTAACACAGGGCACGCAGGCTGTGCAGCCTGATCCACTTCTGTAATAAGTGTATTTGCCTCCTGCTAAGGTGCTCCAGCCAAGGTCAGTGGAAATAAACACTGTGGCCAGGCAGCTTGAGACAATTAACAGAAAGCATAAAGAGAGCCAATTAGCCCAGGCTGGTCAGATTAGGAAACAACAGTCCTTGCAAGTCTGTGGTTCAGAGGAGGGAGACGTCTTTCAGTAGGAACTTTTGTCAGTTCTCCCTTGGCTGATGCAAACCAGCATAACTGTACTGAAGTCAGGGAAAGATGCTGTTTGATCCTGGCTGCATGCTTGGGGTATGTGTGCTGAAGGATTTTTCTGAATTTATTTAGCAACCTGATTAAGATTCTTTTGGGTTTTTTTTGGATGATGATGATGTTAAGAAAGGGAATCTGCTTGTCTAGAGACTATTTCTTGTGTAGTTTTATTTTTTTTGCCAAGGAGCTGGAAACCACAGAGGTCCAAATGAGCACTGTGGATGTCCTCAGCAGTTCTCTGCCAGGGTGAAAATCTCTCTGACAGGCTGAATAAGGCCCCATTTGCACGATGAGTTGGGCAACAAAGGCTGGTAGTGGAACCCCCTCAAACCAAAGGGTGTTTCCTATAACTGCCTACGTTAACATGGCCTTGTACAGGGGAATAGTTTTAATCAAGCTGGGTCTGGGAAGCCAGGATGTTTTTGGCTTAACCTGAAATGTGTTTTTTTCTTCCTTTTGACCAGAGGACAGGAAAAGACTTCATAGTAAAAAAACTGCTGGCAACTGAGGCACTTCTTTTCTGGCTTTGTGCAACTGTGCAACCAGGCTTAAATGTTCTGGGAGCAAGTTCCACCAGCTTGTTTCCAGCCATGGTAGGTCCAGAAATAGCAGACATCAGACCTATGACTGGTTCTCCGACCTAGCAGTGCTATTTTGGCAGCAGGCCCAGGGTTAAACATAACAAGACTCATTTTCAGTCCTTGCTCTCTTGAAGGTCAGTGGCCCAAATGGTTGGATGTTTGTCTTAGCTGCTTCCGGACAAGGTCTGCATTTTGTAACGATAAGGCAAAATTCAGAGATCCTCGTGTTGGCAGTCTCCTGCTGACTCTGATTGGAAAGCATGTTTTTCCTGAATAAGGATGTCGGGATTTGGTCGTTGGCAATTTTTAATTGTTTTGACTCTTTTGAGCGGGATGATTTCTTGTGATTGCTACAAAGCTCACTGCTCCCTTTTACCTCCAGTCCATGACTTTCACAGGATGGTGCAGCTCATTCTTAGCTTTAAGCCCATTAAGCCTGGCTTACCAGACTCGCCCACTGCCAGGTGAGACTTTGACGTCCATTCATCTGCTCAGGTCACACAGAAGAAGCAGCCTCCCTCTTAGCAATCAGTCTGGCTCGCTCTAGCTTGCCAAATGCCTTCCGAGATGAGCCTTGTCCTCTCTACAACTCCCTTAGAAAGCTATCAGAGAGGTCAGCCACAAACTGGTCCCATTTTTTCTGCCAGACCTCTTTGGCCTTGGCTTTCTCATCCGGTAGCATGGCACTGTATCTGCGAGGGGGAGAAAAGTCAGTATGGGACAGCAGGCAAGGGAGCAGCTATTTCAGGAGCAGCACCGAAAGGAAAAGGCAGGAGGCAGCCAGAGATTAACCCTTGCAGGACATGCCTGCACCACAGAGAAAAACAACACGGTGTAAAGAGCCTGGAGCCTGCTTGGGCTCGTGCTGGGACAAGAAGCATCACGGCCACATCAGCAGCCTCTGAGTCCTGCAGCAGGAGGACCCAGCACCCAGTGACTAGTACAGAACAGACAGCACTGCTGCTGCTTTCAGACGTGCCCTGAGCTTGTCCAGACCGCTGGGAAATCAGGGTATTTGTTGTCTCCCTGGCCACGCAGGGACTTGGGATAGCCTTGAGGATCGGCACAGGATTTGGCAAACAGGCAAGAGCCGAGGAATGTGCAGGAAGACCTTGGGCATCATATCCAAACTATTTTTGGACTATTTCAGAGCTGTCCAGTTAATAGAAAAAGTGGTGAAACTCACCCAAACTAAATGCTAATTGTTTTCCTGTGTTTCCCAGATGAGTCATGGCAAACACTGCAGCAAGTCAAATTTTGGCAGAAATAGACAAGTGATACAAAGACACACGATTGATTTCTCCCAGACCCAGAACCAGGTGGTGGAGGCAAGTTCACAAAGGATGGGAAAGGAGGAATACACTGAGGCATGGAGTAAGAGAAAGGCACTTGGGAGCACAGGCAGAGGAGCCCCTGGGGTCCCTGTGTCCTGCCTTTGGAGGAGACACACAAAGGAGATTTTGGATTAACAGAAACCCAGCTCATGTGGCAGAGGAGACGCTGGGGCCAAAACCCAAAGGCAAGCAAAAGGGAGCAAGCTGATAGTCTCCTTATGATTACTATGAGTAGGTGAGAGAGGTGATGAACTTACTTTATGGAGTTGAGTGCAAGTTGTTTCAGGGTCCTCAGGTCAGCATTCATCCCTCCAATGGCCATGAACGCCTCGTAGAAGTCATAGGAGACCCCCTTTGCCCCAAAGATAGGGGGATCATCGGGGCTGATCACAATGGGGTGCCCCTCAGCCATGAGGTCAGCTGCGGGGTGACTCCTCAAGTCAGCTACCAGCAGCAGGACCTGGTAGGGGGGAAGAGTGGGAGACAACCCCACGCCAGGTTATTGCTGCAGCTGTGTCACACTGCACACCTGCCAGGGCTGCCTGTGTCAGCGTGCTCAGGGAGGGACAGCCTCCAGAGGGATGTTCAGAGTGTTCTCTGCTCTGAACTGCTGCAGGAGGGACCAGCTTATCTCCACTGACTATACAGAGAGATTAATTTCTTAAATAAATCACCCTAATCAAGGCCAGTGGGGTGAATAACTTGTGCTTATTTAGAACAATTTGACTGTGAGCAATTCAGGAACAGTCTTTTGGTTACACATCTGCTGTGGTGCTTAGCTTGAGGCGTCTGGAGCTGGTATCAGGGTTCTCTCCCCTAAGGCTCACACCAGTAAATCTCCACCCAAAGCATCCTTTCTGCTGCCCCCAGGGGACAATGGCACCATCCTAATGTGCTGCAGAAGAGTTCCCACTGCTTATGAATTCTGCAAAACCAAGGACTCCCAGTTACAATCCCAGCTTCTCAGCCTCTGGCCCTCCTGGCTTTGAAGTATTTTCAATTATGTCTCTTAAGACACCTCTGTGGCTCTGGGCCTCATCTCCACTAGGGAGGACTGCCTTCCCAAGTTCCTCTGGATAGGAATTTAATTGGTTTTTTTGCTGACTGGCATTACAAGCCTTATATATACTCACAGAGTGTGTCTACGTAGCGAACTGCAGTATAAGGTGGTGCAAAGGAAACTAAGCCAGCCTGTGTGCATCAAAACTTGTAGGTGCCCCCCAGCTGACCCTCACAGCTATGGTAAACCCCTCTCCAGTGATCCAGCCACAAGACCTAAACTTTTAACAACATACCTGGTTGGAGATGGGGCAGACTTCTACAGGAATATCCCTCTTCAGAGACAAACTTTTGGCTACTGGGTGTTTAATGAGAGCGAGTCCATGGCCAATCCTGCTGGTATTCAGTAGCAATGCATCCAGCACATTATTGTCTACAGAGGTGCCCTGCCAGTCTGAGCAGAGACAGATAAGGGTCACTGCAGCGCTGTGAGGAAATAAAACTTCTCAAACTGCTAGATGATTTTGTTAATAGATGTCCCAGTTGTGAGGTGAGAGGGTTGCTCAATGCTCAGAGTCTCCATTTGCATTTTCAGTGAAACGGGGATCTAAACCTGCCCTGGATACGGCCCAGCATAGAGATACCCACTCATCTCACCTGGCTTTGGATGTTTACAGTATTGCTCTGACAGCTGAGCTAATTATGCTGGACTCCATTAATTGTCAGTGGAGAGAAGCAATAATTATTGGCGGTAATTATAGGCCTGAGCATTAGGATGAGATGTTTGGTGGCTTACAAGTGCTTGCTCCTGCCCGTGGCTATGAAGGGAGCCCGGGGTGACCAACCACACTTCTTCTGTAGATGTGAACAGGCAACACACAAGGCACAAGTTAGACACATGATCAGGATAAATCCCACCCACACAGACTGAACAATATATTGCCAATAATAACACTTTGCCCCAGGAATGAAGGGTGCATCAGTTACTTCAGTCAAGCCTCGAGTCTGGCTCAAACGTTATTTCACCTTAAAATGTAAAATAATGGCTGGGGGACTCTGCTGCTGTTGTGGGTGGGAAGTGAGTGCCGTTCCAAGGAGGAAATGGCTACCAGCAATAACTCTTGCACGTGACTCCTTGTCACACCAGGTCAAAGGCGCTGAGCAATGTGACAGCTACAGTCAAAATCAGGGAGTAGGTAAGGGAGGGGTCGTGTGGGAATGCCACAGCTCCAGACTGATATGGGGAGAAGCATAGGGGAAACTGGTTGTGCACACACATCCTCCTGACACAACCAGCAAGCAAGCCGGGCTTGCTTCTTCTGCTCTTTGCAAGACTTCAGTCGTGCCTCTGCAAGCAGTAACAAGCCTTGAGTCCTCGTGCTTACCAGTCTCCCCAGCATGGAAGAAATATGGCAAGTTGACCCCCATGGAATATGGGATGGTCAGGGCATCCTTCAGGTCCCATAAGGAATGACCTTCATCCTCATCACCAACCTGGGGGAAGGCAGAGAGGTATTTTTGAGCATGCTTGGGAAGATGGAGGGACTTACAGCTCTATATAAATGAGGTGCCAGCTGTGCTGAAATTACAATGCTGTGGGGTAGGGAGCTGGTTCTTTCAGGGGATTTTGTCAATTACACCGAACAAAATCCTGAGCTGGAGGATTTGCAATTCATTAACACTGATTTCAGTACGGCAGCGCAGGTTCTGGCTCTGGTATACAACATATGCCATGGTATATATGAGGTTGCACCACCAGGGCTTCATGTGAAGCCCCAGAAGAAATACAGTTACCAGGTCGAAGCCTGCCAGGGTGTCTGGGAAGCGGGCTCTGAGTGCCATGGCAGTGACGATGGCTTCTTTAATCTGGGAAACATTCAGCATCCTAGAGAGCAAGAGAGAGAAAGCGCTGCAGAAGCTGGCTCCCATGGGCCTGCCTTCTCAGGGTTTGAGTTGTGAAATGGGGCCTCCAGGGGCATTTCCAAAATGCAAGTTGCTCCTGAATCTGACAACCAGCTTCAGGTCTCTAGAGGAACAGCAGTAGAGAATTGATGTTATGAAAGGAAACCCATGAATGACCAGGAAATGCCTGGCTAGACCCTGCTGTCACTTGAGTTGAGGCATGCTTGTCTAACTCACTGGCTTTCCCACTTACCAAGCAGGGGAGGGAACAGAACAGCGTGGAGAGAAAATGTTCAATTGTTTTTCTCTCCTCCCGACTGTTTTGTTGGGAGGTGAGAGAGTAACTGCATTTCAAGGGAGTATTACATTTAGGTTTCTTCCAGCCCTATCAGACTTAAACTTCTCGGTGCATTTTGCAGACTGTGTCCATACCCCAAGCTGGCCGGAGAGGCAAGCCAGCTCTGAACTGGAAGGGGCATCGTGCCAAACCAGAGGCTGCTGAGAGGTCTGCTCTCCTTGCTGAGCATCACCTCGCGTGACTCCGTGGCATCTGGCTGGCTTGGAGAGCAGCCTTGTGCCCGCCTGCCCGGGCAGCAGCACGGACATACCGTACACAGGCTGCCGGGGAGCAGCACGGGCAGGGAGCTCTGCCACACCGAGTGCCCATACTCGGGCACTGCTGTCACTGCTGCGGTTTCTGCACCGCAGAAGGAGTGCGTGCAGCCTCAGGAGGAGAGCAGGCACGGCTTGGACACGCGCACAGGCAGCCCTGCCCTGGCTCATTCCCGCTGCCAGGGCTCACGGACACTCCTCTGGCGCTCACCCGGCTCGCTTCGCACGTACGCAGACTTATATAGATGAGTTCTCACCCCCAGCCTTTTACACGTGCCAGGGAATGCTTCAGGAGTCAACACCCCAGGTCCAACGACGCATGTGGACATTGCCAACCAACTGTGGCACTCCAGCCCAGCCCTCAGCATTGCTGCTCCCGACCCGGTCCTCCCTCTGCCCGCCTCCGACACGGCACAGCTGCTCTTAGCCCTGCTCAGCCCCTACCTGTGCGCTGCAAATATGATCTTGGCTCCAACAAAGTCTGGGTGCTCCTTCACAAACTGCCTGGTCACTTCCCGGTAGGCTGCCACAGACCACGATTTGTTGTGCCGGGTGCCATCCAGTTCGTAGACCTGCAGCGTGAACGGCACGTGACAAGCAGTTTTTAGAAGAGGTGTTTTCCTGGAAGGTGGGAGAGATGAACTGACAAAAACCTTGGGAGAAGCAAAGTGCTATGGTGCTGAGAGCAGGGCAGGAAAACAAAAGCAGTAAAATCTGTGCAGAGCATTTTCTTCTTCGAGCCTTTACCAGCTGGCAAGAACCAGGGAGTGGTTTTTCCTCCCTCCCATGCGATATGAGTTTCTCCGTGTTCAGACACGGCAAGCAAGCGACCTTGAGTACCCAGAGGAGACCATGACCTCTTACTCCTGTCGGTATCAAATGCTGGAGTGTTTTGTCCAGCTGTCTGGCGGCTCACACAGGCTCTGTGCCTTGCAGTGGCAGTCTGTCAGCCGAGGCAGCCCCAAGGCACGTGGTGGCTGAGCTCCATGAGCTACCAGCTGAGCTGGGCTTCTGCTCCCCTCTGCCAGAGGTTTGCTTCCTGACCTTGAGTCAGTCATTTACTCCTGCCATGCTTTCCCAGGTCTCTGGCTGCAAACTGGGAAAAAGAATCATTTTGGCATGCTCTCTCTCATCAACTTGCTCCGGAGGTTCCTCACTACCAGGGCTGTTCCCAGGGCTTTTACCCTGATTTCAGCAGGGGTGGAGACCCTGAATGCTCCCACTGATACTAACCCACAAAGGCCCTGCCTGGAGTCGCTCACAGACAGTGGCTGAAACCACTCCATCGGTTCTCCTCTCACCCTTCTCTTCTCTGTCACCTTTCTCCTCCAGCCTTCAGCTGCTCCACTTCACCCCCTAACTTCCTCTCTGGTGCTGTCCCTTGCAAGGATGCCCCTCGCAAAGCCCCGCACCCCGCCACAATGTGGTGTCCCCCTTGCAGGCGCCAGCAGCCGTGGGGCAGCTGCAGATGCTCAGAGGGAATTTTCCCCAGCTGCAGCCCATGGGAATGTGAGACTTTACACAGCTGAATCTGCAAACACAGCTGGGCTTAGGGGGCTTTTCCACAATGTTTGCTGTTTCGCACTAAATCCCAGTTTTCATTTACTTTACCTCGGGGGCCGCTTCTGGCAGGCTTTGCTGCAAGGAGAGCTTTTGCAGTGTCAGCGCTGCTGCCCGAGCCTCGTGGAGGATGCCCAGCCACACCAGCATCTTGCTATTCCCCTCACACCCTGCTCGCCTTGACTTTCACCACGAAGCATCTCCCTGCTCTCTCACCCCAGCTTCAGCCTAGCTGTCCCTTCGCTGCCCACGCTGCCCTCCATCCCAGCGTGGAGCAGCTCCTGGCGTTCCCTGCCGTGGTGCCCGGGCTGCAGGCAGCCTGCCTGGAGCTCACAGCGCGTGAGCTGCCGGCGGCGAGCGAGCCCCAGGGCTCTGCAGGCTCCCACGGCTGCCGCCAGCATCAGGAGCTGGATGGGAAGAGAATCTTCCCTGCCAAGCCCCTCTTCAAAAGGACTTACAACCGTGTCTAAGGGCTGATGGTAAAGGCAGGGTATTTTCCAGTCAGGCCCACGCACTCGTACCATGGCAGATACTCTTGGCCTGAGGGGATGCCAGCGCTCACGCTGCCTCACAGCACAGGCATTTTGACACCGCTGTTGTTTTCTCTCTCCAGGTACCCCAAAGACAGCTGGTGGCTGAGTTCCAGCAAAGTAACATACCCGTAAACTTTGTGGCCTTCTCCACATCCCTTTTTTTCCCCCCTTTGCAATACATCCTTCTCCTCTCAGGCACGGCAGAGCGGCGGCCTGCGGCCCTGACGCTGAGCCCTACCTTGCTGTGGGGCCAGCCCAAGCTGCAGCAGGGCAGGGTCAGCAGCCCCGCTCCCCAGCTGCTGGGACAAAGCCAGATCAGCCTCCAAATCTGCGACAGCACCTGCCTGTCTGCTGGCGGGGTGGCAGTGGAGGCCTGCCCAGCAGCAGCAGTGGTTTCTGGGGCACAGACGTTCCTCAGCAGCTGTCTGGAGCCCACCAGCCGTTGTGTGCATGGGCTGTGAGCTAAGGAAGCTGCTGGCAGGCACGCTCGGGAGCTGGGATGCCAGCAGGGCATCAGCATAGCTGCTGCATCCGCTGGATGCTGTGGGGCCAGCAGCAAGCTGCCAGCTGCATTCCCAGGCACAAACCACCACCACCACCTGGTCCTCCGGGTGCTGCCGGAGGGACCTCGCACAGCAGCTCCAGCCCCGTTGTAATGGACTGCTGAGCACACGGAGGTAGGTGGGGTGGTGAGGACCAGCAGACCCAGTGTGTTTGTTTTGGTAAGGCATCTGCCCCTCTGACAGAGCTCCCGCCCCCATGGAGTCCTGCGTGGAGCTGGGCTGGAGAATTGTATGGGAAAGGTGTGTCTGCAGTGCCAAAACTGTTGCTGGGGAAGTGGGAGCACTTACAGCGGTGTGGTGCTTGGGGAGGCCTTAGGGCAGAGTGGGTTTGTAGGACAATCTGGCCAGCTCTGGGTGACACGCAGGGAGAAAGGCCTGAACCATTACCAGCAGATTTGGGTGTTAGTGGCAATGAAAGGAGCAGTTCATGCTTCAGACACACAGCCAAAATTTTAGGTTGTCTGCAAATTGTGGAAGGTTGTGTTTTGCCAATTGATTGACTTGCCTATTCAGAGTAATCATTCTGAAATAAGCTGAGGGTTTAAAGTAACGTAATTATTCCAGAATAAGTCTCTATTCAAGACAGAAAATTTGTTCAGGATAGCTGCCACAGAACAGGTGATTCTGGTGCAAGCACAACTGAGCTGCATCTTCCCAATGAGCAAGGTTTTGACACAGCTCCCACTCTGACTGTAAGATGTAGTTCTGTGCTGATGTCACAGCAGGTATCTCCCTCAGCCATTAAGAGCAAAGAATCTCTCACTTTCAAGCCCTTGCCTATGCAAACCTCCAAGAAAGACTTTTGAATATGATCACGGTTTTCCAGCGTCCTTAGAAGGGCAGGTATGCAAACATCCAAAAACTAAATTCAGGACAGGGCTTGAGAAAGGCTATGGAGAAAAAGGGATTTAAAAGACTACTAGAGAAGCCAAACCCCACGTACCGCGGGCAGGATAGCTCTTATCTCGACATACTGTATGTTATCTTCATAGAGCTCCAGCAGCCCCTGGTAGAAATAGGCCTTGAACACAGGCGCATAGCAGATAAGTCCAGAGGCAGTGAGAAAGATTTCTTCAAATCTTTTCCAAATGAAAGCCTGAGAGGGGTAGGCCAGCTCAGGGGCATCTGTCACCAGGGTCAGGTTTCTCAGCAAGCTATAGAAAAGGGAGAAGAGAAGGAATGAGGAGAACAAACAGAGCCTGTTGGCACTGCAATACTACAGGCATAACAGCGACTGGTGTGACTAGGAGGCATTCAGGTCATTTTCCTGCCATCTGTATTTACTCCTCTAATGGCTGGCACGGAATTCATGTGATACACGTTGAGCTGCAAGCAGGGTAGGAGTAGGTGTCCAAAACCTGCCCCTCCCTTTTTCAAGGGCAAAATCTTGAGGAGGAATAGGGTTACAAAAGCAAGTATGCTGCTTTTGTATCAATTACGCTCTGCTGCCCAGGGTATCCCTAATCTGAAAGTAGGCATGCACATTACTCCTGCAGAAAATGTATTTTCCCAAGAATCTTCAATGCACATAAAATGTTACAGCACCTGACCCTCTGTTCAGCACCTAAAAGGCAGGGTGAGTTTACAGGAGATGCCAGGGACTGGGCCACCACCCACCTGCTTCCTCTGAGCCCCTAAGTTGTCCTGGTACCTTTGTATTGTCAAAATATGCCATCTAAAAAATGCAAGGGGAAAACAACTCCGAATCAGAAATCATTTTTCCCCACCAGCGAGGACAAACCTGATGCCCTGCCTGCCTTGCTGATAGCTTCTTCAGGGAAACAGCTGACAGGAATCTCAGTCCTGGCTTTTCCTTAGCGTGATGGAAATGCATTTATTTCCTCCATGCACTCAGCTGGCATGTAAGCCTCTTTCAGAAATCCAGAGAGACAGTGGGTAGTTTTATCAAGCAGAGTTTAAGGGAGCCAGTAAATTGCAAGATTATCTAATTGTGGGTGACAGCTCGCATTTAGGACAGGGTGAGCATCTGTGCCACACCACCACCCTCTGGCAAGCTGATTGCCTTCATCCCACCTGAAGCCTTGCCTCTGGCAACAGCCCCCCTTCTTCCACCTGAAGAGTAGCTCATAATAAATTTCTCCTACCAGTGAGCAAAGTCTAAATGGCAATGCAGGGGTGATTAACTTCATTCCTGGGTGGACAAATGGAAGCCATCACAGCAACCTACAGATTTGTTTTCTTGCTGGCCCAGTGCTTATCTCGTGTCAGGGGCTAAGCAGGTTCAGATAGAAATACCTTCAGCCATGCTTCAGCTTTTATCTGAGTATATTGTTTCCCCTCAATAACAGCTGCTGATCTTTAATAATGTTTCCTGTTTGATGTCTTGGCCCCCATCCTCGTGCAGTGCGCTGCTCTGTTATATGGGAGGTGTGGCTTTGATTTGTGATCGTATTATCTTCATCCAGGACACTTCTGTGGATGGAATTAAACCCCCACAGCCCCCCTACAGATGTAAAATGTGATCTGGTCCAAATTCATAAACTGAGACATCCTGGGCAGATATGCCTTTTGAATCCCTCCATCCTGCCCATAAAAAAGAGCCCATTCCCCCAGGATTTGCCTGCTGTTTCACTCTCCAAGGATTCTCTTCCAGGGCCTGCAGTTTCATTTCTCCCTCACTCTGTTAATTTCTTTGCCAGGAACAAACCTGTACGTAAAGAGATGCTACCGCTGTTAAGGATGAGATTTTAAATGCTCGACAGTCAGGAAAATTCAGAGTTAAGGTTTCCCCAGCAACTTGGGCTCTGCCTTCCCATGCATTACAATGGGGGCTTTGGTGCCATTATCACAGGACACTGGGCAACCCCAACCACTGCTCAGTAATCCATGCAAGCAGAGAAGAGCGAGCCGGACCACGGAAGGGGCGGGCAGCGAGGAGCCCGCAGCAGTGGGAGACACCGCGGCATCACCCCAGAAACCAGGAATGCAGGAGCCCGGAGCATCCTGAAGGCGCTGATCCAGCTGCCCGAGCTGCGGGGCGGGGTGGGGGGGCAGCCGCCGGCAGAAAGGGTGTGCTGCTGCTCACCGGGGAGGTTTCGTGTGGGAAGAGCTGGGGAAAAGAGATTTTTCCCCTTCCCCCGTGGCCGAAGGGCGGCTCCCCTCCAGCTGCGCACGCCGGCGGAGAGCACCTGCCCGAAGCCGGGAGCCGAGCGGGGCTGTTCCCACCGGCGCTGCGAGCACGGAGGGAAAAACCTCCCCGTGGATCAAAAGGCCGTGCAAGCCCGTTCTCGCCACTCCAGGCAGCTCCGCTTCAGATAAGGATGGGTGGTTAGTCGGGCTCCCACCACCTTCTCCCCTTGTCCTGTGAGAACTCGGCTCCTCCAGCGATGAGCGCACGCAGGGCTCCGCTCCCTGCCTTTAAATCTGGCTGTACAAACTCGTGGTTGTTTACTTAGCCTGTGCTCTTGGGCTAGAAACAGCAATAAATCCCCACACCACCCTGCTCCTAAAAGCACATAAATCAAATTGTACTTCTCTTTATAATCCCCTTCCCTTTGAGACTGATAATTGACCCTTACAACTGTTGAAGATTTATTGCATAATAGTGATCCATCCTTGATAACCAGATAATCTCCTAAGGATTTGGGGGCTTTTGCCATCAGTAGCTCATGCAGATGAAGCAAAGCTTCATAAATACGTTTATATTTTTTTTTGCTTCTTTTCTGGAATGGGCCTTCGCCAGTGATCAGGTGCAGACTACAAATAGCCTTCCATGTCATGTCATATATGCACTGAACAATGCTATTGCAATGCATATGCCCAAAGGGGCACAGCTAAAATGACCAGCCAAGGATTATTTATTTTCCGCTGTGGGTTTGCTTTCTCTTTTCCTGGGTTTTTTCCCCGTTTTCCTTTCCTGTTCTATATAATACAGAAGCGAAAGGTTTTGTTGCCTTGTTTTTAAAGAGATTCTTTTTCCTGCTTCTTGTTCTGTTCTCGATGGGTAATTATGCCCCTCTCCTCACCGTGGTATCTAAATGTCTTCCAGTGGTGCATTAAATAGTGTGACTAACATCTGTCACATGTGGTTCATTCGCTTTCTCTAGCTCTCTCTCATCCCCTCTTCTTCTCCCCAAGGGGAGACTTGTAGAGGGAGCGGAGTGCTTTGTTTCTGTAGTGGATTTTTATTCCTTTTCCCCCCTCATAATGCACACACTGCCCTATTTTTCTGTGAGATAAGGCAGTCAGAGGACACGGAGGGGAAGGTGATGGCGGCCCGGGCAGCCGCCAGCGCCCAGGGGAGTTGTCCCTGCAGCCTCGGCCGTGGTGTCAGCTCCCTCACAGATGACTTCATCCTGGTGATAGAGAGCTCTGCTGGGCACGGCCTCAATCCTTGGGCTGCTGGCGGGGGGTGTGCGGTGGTATTTTACAAATATCTGGAATGTCAATGCTGCTTCCCTAAGTATCTGGGGGCATGCTCCTGCTTTAGAGATGGTAGCCATTATGTTGCCTCTTGAGGGAAAGAATGACATTCTCCTCTATCGTAATTGATTGTGAAGAAAATAAGCGAGGATTGTTTTTCCTTTTAAGTATGAAAGCAAAATTCCCTTCCTTTCACTGTCCCTTGGCCCACGGTCTCCTGGCTCTCCTAACAGCATCCTTCTGGAAGCTTACCAGTGACACAATACCCCAGGGTCTTGGCCCATGAGATGTGTGTTTTGAATAGGAATGATTAGACCTTCTCTTGAGGAAAACAAACAAAAGGAGTCCCTTCCAAAGCACACACACACACATGTATATGTACCTAAAAATGCAAACAGCACAAATTATGCAGATTCCCCTTTCTTCCACCCCTTCCTGGTCAGAAATGCTGTAAGGTGAAAGAGGTGCAGCTTCCCAGAAACGTTTCCATTGTTCCTTCACATTTGCTGATCCACCCTGTCTTGCATGAGAGCCCTTCCCTGCTGCCATATTCCCTTGACACTTCCTTGAAACCACCCAACTATCCATCCGTTCTTCCCTCTGACATCTGCTTTCTCTCAGCTTGTCAGTGCTCAAGGGCAAAGAGGAGTGCAGGGTAGAGGTAGCCTGGGATGCACATGTTCAAGAGACTGGGAGAGTTTCCAGAAACTGAGAAGCAGAACAGATTGGGGCCTATTCCTGGCTAGAGACCTATTTCCAGACGGCCAAAAACATTCCTAACCCCTAGACTAGTACCCAGGGATTAGATGAAAATGGAGGGGAAGTGCCTCGGTGTGGCTGTTGTTGGTGTGTTTGCACATTATGCGCAATGACTCCTCTGTGATTTTGTGGTGATGAGCACGGAAGGACAGAAAATGAAGGACAACATACTCAGATGGGTAAGTGAGCACCCAGGGTGCGAGAGATCCAAGTTTGTACTTGGCTCAGGCACATGTTTGCTGAGAAAAATCACTTCATTGGCCTCTGCCTCGGTTTCCCCTCCACATTTCAGGAGACCCTTGCAGCAGGGCTCTGTCTTGTGCCCCTGTGCAGTGCCTGCCACTCTGAAGTCCTGCTCTGACTCGTGGCCGCTAAATACTGTCAGACAAACACAAAAGAAGAGGAATGTGGCAATGCTGCCTCTGAAAACAAGTGGTTCCACACAGGAGCAGAGGGAAGCACACAATGCACAGCTCCAGTCACCCAGGCGTACCAGGTGTACAGGATGCACTGGCCTTTAGCCTCTGCTAAAGGTGGCATCACACCATGGAAACACAACTGAAACCAAGTGCAATGAAGGGTTGCTCCTGAGACAGCTCTAAATGCCCAGTGCAATTGCTTGGGCCTTAAGGAAGTGAAGCTGTTTCAAAATCCAGTCTCTGGCACATGGTTTGTGGGTCTCCTGGCGTGGCTGAAGAGAGCTGGTGCTGTCATCTTTCCTTCCTCACCACTCCCAGCAGAAATGGAAGGGAGCTAGTGGAGAACCAGTTTTCTCTTTGGAAGACAGAGATGAGTGACCTCTCACTGGATCTCATTTTGTCCATCCCGTGTCAGGACAGTTGAGCCTCAGGATACAAAAAGTCAAGAGCCCAGGGTCTGGCGTCACTTTCTCCTTCCCTTCTGGACCTCCATAAGAGAGGGATGGTGGATGCCCTCGAGAGTCAGACCCCTCTGCCCTGCCCATTGCTGGTTTTGGGGATGGAAGGCAATACCACGCCACAAGTCTGGAAGCTCCTCAGCTTCCCAACCTGACCTCCTTCCCAGCTCTGCAGGGCACAGAGCCCAGACAGCTTCCACGTGGAGGGGATACCAGCTCACTAAGAGTTAAAAGGTCTCTCTTTAAGAGCACACAACCCCACTGAAGAGCAGGGCAGTAAAACCCACCAAGTTTCACTTTGGGAATGCTGGAATTAGGGTCATCTGCACTGCCTTAATGCAGCCCTCTCCTTGTGTGTTGGCATGGCAATACTGTCTGTCACTACATGACACCCCACACTCTTTTTTTCCTGCAGGACCCCAGCTCCCGGAGCGCCACGGACAGCGCTGCCCTCTGAATGGATGGCTACTCAATATTTTCCTTTGTCCTCATCGCTCAGTGTCTGCCTTCATGCATTATTTAGCGTGCTCTCTCCAGCCCCCCACTCACCACGGCAGAACTGCAGGCTTCCTCTTGGCCTTTTCAGCGGGGCTTTGTCCCAGGATCAATGGCCCCTGGATGGGGAGATAGGATTCTGTCTTCCCATCACCACTGGCTGGAGGGAAAGCCAGGCCATTCCCAGCCACCTGTAAGTGATTAGATGCTAGGTGGCTCAGAACAGCCCAGTCCTGATAAAAGGCTGCCAGCAGTAAAGGCAGGAGCTGGGAGCTCCTGCAGGAGGGTGAGTGATGCCCTGGGGAGCCATCTGAGGTGGGAGCTCCTGGGCAGCTGCAGGAGCCTTGCCTCTAAGGGCAGAAGCTCTGTAAGCAGGAGGGTGTTTGAGGGGAAAGAGCCCTAGCAGGCAGGGCTCCTGTGCGTGGGGTTCCTTGGCTCAGCCAGTGCCCAGGAGGGCAAGCCACAGCTCCTGGTGCCTGAGGGTCCTGTTGGGAATGAATGCCTTGTGCTTCCAGGTGGTGGGTGCCAGTGGGGTTTCAAAGGCAGTCCTCAGAAAACAGGTTTGGTGTTTGGAGAGACAACTGGGTTGGGTTTTATTTCGGGAAGTTTGAGGGTTTTTGCCAGTGCAGTAATTAACATAAGTAGTTTGCCCAACTTCTTGCTCTGAATGAAAGCAATTGTTTTGCAAATGACTTTTGAGCTGTTGGGGAGAGCCTGTTCATCAGCTACCTGGCTTCCTCATCCAGTTTTTGGATACCTCACTGGATGAGGCACCATGCAGCCCTGTCCCACATTGAGAGTCCATCCAGCCTGGGTGCTGAGGAGAGGTGGGGACAGGTCTCATAAATCTACTTAAACCACTGTCCCCAGCGTGTCTGCGCAGAGGGCCAGAGTCAGAGTGCACAGAAAAATTCAGCTTTTATGGTCCCTGCCTCTGGTGTACTTAAAGCAGCAGCCTTCAAGCTCTTACATTGCTATTTGCTTTTTCATGTGCACAGCCCCAAACGGAGCTCCTCACTTCCAGAGCAGCAAGCAAACGGGAAAGCTGGAGCAGGATGATCCTGCTGGCTACGCACAGTGCCGCCACGGAACCCCTCTTCACTCACCCTCTGTCAAACTCGGTCACGTTGCTCAGCTGTCTCCGGTAGGTCTCCAGCAGAAGCCACTGGGAGCACTGGGCTGGCAGCGGGTGGGGAGGGCTCGGCTTGGAGAAGCGGAAGCGCACGGAGCCCGTGTGGGTGAAGCAGATGTAGCAGTCGGGGAGGTAGGAGGCATTGTACACCAGCCAGCCCACGCTCAGCATGGCGTAGTCGTGCAGGTGCAGCACAGCACCTGATGGGGGACAAGGACACCCCGATAAGTCCAGGCAGCTGGGGAGAAGGTTTACTGTGATAACAGCTTGTTTGCCCGTCCAGGGGCATCTGGAAATGCTTCTAGAAGGCTGCGAGTGATCTCTCGCAGCAAGGGCTGCATGGCTGCTCTGCCTCCCCCAGGCTGGAGGATGTGGCCCCCTCCACATCAGACACTGGGCAGGCAGAGCGTGACAGCTCCCTGGGAGCACAGGGAGGGGGGAAATCAATAGGGAGCTCTGCTTCTCCACTGGGATGGAAAATGCTCCAAGTTATTAAAGGTCTTTCAGACAGACTTTGCTGTGAGCTGGCTCAGGCCACACTGATTTAGAGAGGAACTCGCACAGTAGGCAGCAGCTTACACGGCATGCTGGCTGAAGCACACCTGAAGCAAAGCTCTGGGATCTGTTTGGATCCCAGCTTCAATTTTTGTGTCTAGTCTGTGTCTCTTCTTTCAGCTCTCTGGAACTCTGGCACACACCAAAATCCCAGACCATGTTACACTGGGGAATTGCACTCAGATGCAGAAGTACAATTTCCTTCTCCGCCTTACCAAAAGCACGCTGGCTTACATTGTACACCTGCTGCTGGCCAGCACGAAGGGCCTCTGGGACACTCTGTTATTGTGCAGCATGTTGGCAACTGCCAGTCTTCCTGGCACAGGAAGCATGCTCTGTACGCTCACCTTCCTTATCATTTCATTTCGCTGAAACCTCTCCTTTTCCAAAGACTCCCGATGTTATCGGTGCTTGAACTAAGCTTCACCTTTGTCAAGGGAAGATACTGTGAGAGCTGAAGTCTTAGAGATGTATTTTATTAGTCTAGGGGAGACCACTTAGTCAAAATAGCTTTGATGCCCTTAGGGGTAAAGGGAGACCATGAACAGCAAGAACAAGACACAAGACCAGTATGTATTTGACATTTGATTAGGTTCAAGACTGTAATTTACAGTGGATTAATCTAATATAGACTCTAATGTCTGTGATCTCCCACCAGAGAGGGTCTGGCTGTAAAGATGCTGAGGAGCTGTGGTTGCTGCTCCCAGCAGAGCTGGTGCACCAGACTGGGCCTGCTGCAGCTGTGTGACCCTGCTCTGGCTGCCAATGTCACCTTCTTCCCAATGTGATCAGCAACAGTAGTGCTTGAAACAACAGGAACTCCCTGGGGCTCTGATCAAGTCCTACTCAAACAGCTACGAGGATGTGATCTTGGCCCTGAAAGCTTATGGCCCTTGCAAAGATTGCAAGAACCCATTTTAACATCGCCTGGATTGAAGAGTGTTAACTATTTGTTTTGACTCCCCCTTGGTATCAATGACACTGGAGGTGAAGAGGGGAGCACTTTTAAATTCCTAACTGTTCCATTCAGCCATGAAAGGATAATGACATTTCTGGCACACTAATCGTTTATGGTAACAGATTGGGATGCTGCAAGACAGGGATCTGCATCCCACAGCAGAGACTGTGAGGGAGAAGTTGGGAAGATTGCTCAGGGCCCCATCCAATCTGGCCTTGAACACTTCCAGGGATGGGCCATCCACAACCTCTCTGGGCAACCTGTGCCAGTGCCTCACTACCCTCTGAGTAAAGACTTTCTTCCTGAACTCTAATCTAAATCTCTCCTCTTTTAGTTCAGTGCTGTTCCCCCTGGTCCTGTCACTACCTGCCCATGTAAAAAGTTGCTCTCTCTCCCTTTTACAAGCTCACTTTAAGTGCTGGAAGTACACAGGCTTTGACTTGTACACAAGAAGCAAAGAAACTTCCAGTGTTAGAGGTAGCCCCTTCCTCCAGTGCCCCCAGACCTTCCAGGAGACTTCCAGGTCTGCCACAGAACCACCTGCAGAAACACATTTTGGGGAATACAACACTTTTGGCTAAGATAGAGAATAACACAAGGTTGGTAGCCTGTTCGTGGAATGTGTATGTGGGAAAAAGAGAGGCCCTGGCTGGAACATGCTGAGTAAATGGGGATGTCTGCTATTTCTTGTTGTCTTTCCTTCCTCTGCCCCTTCTCCACTCTTGAAAGACTTAAGGATCCATATTGTAAGTTAAACCAAAAGCCACAATTGCTGGAAATGTGTAGTCATCCAATCCATCCCCCTCTTCCTCTCTCCCCCTACCCCGTCCCTGAGCTCAGAGTCAGGGCTTTTCCTGGAACCCAAAGAGCACAATTTACAGCTCTTATAAGCTTGTCTCCCACATCTTGTGTTTTGTCCCAGCTCAGAAAGCAAAAGGTGAGAAAGGATGAGTAAGATGAGACTCCTTAAGCCAAGCCTACCTTTTGGCATGCGCTTTAAGATGCTGAACACCGTGCTCTGATCAATGAGGCTCTTTGCCCGGAAGAAGTGCATGCTTGGAGGAAACTGTCCCGCAGTTATGGCTGCTTCCACTTCCTTCTTCTTGAGGTTTATGAGCTTAGTGCTGAGCTGCTGCTCCTGCCTACTCAGCACCAAGTTGCCGCCTGTCTGATGGGCTTTCTCCTCCTGCATCAGGGAGTCCCGGTCCTTCCAGAGAGGGGTGGGAAGGCAGAGGGAAGCCAGACTCAGGAGAAGGTATGCCAGCCTTATGCCTTGCCCAGATGGAGGTTTCATCTTAGAGCTGTGCCTTGACAGGGAGGAAAGACTGAAGCATTAGCGGAGGTCGGGAGGTGGCACCTCAGCAACGGGACGTGAAGATGTTGGCCCATCCTGCAGGAGCAGTGGGTTAATGGCATGCTCAGTACTGGCAGGAGCACCTGGTACCAGTGTGCCCTGAATTTTTTATGGCATGCTCAGTACTGGCAGGAGCACCTGGTACCAGCATCCCCTGAATTTAGGGCTGTGTATCAGCACACTCCCTATGGCTGCTGATTACGTACAGCAAGGCTGGGTAGGGCGAAGAGACGTTGCTCCTTGGATCAGATCAGCACATCAAGGCAAAGGTCTAGCCCTGGAAAGGGGGATCAGTGGCATCAGGACTCTGCTTGCAAGCTGGGGTGGAGCCCCCATTGAATAAGGGATGCTGGTGCCAAGGTGCTGGCTGTGCTGATAAGGAGCTTGGCTTGAGCTAATCAGATCCTGATTCCCTCCAGTCGAGAGAAGATCCTGTTGCACCCTTTTAGTATACTCCAGCTATCAGAAGGGTTAATTTATGGGCAGAAAACCCCAAGGCTTCCTCTGCAGCAACAGAGGTGTGTCCTTTCCTTGCAATCCCAGAAGAAAAGAGGATGGAAGTGAGACCATGGGAGTAGTAAGAGATTACAGGAGACAGGCACATGCAAACTCTGAGAGCTCTCTCCCCTCCAAAAAAGCACAACTGCAACATAATCCTTCAAACACCAGGCTTTAGTGACCCTCCTCACCAATCTCTCCAGAGCAAAGCAGGCTGGAGAAGGGCTCAACATTTTGAAATATGTGAATTACACAGAGAGGCCCTGCTCGTGCATGTGTCTTCTGCTTCCAGCCTCTCCTCCACCCGTGGGCCCGGCAGGACATCCTCATTCCCTTTAGTGGGTCCCAGGGGATGAAGGCGCGCTGGAGGAGCCGACAGAGCAGGGGTGGATGCAGCTCCGTATCGGGCCTGGCTCTGGGCTTCGAAAAGGAAACATCCTAAAGAAAGTGCTATCTTATCCGTGGTGAGACTGACTCACTTACTGTTAACTCCGCTCCTCCTGGCATCCACGGAGCTCACGCAGCTGCTGCCCGAGGGAGCGGGAGCGGTTCTCTCCCTTGCGGGCCAGCGCTGTCCCGGCACGGGTCAGGAGCAGGGTCGGTCCCGGCGCTGCGGAGCGAGGCACACCGAGTTCCTCTTCCTGTGCTGCCGCCCCGGCTCGCCCAGCTTTTATTTCTCCCCAGCCGGACTGCTTCATGAATATATAAGGAGGAGGAGGAGGAGGAGGAGGCAGGGGAGGTCATGGGAAAGTGGGACACGGGCGCTGAAGGGAGCCGGGCTGCCAAAAAAGCGGTGCCGCTCAGGAGAACCCCCCCAGCTCCTGCGCAGGGTGGGCTCTTTAACCCATCGCTGCCTGCCAGCCAGGGCATCGGGGCTCCTCTGTGCAGCCCTCCCGAGTTCCCCGGCACACGCAGGCAGCTTTTGGGTAAATATCCTGGGAGCAGCGCTTCGGAGAGCTCTGAAACCCTGCTCCCCGTCCCAGGAATACGCACAGGCTTGGATATCCAATCTGACACAGAGCGCTGTGCTTTTAATGCCAGCGGCACTGCAAACTCTGCTCACTAACGCTCTTGGAGCTGAGAAAACAGCGATTTGTACAAGCTCCTTTAAATGGGTCTTGCCCCGTCTCTGCCAGCTTTGGGAATCGGGCAGACATCGATCCAGCCGGCTGCCCTGTGCCTGGGAAGTCACTCAGGTGGAGGTGGGGATGGATTTATTTAAAAAAAAAAAACAAACCCAAAACCACAACAAATACAGTAATTTCAGCGTTTTGTTTCACACAGTTCAACAGACTGAGTTTTAAACTACTTAAAACTGGTGTTACATAAACAGCTTCCAGGGGAGAACAAAGTCCAGTTGGTTTAATTTAGTCAAAAAATTTAATCATTTTAAATATTAATAAAAAAAAGAAAGATCTTGTAAGTTAAGAGCTATTGAGAACAGCCCACAGCAGTCACAAAGATTGTTTCTGTGGCAGAGACGGAAGAGTCTGGTCAATAATATGTTAAATTTCACTAGCTGGCACTACCACAACAGACTGGAAGCAGGGTGTCCAGGCTGCCCACCCTCTCTGAATGTCCCAGCTGGACACCTGCCAGCTTCTCCTCCTCTCCTGGTCCCTTCGCTCTCTGCTGTCACTGAGATCAGTCCCAGCAACGATGCAGGGATCAGTCAGGGATCCCAAATGCTCTCTAAGCCCTGTCCAGAGAGTGGCTGTGCCCCCTTGCCTGCCCCTCAGCAGGATGGGGTATTCCTTGGGTCTCTAGGTGAGCCTGCTCCCAAAGGGAGATCAGAGGAGTGGAAAGATGATCCAAATATGCTCAGCAGCGACTATTGGTTGATGAAAGCAACACGAGGGTGGGAGGTATGAGGAGGGAAGCGCATGGAGTGAGAAGGGATGGTTCAGTAGGGACAAGAGTTCTGCCTCCAAATGCCTTCAAGGGAGCAATAGAAGTGAAGGAAGGGAATTGCTCTAATTTTCTTGTAGTAGTAAAGCCTAGCATTAGTTCCATAAAACCAAATTCAGCCCAGGCAGCTGGAAAACTGGCTCTGTAGTGAGCAACTGGGTGAGAGAGACAGGTTCCCACTGTGGAGCACTGAGGGGGGGTTAAAATGCTGTGTGAGGGATCTCAAATAGCTTACAGCCAGGCAGGGGTCTTGGAAATGCCTGCCGGGGGGCCTCAGAGATTTGGGGTGGTTCATCCTGTCAAATCACATTTGAAAAACAAAACCGAAGTCCAGTGCTCAAACACTTCTTTGATGGGACTTTTCCCCAAAAAGTATTGCAGACATTGCCAGGAAAGTTTTGTACAGATGTTGCTAGGGTTGGGCTAGGAAATAAGAAGGTGTTTGAGATGCTTTGCTCTCTACTAAAGTGTGGTACATGCTCTGAAAATAAAAAATCCCGGTGCAACAAGGCCACAGCTGCTTTTAGGCAGGATCTGTCTGGACATGAAAGGTGGAAAGAAGGAGAAGAGGACAACCTAAGCCAGGCGCTGGATGCCACTAGCCAGGAGCCCCGTGTGGGGGAGGATTGGGTCCATCTAGTGCCTACAAGCAGCCAAAACCCTGGCTCCAGACCTCCCTGGGAACTGAGGCATGGCTATAGGAAGATTTGCCCTGTCTGAAGGACTAACAAGGAATGTTACAGTTGTCATTTCCACACCAACACATCTCTCAGCTTGTTTGAATTCTTCCTGAGAACCAAGTAGCCTGTTTGGAGGTTTTGCAATAGCTCTGTGTCTGTCCACAAGACCACGATTGCAGTTCCTGTCCAGTCTTGATTGGCCCCTGGAACAGTCTTCAGCTCCCTGGCTCTGGTCCCACGTGCTGTGTAGCCAGGGCTGGTAGGGGCACCAGGCATGCCCTGCTCCTTCATCAAACAGCCCAGCTTTTCCTTGGTTTCTGAGGTGGTTCCTAGCCCCTGCTGTCCTCTCTGCTGCCGCAGCTGCACCCAGCAGTGTCCCAGAGCCCCTGTCCTGGCTGTGTCTGTGCAAGCTGCAGGCGTGCCCATTCTTTATGCCCAGCTGCACGTCACATGCATCTGAAGCTTTAAATAGCTGCTGGCCCGCACTTGGTGCTCACAGTGAGTTCCCCCTGCTTCAGTTTCAGTTCCATACGTGGAACCGCTTTCCTTCAAACCTTTCGAGCTCCTTGAAGGTGACAGGTACCGTCTCCAGCAGGTTTCCCCACCTCTCCCTCCTCATCTTCCCTGCCGTGGCCACAGCTGCGTCTGCTCCCACCACCCTGTGCCTCGCAGCAGCAGCAGCAGCCGCGCAAAGGGGAGCGTGGGCAGCCGTGGGGGTGCAGGAAGGGGGAAGGACCACAGAGGCGGCGGCGGTGGCAGCACCAGGCTTGCAGATGTGCGTTTCTCACTTCGTCTTTCAGCTCAGCATCCTGCAGAGCCCGTCCTTCTGCTGTGGAGGGTCAGCTTGCTGCGTGCCACTGCAGCTGCCAGCCCCAGGTTAAAGCCTGGCGGTGCGTGTAGGTGACAGCAAAAGCTACGGTGATAAATCCAGCAGAGGCAAGACCTGGGGGTGATGCAGAGCTGTTGCTGTTGCACCGAGAACGGCAAGAAACTACACAATCCGAGATCAGGAAGAAAGTGGTTATTTAATTCATTATAAATTGGTTTATATAACTTGGGTTGCCTGCATGGCATGAGGTCATTGGTCATTGATCATCCACCTCCCAGAATGAATGGTGGAGGCTATACAACTCCCATTTGAAAATATTTCTTCAGTACACCACAACAACTTTGCACAACAGACTCCAGGTGCAAAGATAAAGAATTGGTTTACAAAAACCCGTAGCAGTGTTTTTCATATCTTTCATGAGAAACACAGAGCTCTCACAGAATGCTGCAGAAAGCTGGAAAATTTCTCTGCTAAAACTTTTCAGCGTCTACACAGACCTGGCTGGGTTTTCTGTGCGGGCAACCCATTTTTGTGTAAGCCAAATCCAAACCAAGGAGCATTTCTGAGAGCACAGAAGGCAGGGGTGCCTTTTAGCTTCCTAGCCTCTCTGAACATGTTGTAATCTAAGCTGTTCTCTGGAAATATCACTGTAAGGCCGGGAAGAGAAGACTGGAGCCGGGAAATGTGTTCCTAGCTCACCAGTTAGCTATTCTTTCTGTGCCAGCTGCCTCATTTGTGAGATGGAACCAACTCCCTGCCTAGCTGCGATGATTATTTGCTGCATTTGCTGGTGAAACAGCCGTGGTTCCCGGGCCAGCAGCTGGAAAGCAAGTCTGCATAGGAGACATAATCTAATTTGGAGAGGAAAACCATGAGGTGGGACAAGGGGCAGGAAAACAGCCAGAGATGGGCAGGTGGATGAGGGCAGGCTGTGGAGAGTCCCTGCCTCTCTGCTGGGCCTGAGCGAGACCACAGTGCCAGTCCCAGTCTCTGGTTAATGCCTGCAGAATGCTAAGAACATGTAAAAGTGCTAAGTGCTATGAATTATTATTAAGGATAGACTGTCCTGGGATGTTTGGGATCATGAAAAGCTCCCCACTGGACCACTAAATAACCCCTGCTTTGGTCTGGCTGGGCACAGGTTGGTATTTTTATTTCTTTCCACCCCACTTTATGCCCAGCCAGGCAAAAATATGGACAATTCCCCAGCCCAACAGGGGCATCAGTGGGAGCCCTGCAGCAGAGAACGCTGGTGTGCCCTGGGTCTTGCTGGCAGCATTGCTCCCCAGTCTCTGCCAAGCTCTGCTCACCCTCGAGGTGCTCCATCCCCCTTCAAAAACCCTCCCTCCCCTTAGCTGCCCAACCATGTGTCGGTGCATCTGTCCTTCCACTCCTCCTCAGCTCCATCCACGGCTATCCAATGATTTAAAATTAATAAGACACTTGAGATGCTACAGGAACGGGAGCTGCTGATGGAGAGAGCCAGGGAAAGAGCTGAATTCCCGGGTTAATGATGAATCACTCTGGGAGTGGAGTCATTGATTTGTAATCATTGCCTGGCTCCCAAATAGAATAGCCATGAATTCCTCTGACCAGCAACCGAGACAAAGTGCTTTGGGCTATTCCCAGCACACCTGCAAAAGTCCAAATCTTGCTCACAATAGCGGGGCTCAGAGCTCCAGGAGCCAAACAACTCCACCAGCATTTGCCCTCTAACGAGAGGGGCTCAGCAGCCAGCACACACAGCAGGCTGTCACTGTGCTGCTGCTGAGCTTAGCATGCAAATAAATAAGTGAAACTGCATCATTTCCTTCCAATCCTCCACCCCAATTCCCTGCTGCTGTCACCCTGCCCTGGAGGTCTGGGAAGGGGAAGTACAGAACCGAGTGAGGCGGTGTGTATTAACACCCCATTGCTCTGGGGGCAAACATCTGGCTGCCAAGGGCTCCCAGGGCATGAGCTGAGAGCCTTGGGTGTTTGGGAAAGGGGCTCAGTGCCAGCCAGGGCAGGTCCCAAGCTGTCACCAAGCCTTCGGTGCAACGATTCCCAGAGCCTCAAGTTTATTATTTGTATTCTTGTATTCTCTTCCTCTCCTACCCACAGGGGCAAAAATGAGAGCAAACCAGGCAACCAAAACATCCTGGATTAGCGAGTGTACTTGACTCTCTCTCTCTAGGGGATGACTTTAGGGGAGGGTAGAAGCCCAGTGCTACCATGGGAGGTGTTTTCTTGCTTTTTGCACTAGTCACATCAGGTTTCCTGCCTGACCTACAGTGTCTGTCCATCACCAGGCTGTGGTGACTCACAGGGGTTAGTGTGGTTTTGGAGGGATTTGCCCTAGCACAAAAGCAGGCAAAATTCCTGTTCCTAGGAGCTATACTCCATATAAACATCCTCCCCACTCCCAGCCTCCTACTCCACCCACCTGACTTCCCCAAGCAGAACCAAAAGCCAACCACATCTCTGTCCCAATCCTTTCACCTCCGCCCCTGAGGTCCATCACACCTTGACACGAGTTCATCTCTGGTCGCTCTGCAGCTGTGAGCATCCCCGTGACCTCTGCCAGGACATCCTGTGTCTCCATGTCAACCATCTCCTCATCTCACTGCCTCTCCATTCCTCTGTGCCTACATCACCCGCACGGCTCCACCACCACACAGACGTCAAGCCCAGTCAGTGAGAAGCACAAGGCCTTGGCAGTGACACCACACCATGTTTCTCTCTCTCTCTCTCACCCTGGCCTCTCATGGAAATCTCACCAGAAGAGACATTCTACACTGCATCCCAGAGCTATGGCTCTATCTTATACTCTAAGGCTCCAGAAATGCTTTGGAAGAGAGGATAGCAAAGGCTGGGGAGCACATCAGCACATGTACCCGACCTTCAGCTGCTCAGAAGTCACCCCGCTCTGTATGGTTTCTTTTCCTCCTGTGCATGAGACAAGCAAGTCAGCATTTAGAATGGGTGTATACTAAAAAATTAACGGTAGTGAGGAGAATTTGGGTTAAAACATGACTGGCCAAAAGTGCCTGTCTTGTAGCCAAGCTTCATCCTGCCTAGGCAAGCCTCCAAATTTTATTGAAGCCTTGGGATGTCAAAACAAGGCTTCTGCATGGTTCCCTTTAGAGGTACCTCCAGATACCACGCCGCAAATGCAGACGCTGGCTTCAAGCCAGTCAGCACTAGCAGCCCTGCCAGCAAAACCTCATTCCCCCAAGCTCCTTAGGCAGGGTTGTGCTCTGCAGGGATTTGTGTTGCTCTCAGCTGTAGCAACACCTGAGCAACAGAGTTGAAAGCGAGGTGAAGGGTGCTCATCCCAGCACCAGGGTACACACTGAGCCCAGCCACTTGTGAGCATTACAGACAAAGCTCAGGGCATTTCTGGCATGCCTAGGCTTGTTCATCCTGTTCTTCAGAGGCATTTCAGCCCAGCCCATAACGCCCTTGTCCCCTGGCACCTCCCAGCCTTGCCCTGCAGGTAGTGATAGGTACAGTGTGACCTTCAGCTAAATCGCTGCACCTCCCCAAGAGATGCTCTTCCCCTGAAGCACTGCAGCACCGCCTGCGTCACCACAGCAAGCTGCCAAGCCCTGAGGGCACCCACCCTAACACGGTGACAAGGGCATGGAGCACACAGGCGGTGCCACTTTTACCAGACCTTCAGCAGCAAGCTGCAATGTGATCACTGAGCTCACAAAGTGAGGCACAGACGGAGACTTCAAGGAGGCTCGTGGCGTCTTTTGGTAGCCATGAGAATGCAACGACTTTTCAGCCCACTCTAGGAACAAATAGCTCAAGTCCACCTTCTTTAGTGTTGGTGAGCAAGCCTCATCTCTTGAACCTCGCTGTCAGCTCCGAGCGTGGCTCTGGTGTGAGCATGCTGCTGCGGGGCCACCAGCTGTGGGAGCCAGCAGGGCTCCTCCAGCTCACCCTGGGATCCCAATCCACACCTAGCACAGCCCCCTCCAGAGGGGCCTGTTGGGAGCCCTGGGGAGCCATTATCACCATCTGCCTGAAACTGCCCTTTCCTGTGGCCTCCTTCAGTTTGTGGGACCTCTCTGCCTGCTCCAGCACACGTTAAGGTTTTGGTATGTGGCACATCTGTTCAGGAATGCTGCTGCCCATTGCCGCTTCGCATTATAATATGGGAGAGCTTCTTCCTCTCTACCCTGCCTGATCAATATATCCTCTGCAGACAAAGAGCAACTAATTCCTGCTGTGGTTTCACTCTGCTGGTGACAAAATCACAGGCAACATCAGGCACGTAGGCATCAACCAGCGTGTCAGCTGCGAGGGCTGGCTCCATGGGGGAAGGTGAGCCTGGAGCTGAGGGTGGCAGAAGGCAGGCACGGGGCAGTGGCCACACTGGCAGAGGTGCAGTGCCACAGCACCCACGCAAAAACGGCAGAGCAGGTCTGGTGGTGGCAGTCAGGCTCAGCGACAGCCCAGCAACCGCCAGGCAAGTCCGTGGTGACGAGACAGGTCCAAGGTCAGCTCAGGGACTGAAGTCCACAGGCCAGGGTCCATATAAACAGGGTACATGGCACAGGCATAGCTGCAAGGTAGCCCAGCTGGGGAGCAAGGACGAGAGCCTCAGCTAGCGAGCAGCAGGACGGGCCCTCACTGGGGCTTTTAGCAGAGCTTTCTTGAAGAGCTCTCTTCGACATCAGGCACTTGTGTGATTATCTAAGTCAGCCCTGAACCCTGGGAGTCAAACCCCCAGGGGATGCTCTCAGAGCCCTGACACTAGCTACCGTGCTGTGTGAGCCTTCTGAAGGCAGGTAGAGATGCAAGGGATGAGTGTAATCTGCTGCCAATCTCCAGGCTGAAGCACCACAGCTCCTCAAATGCTGATGGTCACAGAAGTGGGCATTTTGAAGTGAAAGATCTTTACCAGACAACCCTCTGCCTTCTGCAGCAGTGAAGTTCTCCGCTCCTATGATGACCACATGGAAAGTTGCTGTTAAGAAAGGGAGCAAATAGTGAAATTGTGAACTGCTTAAAAATAACTGTTTTAACGAAGTTTTGAAACAGAGCTGGGGACAGAAATCCGTGCAGGAGGGAACACTGTCTCCGGGGTAATATGTGTGTGTGCACAGACCTTCTTGAGCTAAAACAGTATTCACATTTTCACTCTGGACAGGGAGAACTCTCAGCCAAACCGAGCTTCTGACTGACCAGTGCTTCTGGTATTTTCTGTTTATTCACCCTGCTATGAGTTGACCTGAACGAGATCCTGTCTGCATCCCTCTTGGGTGTTCAAAACCCACCTCTGGGAGACAGCAAGAAAGATAAAATGCTCAGCATTCATGCCATGCTCACCAGTCCCTGGGCAGAAGACGTGGCTAGCAGTCACCAGCACCCTTTCTGGACCAAGGTGATGATGATGATGATGTATCAGGGTGCTAGGTTCAGAGATTTTAGTCTGAATTCTGCAGCCAGCTTCTCTCCAGCAAGGCCCAACAGCAGCACCAGAAATCAGGCTTTGTATATATATATATATAAAAAAGATTTCTTTATTTTTGTATATATATAAAAGATACGAAGGGCTGTTCCACAGGCACTGAGACACAGCCAGGCTGCAGCTTGTTGAAAGGACCCACCTCCATCAGCGTGAAGAAAGAAGATCCAACAACTGCATTTAGTCTGTGGGCATCTTAACGCCTCTGAATCTGCTGGCCAACCTCCTCTTGCCACTGTCCCAGCACCACCCCTCGCCGTGCCGAGGTAAAGCCGTAATTCCCAGCACGGGATGGGGGCCAAGGGGAATTCACTGAGGCAGTCAGGCTCTCCAGCAGCCTGGCAGCTCCGAGGTCCGCAATGGAAATTAATCACTGAACTCAGGGAAGCGCACCTTAAATGAAAAAAAAACAAACACCACCAACTTTGCTGAGGAGGCACCTTAAATGAAAAAACCCAACACCACGACTATGCAGGTGCAGCCTGTTGAAATGACGTTGTAATTAAAACTTAATGAAAAGCGCCGTTTATCGATGCGTTGTATTAACCTTGTCTAAAACCATTTGGACAAATTAAAACTCCTCTTGGTCTTTTCCTGCCACGCTAAAAGCAGCAAGTCACGAAACAAATCAATAAGGCTGGCCACGTTGGTTCTTTGTTCGGGGCAGAAGAAAGCTTTGCTGCTGGAAGGCTTCAGCTGGCATGGCTTCAGCCACCGAGACGCTGCCTCCTGGCCTCTGCCAGGGCCCCTGCTGGCGAGCCCCAAAAGAGATTGCCAGGGTACTTACATGGGCACATAAAGAATGCTCCCAAAAGCGCTGCCGGGGACCAGCTGTCCCACTCCGGGGGACACTTCCAGGTTATTTGCATGAGCAGATATAAATCTACGCCCCAGAGAGCACTGCCAGGGCCCCTGCTGGCCCGCAGCAGGGGCTGCTGCCAGGGCACTCACCCCAGCACAAAGCAGCGGGGTGAGGCTGTCACGGACCCTGTGCGTGCACATCTCGCCCCTTCGAGGGTGCCTCGTGGCACTGCCCCTCACGGGATCGAAACCACACAGGTTTCGACGATCCTGCATCCCAGCTGGATCGCTTTCCGCTGCTCCTTTGCCGGCCACAGACCTGTAAAGCAGAAAGACTGCCAGACCTCGAGCTCTTTCCTTCCCTCACCCAGCTGCGTCCGTCTCTCTCCAGCCGCACAGCAGCTGAGCAGCTCAGCACTGTGCCACCTGCTCCCCACCTCCAGTATACCCCCCTCCAAATCCCACGCACAGCCACCCCAGGGATGCTCAGCGCTTCGCCTCCAGCGCTGCGCCCTCCTTCCGCGAGGCTCCGGCCCCACAGCAGCCACAGGGCTGCTCAGGCGGTGCGCAGTGGCCAGGAAACAACTGGAAACCTTGGAAGGAACCTAAATACACCTGGCTGAGGCAGGCTCACACGTGCTGTTGGGCTTGCTTAGGCTGTGGCCCTGGTGCTTCCCCTGAGGCCCTGCTGTGGCCAGGGGCTGGTCTTCTCCCCCTTCGCTCCTCCGCTGCACCCGCGGCGCTTGCCACGGGCCATCGCTTGTGTGAACACCACTGAGAGCGTGGATGTGGTGGGCTGGCTCCAGCTGCTCTCATACGACCCAGCAGACACCAGGCTGGGCCCTTTTTGGGTGCTGGTAAGCCCTCGGCTTCCATTACAGCCCAGGGGAATTGTGTCACCGGGCCGGCAGCGCTTCAGCGACCGCAGTCGGTGCCTGCACGCGTCAGGCAATCTGCAGGGGTGTTCAAACGCCTAAAACACTTGCAGAGAGAAAATATTTAGGAGCTTTCTCTTTGGAAATGCCCCTGCTGCAGCACGGCCAGCGAAATCAACCTCTGGGAGAAATTAATAAGAAGAAAGTTTGCTTGTCTGCTTCCCACCTAAAGTAGTTAAGCTGTGGAACTCGCTGCCCCAAGACATTTGTTTAAGGCAAAGGATTTTTTGTGCCTTTCCATAAGTGCCCAACACGAGTCCTTACTGGAGCCAGGACTCTATGGACACCACCCTGGAACCACCCCTCTAAGCTTGCATTGCCCTCAGGACTGGTCAGGGTTACAGTGGACATATTCAATGTTTTAATGCAGTTTAAATAGAAATAGAAAAACTGATTTGTGTTAGTCAGACAAACTCTTACTCTCCTCTAGATCTTTGTTTTTGCCAGGGATCAGCATCGTGGGCAGGGGCACAAAAATCTTCAGTAGGAGCAGGAGAACATCCCTACTGATGAAACACTTCCCAAACTCCACTGGCAAAGGTTGAATTCAGCTTTGGCAAGCAGGGCTTACATCACTAGCAGCCTTTGTTGCTTTAATTATAGCTTTTAATATTGCCTATAAAAATGTTTGAGACCTGCTGAACTCTTTTCTGAATCCTGCTGAGACCCCTGGGCTCCATCACACATGGCAGAAGCACATTCCATAGGTAAATGTGCACAGTGTGAAAAGGGATTGCCTTCAATTGCCCTCATATGATTTCTAATGTAATTGAATATCTCTGCTTTTCACACAATGAAACGCAGAGATGAGTTCCCAGTGAATCTTTCTGAGCTGCTCATTCTTTCATGGAATTTTATCAAGCTGCAGCCACAAAGAAGGGAAAAAAGACTGACTCAACTCTGTCTGGGGACTCAACTCTGCTTTTGTTCTTACAGTGGGGTTCTGCTTCCCATTTGCTTTCAGAATTATAAGCAAGTGCTCTGTCTAGTGTCAAAAGTAAGTTCTTGATGCTCTTACCTTTCCTGCACTTTGGGTTTGTCCAGTCTTCTTGCACTAGCAACGCTGTAGATGCTGAAAAGCTTTGGTAGAGAAATTTTTCAGCTTTCTGCAGCATTCTGTGAGAGCTCTGTGGTTCTCATGAAAGCTGTGATAAACACTGCTGTGGGTTTTTGTAAACTGGGTTTTATCTGTGCACCTGGGATCTGTTTTTCAGAGTCGTTACGGTACACAGTGAAATAATATTTTGAAGGTATTGTGAGCTTTAGCCAATGGGACAGGGGGTGGCTGGTCCAAGATCCAATGGCCTCCTGCCATCTTTGGGAACCAAGTTATATAAACCAAATTATAATTAATTAAATAACTACTTTCTTCCTGAACTTGGATCGTGTGGTTTTTCGCCGTTCTCGGTACTTAACAGCGACACAATGCCAGTGCAGGAGACCGATCTGAAGTGTCAGCGAGCAAAATCTGCCAGGTTGGTAAGTGCATATGAAGAGGAAAACCCCACTAAAGCCTCGGGCCTCCTGGGTTTTTTTGCAGGGTTGCAAAACATAAAAAAATCTCCCTGTTTATTAAATTGGGCAAACGTGGTCCAGAGCAACTGAGAGACAGATGTGGAACCCTATGATGCCAGCACTACAGACTCGCTTTTCAAGCTAGAACAATACTTTAAAATGAACAATTCATTACTCAGGTCTGCGAAAAGCAAATGAAGCTCAGCCTTTCCTAACCTTGACATTTTCCAGACTGCTGGCCAAATCCATGGCTAGAACATTTCATGTCGGTAGAATAGAGGAAATAAGGCAAGAACAGTTTTTCTGCTGTCAGTAATGGTTTAAAATATAATAGGTTAAAAGCTTTACTTTATTTTAAGCGCTGAAGACACCAAAGGAAGCAAATATGCATCTTCATTTTATACAGAACTTGCTCTGTAGGAAGACATTGTCTTTAAAGGTAGTTGAACTTCCTGCTTTCTCCCTCTGTTTGAGGTGGTTTTTTTTAAAACAGTAGTTTCAAGGAATTTGTTTGCACTAATTCACTCCTCACAAACATTAAAGCCTTTCATTTATCTCTGAGATCCTTTGACAAAGTTGTCTGGATGTGAAGAGCATCAGAGTTTGCTCCTAACAGGAAAAAAGGTGTGCAGGTGTCTTGTCTGTGTCACTGCAGAAAATGAGGCAAAGAATTGAACTGTGGCCTGGGTCAGTGTTGTGTGTTCTTTTGAGTGCAAGGCTTCTCCATTAAAGATATTTGTCTTTCTTCTCACATGTTTTGTTAGCTTTCTAAAAGGAGACCTAAGGACCTTGAAGAAGGAAGGAAACCTCCAATGCAGGCTGTTCTCCCGTTCTGAACTTACAGCAAACCTTTGCAGAGGGTTCAGTCTTCTTGCTAAATAAATGTAGAACCACGGCACTGTGCATGGAAAATGGGGAAAGCCTGGCTGTGTGAGCGTTCCTTGCTTTATGGAAAAGACATTCACTTAATGGCATCTGGCACGTGAGTAAAACAGAACAGCAACCTACATGACTTCAATAATTTCAGCCCGAAGGAGTATAAAATCCCGTTCTTCCCTCCCCACCTTTCTTAGGACGTGGGGACAAAATCCTTGCTGATACACAGTGGAGGATTGGTCCTTATGGCAGGTGGCTGCTAACGACTCTGGGGGTGCTGGCTCTGGCCCTCTGACTGGGGTCTGTCGGGATAGAATGTAAGGCTCCTTGTGTCCCACTCTGCCCCCAACACCCTCCCCGATCCCTCATGGGATGGAAAAGGGTTTGGGGGGCTGGGAGTGGCTGATGGGTGCTGTGGTTGGAGTGCCTTGGGCTGGAAGCTTTGGCCAGTTCCCAGCGTGGGGCTGTTGATGGCAGTGAGACTCGGTGGGACGAGTCCCACACCCTGAGGGCTGTGCAAGATGATCAGAGGGACAGAACTGCTCTCCCCCGGGGAAAGACTGAATTTGGATTATTCAGCCTGGAGAAGGCTCTTGGGAGAAGTTATTGCGGCCTTTTAGTACGGAAATAGGTTTTTAGAAGAAAGATAAAATGGGACACATTTTTAGTAGGGTGTGTTGCGATAGGATAAGTGGCACTGCGTTTAAACTAAGAGGGGCTAGATTTAGACTAGATAATAGGGGGAAAAAAATTTACAGTGAAGGTGGTGAAACACTGGAACAGGCTGCACATAGAAATTGTGGATTCCCTATCCCTGGAAACATTCAGGGTCAGGTTGGATTGGGCTCTGAGCAGTGTGATGCAGCTGAAGATCTCCCTTCTCGTTGCAGGGCAGCTGGAGCTAACTAACCTTAAAAGGCCCCTCCCGACACAAACCATTCTGTGACTCTGTGGCACATGCATGCACATGCACACTCCCCCTTCAGAGGGCTAGCTGGCCTGATAGAGAACGCTTTTCTGATATGACTGATCTTGTCTGAACGACACCACAGCGTCCCAGAGTACGAGGTGCTGTGCATCTCTGTTTCTAATGACTAGAACTGGCCATGGCAAAGCTTTATTGCTCTGAGTGTTCCCTGTTCTGATGTAGTCCCCAAAGACACAAACCAGAGGAAGACTGAGTGAAGGCAAAGTGCAACAATTAGTAAGTTCATTCACCAAGGCCATTTGCGTGTGCTAGTGCAATTGCTGCTCCACTTAGCCACTGCAGGCTACTTTGGCAACCAGGGGCTGCTCATTGGCATAGCCTGACGTCGCCCTCTTTGCTGTGTGTTTTGTCCCTGTCCTCCCCCAGTTCTGCCTGTTACGTGACAGTTTCTGCCAAACAGCGTTAGTGCATTAGACACTTTTCAAACGATTGCTTCCCCACTGGGCAGGGTCTCTTCAGAGCAAGAGGATGGAGACCGCGAGCCTCTCAGCTCCAAAGAGATTTTTCCCCTCTCCGGTTAGTGGTATTCCCTGAGCCCTGCTGATGAAAGACACAGATGTGTCTGCAGAGGAGCAGCTCTCAGTGGCTGCCTCATTCCCCAGAGTCCTCTTCAGCCAGTTTGATGTCTAAGTGGAAGGGAAGAAAATAAGCTGACAGTGGGGTTACCACCCAGATGATTTTCTGAATTGATTAGCTGCTTTTTCACGGGTCTCACAGCCACACAAACAGGCACCTCGCTGGATCTCACAAGCTAAGTAATGACCTCGACTAGGAGAGCTCGAGAGAAAGACCAGCCATAATGATGTGCTGCTTCCTATGAAAGAAACAAAGAAAAAGCCAGGGGAAAACAACATGAAGGGAACTAAATAACAGCTAGAAAGGGGCAAGGGAAATGCAGCTTGCAAGAGTGAGATGAAAAATAAGCACCTTTCAGCAGCAGCTGAAATTTGTATGTAAGGGGCTGGGCAGGCAAGGAAAAGACAGCTCAGACCACAACTTTTTGAGGTCAAGCCTGTGAGCACAGGGCAGGCTCATCAGCAGCTGAAGGCCTTCTTTGGGTGTGTTATGATAGAGGTGATGTTGTAATAAATTCCAGATCCCTTTGAGCTGTCATGTGCTGGCCAGCCCACTGCTATGCGTGGGATGGCCAGGAGCAGCCTTAGCATCACCTCCCGGACAATCACCCCCTAACCTGGGCTCCTGCACCCCAAACCTTCCCAAGCAGGGGGTTTCAGCTCCAGTGGGCACCGTCCGTGCCGCAGAACCCCCACCAGCGCTGCCCCCCGCTCCCAGTCTCTGCCCTGCTGTTGCCGGGTGGGGACAGCAGGCAGCAGCGCTGGCTCTCAGCGCACAATGTCAGTCCGTCTGTCCGTCCGTGGTCTTGTGCCCCAAAGGCAAAACCTCTGGGATGTGCAAACGGGAGGGGCCAGGGCAGGACTGCCCAGCCCAGCAGCAGTAATTGGGTTTCTCCCAGTTTCTGAGAGGAAAGACTCTCCTTCATCATCCTTGGGCAGCCCCACTCGCGAGGAGGATGCACCGCAGGCCGGGAGGGAGGGTGAAGCCCCTGCAGAGCATTTTGGGGTCCATAAGTGTCCCACAGAATGCGTGAGCTTCACGTCCCTCTGGGCTGAGCCTGCCACCGGGGCATGCCGTGCTGGACTGCACTGAGGCCGTGGGCGGCTTAAGAGGGGTGAGTTGTGGAAGTGGGGAGGCTTAGGCTGGCCTTTGAGGGATTTAGATCACACACAGAAAATCTGTCTTTGAATGGGAACAAATGGTCCAGCCCTCCTTATTTTTTACTCCCGCCTCCTTCTCGTACCACAGAATAATGTCAGATTAGAAGAGGGCGGGTGAGAAGGGTGCTACGGAGCCTCATCCCTCTGCTCCTTCCCATCTGTGCTGTGCTATCCTGCCAGAGGTTTTTACTTGACCGTAAGAAAAAAAAAAAAAAAGCTAGAAACAAAACCCACACACTCTATACTCCCTCTGCAAGCGCCCCAGTCCAGAACTGCAGCCTGCTGCTTTCAGTGCCTCTAATTAGCTAAGCGAGGCAAGCGCTCATTAGCCCCACCTGGGTCACTCTGCAACTGGGAGAGGGAGCATTAACCCCCACACGGCTCCAGAAGAAAGAGGTGAGAGGCAGATTTGTGCCCTGTGCCAGCCCCTCCTGGCAGCCTGGCCCTGGAGCTGGGTGCCTTTGGGTGGTGCTGGGAGGGATGCCTGCAGGGAGGGTGGATGTGCCGACCCTGCAGAGCCCAATCTCCTGGGGAGGTGCTATCAGCTCAGAGTTGGAGAGGGACTTTGGGAGGGGCAAATATTTGTTACAGCAGTTTTAGCTGTTCTCGCGCTGTGAGTGCCTGGCTGGTAGTGTCTCCCAGAGTATATCTCTGCGGGGAGAGAGGGAGGAGGCTCTGGCACCATGGGTATGACTGCACTGACGGACTTCGGCTCGACACTGATCTGCTGTTTCACAGCCAGAACTTCGGGCAGCTAAGCAAATCCAGCTACCAGCTTAATTAGAAAAATCAGATGCGTTTTTTGCTGAAGTTATGGCATAAGGGATAAGCGCACACCAAAACTATTCCCTGTGCTATCACACAGCTATTTCTGTCCTTCTAGATCAAGGTTTTTCTTAGATCAGCTGTTTTTTTCAGCTGTGGTTGTGCATCAAGCTCCAGTGGAGAGCCCAGGGTGAAGGGTAAAACACATACATGTGGGACGAATCAGTCATTCTCAGGCTGTTTGTAGCCTTTAAGTGAAGGCACTTACAGGCTAGATTCACCCAAAATGGGCAGGTGGAGTAAGTTTTAGAATAGAAACAAGCGTGTGGTTCCTTGTTCAGTTAAGTTCATCGTTATTTTCAGGAAATTGGTGCTAAACCGTGGAAGGCACCTTGCTAGGAAAGGACAAGAGGAGGGATAGGAGTGACTGCTCTGCCTGGAGACAGGAGACGGTGAAGAACACGGAGTGGTGCTAAGTCCCGAAAAGAAAATCTGCCTCTGTCCTCCTCTCTGTGTTACACAGAAACAGCATGGGGCACAGCAGCTGCAGCAGCCAACAGCAGCACAAGGATGGGGAGTGCTTGGAATGCTTCTTAACTCTGAATCTTGGGACTGCAGAGAAGTTCTGCCTTCCTCTGCGTCCCCCACCCCGCTGGTGGGAGGAAATTTGGAGCAGAGAAGGCCACTGGTGGAGCCTGGCATGAAAGACACCCCTGTCAGAACTGGGATCTTGAGGCAGAATGATCACTGATACTACCAGCACCAAAAAAACCCAAGGATACTATTTTTGCTAGCTCTTTCCCTCCTGTATTTTTTTTCTCAACTGGATCAAAGGAAGTAGTTTCTCTTTTATTTCAAGTCATCTTTACTTTTCTTTCTGTTTGCTAATCTTCCCCAGAATGGTCTTCAAAGTTGGGGCTGGAAAGGCTGCAGGGGAATTCTGGTTGTCAGTTTGGTTTATATTTAATATCACTGCTGTAATGGTATCTGAATGTTTTGCTAAATGAATTCTTGCTTGGTTTTGCTTTCAACTTGATTTCTATGATGCTACTTCAGACAAATGGTAACCCTCTCTTATGGGAAAGAAAAATCAGTTGAGCAAAGTGCTTTCTTTGGAAAGATGAGGGTTAGAGTTGTGATGGCTGTTCAGAGACTCTGAATCAGAAAGAGAACTGTGCCCCATAAATCTCCCATCTGAGGTGGGTGAGAGAGCACTTCTCTACCACATCTCACACTCTGCCCGGAGCATGTTTGCCCAAACGCTACCAAGGGCATTTTTAACCACCAGGACCGGCTAAAATCTATATACAGCATTGCCTCTTAAAAGATAGGATCTCTGGAAACTCCATCCCCCTCCCTCCCCAAACACACATTTGCCCCGTGGAAGCTGAGCTTTCCCCCCATGGAGTCCAGGTGAGGTTGCACACTTTGTGTCACTGGTAGGAGCAGCCCTAGCTGGGTGTTTGTGGTGACAGGAGGTGGTGGGAGGATTTGCTATTTGCCTGATGTGCTGGCTCTCTGATTTAAGTTTCTTAGTCCCCTCAGGCTCAGCTGTAGCTCACTGCCAGTATTTGATCATCTTTTCAGAGCAGGATTAATTATGCTTTATTGCTCGTTCGTGTAACGGACCAGTAGCATTTAGGTTGGAAAAAGACCTTTATGATCATCAAGCCCAACCATTACCCAGCACTGCCAAGCCATGTCCCTAGAGCCACATCTACATGTCTTTCAAATATCAGTGCTGGGGGCACAACCACTTCCCTGGGCAGCCTGTTCCAGTGTTTGACAACCCTTTCGGTGAAGAAATTTTTCCTAATATCCAATCTAAACCTCTTGAGGTACAACTTGAGGCCATTTCCTCTCGTCATATCATTTGTTACCTGGAAAAAGAGACCCAACACTCACCTTGCTACAACTTTCTTTCTGGCAGTTGTAGAGAGTGATAAGGTCCCCGCTGAGCCTCCTTTTCTCCAGGCTAAACACCCTCAGCTCCCTCAGCCATTCCTCATGAAGCCCATTCTTTGGAGGAGGAGGGAGGAGATGTGCCCTGTAATTTAGTGACCATTCATTTTGAATGGGAAGGTTAATAGCTTGGCCACTTCATATTTTAACCCTAAGCTTTTTTCCCTCTCTAATTGTAAAGCATAATAGGTTTTATTTCCATACGGCTGTTCCCTATGGGGCTTTGTCTGGATGTATAAATCAAAGCCTTCCTGCCACGTTTTGGGCTTGGGGGGAGATTCTGCCCTCTCCCAGAGCACAAAGTGGGGTCATCCAGCTGCCAGCAAAGTTACCCCATTTTGCCTGCATTGCTGGGAGTGGTCCCTGGGAACAGGCAAGGGAGAGATGGCCACTCAGATAACTGGCAGGGTGGTTGGGTGCTGGGGACTTTGCAAATCAGATTGTTGATCTAGGTGATTAACTTCGAGTGGTTGGGTTTTTCTGATGCCGTGGTCTAGCAGGGCAGACAGTATCGTGGGGGCTGGGGCAGACAGAGCTGCTGGCATACATTCCTCTCTTCCCAGCAGGAAAATGAGGCTTAGACATGAAGGTGAACCAGGAAAGCTGGGTGTGGGAAACCCAAACCTCGAAAGCAATGAAGTGCAGAAGAAGGAATAAATCAGCTGGCCCTTCTCCCTGCCAATGCAGGCCTTTCTCCATTGCCTAGTTACTTGTATTTTCATCGGGTCACGGGTTTAAAACGAGTCAGTGCTTCCACAGGCACGACCGTTCCACCACAGGCAGGTGGTTTGCAGCAGGATCCTCATCTTGAACTCCAGGAAAAGCAGAAGTACATTGGCAGAGCTATTTGGGGAGCTGGGAACAGGAACACAGAGGTTCTTCTGGCCAGGACTGTGATCTGTTTATCAGATCTCTGCTCAGGAGCCTACGGCATCCTTCCTGCCTAACTGTGAGGAGCACTAGCAGCTTGTATCGATATCCTGCTAGCCTGGGAACCTCTGGAGCTGAGGTCGTTTGGTGAGAGCTGCTAAAAGTGAACCAGCTGGAGGAGTCAGCGGATGACAGCGTCACTAACAGCACAAGCAGGTCTTTTCTTTCTACTCCTGCACCGCTGGTTTAAACTGGGCTGGTGACAAAGAGAGGTGAGCAGCCACTGTTGATGCGTGGCTGCGTCCAGCCCTGGGGAGGCACGTTTCTGAGCTGAGTACCAGGCTGAGGTACAGGGGTGCGCTCCTGGTGCCTTGGAAGGATGGAACTGATACCTGCAAAGTGCAAAGCCATTTCCCAGCCCCTCTGGAAATGCCGTGGGAGGAGCAGCCTGCCTCTTCCAGGCCCCCCCACCTCAGCTGACACAGCTGCTGGAGAGGCTGGCGTGAGAAGGGGTGCAGGCAGCCCCCCCGTCCCGCTTTCAGCATCTCAGGTCTTTTCTAACGGCCCCTAAGTTCAAGGCTGTGCTCCTGTGGACAGTCAGGCTCTCTCTTAACCCGCGACAGAAAAAGCTGAGTATCTCAGAACTCCTTAGTTACAAGCAGGACTGTTCTGGGAAAGGTCTGGAGATGACTCACTGGATTAGTCACTAGCTCTCTTTTTTTTTGAGGCTGGGCACCTAAAATCCCTTCACTCCACGAATCTGCCAGCCATCCCCCCTTTCGAGCTGCCTTCAGTCACTTTCCTCTGAGTGACTTGACGGGTTTTGAAAGTCTTTCATGGACCTTGGTCTGTTTCCCTTACACTGGAACCAATGCTGTGTCTAAACCAGTTTAAATTATGTTTATCCTGGGTGAGTTTAATTACACATACTGAGTTAAGTAAACCAGTAAAAGTGCAGCCTAGCTGTTTCAAGAGCAACTACATTAGGAATCTGGAAATAAATCAGTTTTGTTATATGTCAGGGAGATTTTTCTACAGATAGGGCAGACCTCACTCTAAAGCCAGTACTGGGAATGCCAACTCCCTGCCCTTGGTATTTACAGAGAAACTGGATTAAGTCACTCCACCTCATCTGGAATAATAATGTTTAGCATGTAAGTAGCATTTTACAATTCCAAAGCAATAAACACAGAGATACCGTGGTAATGAGAACTGACAAGGCACTAGCATTAACTAATTAAGCCTCACAGCTTCCCTGAGGTATCTAAATATGACCGTTCCCATTTTATAGATGAGGAAAATATACATGAATTGATTTACTCACAGACACAGGGCAATTCAGTGAAAGAGCTAGAACCATGACTCAGTCCTGCTAATGTTTGGATGGCTGCTCAGCCCTCTGTGAGACTCTGCCTTATTTCTGGACTCGTGCATCAGCACAACCTAGTATCCCCTTCTTAGCAAGATTTAGAGATCAATCACTTTCAATTTCTGCTGACTGCTGTGGAAGGGATGGGATTTGAATACCACTCTAGCCAAATGCAGCAGCAATAAGTGGAGGTATTGGCGACGCTGGAAATGGATGCTGGTGAAGTCACAACAAGCTAGCACCGGAGAGCTGCACTCCCCACAGAAGCAGCGTAGCAGGAAAAGCAACTAGCAGGTGGGTGTCAAATGGAGCTTTGGAAAGGCCTGTGCTGGCTGAAACCACCACGGGCTTTGCCCTTCCAAGCCCTGCCACAGCTGCAGGATTTGGTATGCGCACAGCCAGACCATTTTTAATCTGTATGGGCTTAGTGGTTTACACCAGCTCTGAATCTGGCCCAGAAAGCTCCGTGGGGAGCACAGCTCTGGCACCAGCACTGGACAGGAACCATCTTGCTCTGTGCAGTAGGTGCTCAGCGCTTCTCATAGCGTATGAGATCAGCAGATTCCGACAGGAAATCCAATGATTTCCCTCATATCACATCTCTAGGTCCAGACTACGGAACGCTGGTTACAACAAAGAAACTTTCAGCCACTCTGCCAACTCTGCTTAGACACCGCTAATCCCCATCTAAGAAGGTGTTGAACAGAGAACCGAACTGTCACAGCTTGTAAGCAAAATGGTATTTTAATTCCCCTCAAGGAACATAGTTTACCTCTCCTGGAGTGCCTGATGAGGACTCCTCCATGCATGGAGCGCTGCCCTGCTGTGCAGCATCCTCTGCATTTTGTCTGGGGCTGTTCCCTCTGCCTGGGAGTGCTTTACCTCCACAGCACGCTGCACCTGAGCCCAGTGAGCCCAGGCTGCGGCGGTGAATCCCAATGAGCCTCTCACTGCGGTTTGGAGGCAGTCTACAGGAACCAGTCCTGGAGCACCCGGCACACATATCGGCACCACTGCTAACTGCTGGTCTGGAAACAATTAGATATCTCTTTGTTTATGCCGAAATACTGCTGCCTGCCTGTGGAATAGCTGTGGACAGCAGGAGTGGAGACAGCAGACCTGGGGAGGCATAAAAGCGTAGGGATTTGTGTGCGTCTCCATTCTGCTTCCCAGTGAGGTTGCCAGGACAGATCACTGGCTCCCCATCCTGTTTTGTGGCCGTCCAAGCCAGCCCGTGTCTGACTCATCTCTCTGCCAGATGTACCCGGCAGCAGCTGTGAGCATGGATGACCACAAACAAACCCCTGCGCAGTGGGGCCCTCTCTGCTGCTCTTTGGGGAAGGCTTGGAAAGATCCAGATTCCCTGGCTTTAAATCCATTGCCACGAATTATCACTCGCCTATTGATTGCTCTCGAGGGGACAGAACATCAAGTTACAACCTGTGGTTTTCAGCCCCAATGGACTAGGAGCAGCAAATCTGTTGAGACCTAAGGCTTAGATCGGTTGGTTTGATATGTAGTTCAGTAAAGCACGCAGGAGAGGAGCCGTGATGGAGGGTGCTTTGCCACATCAGTGCTGGCCAAATTCCCAGCAGGGAGATGCTTTTCAAGGGAGAGAGTCGATGCAAGCTAAAGAGGCCCAGTGTTGCTAATTTTCTGCCTAAACCAATGGTGATGTGTGTGACTGCTGCTATGCTTCGTGGAAAGTGTGGCTACACCTCAGTAATGCGAAATCACTCCTCCTTTCCAGTGGTTCGTTCAGCTGAAAATAGTGCTGTGGAGTAAATACCTGGGAGGTTACAAAGAGCATCCATCATTTTTCAGACGCTAGGTCAGGTTCTCAGAGTGACTGCTTTCACATCAGCTTGCACATTGGACAAGCTGAACGCGTACATCCAGGAGACAAACCAAACACTGCCCGGCTCTTTCACAACTGCGGGGTCCACGATGTAACAGCTGGGTCTGTGCCTGGAGAGTGCATTCTGGCCAAGCAACAGGTTCTTCAGCAGACCAGCCTCAAACCCACACTGCTCAGGATGCAGGCTGCAGGAACCATGGAACACCTTCTGGTGACTCAAAGCTGAGGAGAAGTGTTTGTGTCCCAGCTAAATCTGCAGCCCTGTTCGTGTTAGCTGAAGTTTCAGTGCAGCTGTATTGATACCATAGATCCAACTTCTGCGCAGGCTGGTTCACTGCATCACAGTGCCAAAAGAAGCGGGAAGGCCAGTTTTCTCTCATTCTACTTCTGTTTCCTGTCTCCCACGCTTTCCAGCACTGTCCAGGCAGACCCTGTTCTCTCTCATGCCTCCGTTTTGCAGCTGTTGTCTGCGCCCACCCATCTCTCAGCTGGCTCTCCTTTTTATTGACTCCCTCATCTTTTCTCTTGATCACTTAAAACTTCACATTGTTAGGCTGTTTAGATCACACATTTCCTACCTTCCTCATCTCACCTTCTTATTCAGCCCTGCATCATCCCACTCACCAGCAGACCTTGCCTTCACTGTGCATTTCTTCATTCATTCAGCTTCTCCCTCCCTGACTTTGCCATCTCTCTCAGGCATTCCCCACCCTTTCTCTCTCTCTCTTTCTCTCTCTCCCTCACTGCATTCTGGCTCCTTCCACTCCACAAGTGTTTGTGACTACAGACTTTTCCTTACTCCCTGCTAATTAGGAAGGAGATGTATTTACTTCCCCCTCTCAGAGTATTTACCAGTTTCTCTCATCCCCTGCTTCCCTTGTGTCTCTCTCATCCTACACAGTCTCTTGACTACAACGCTGTCCTCTATTTCAAATCTGTTTTGCTCTCTTTCAACCACTCCTGGTGGCTTTCATGCATCTTATATCAGCCCCTTGTGTGCCACTGCTTTCCCTACCTCTTATGAAATCATAACTAGTGTCTCAAAAGAAGTAATTATCAGAATGCAACGTGGCTTTTTTCTCTTGACTCTCCTGGTTCAGTTGAAAGAAGCAAAATTTCTCATCTGCTTGCACACCTCTTCTGTGATCCCCCTGGCTGCCCCCATGACTACAGCTCCACCACTATCCAGGAAAATCCGTGCCTTCACTTTCACAGCGTGTGCCTCAGTTTCCTCGGTTTGTTGTCTGAGTAGGAAAAGCAGATCCAGGGATCAAAGCCAGGCCTCCCAGTGCTGAGTTCTGCAGCCTCCGCTCTGCCCAGGAAGGCTTTTCAACCATGCTGTGTAAACCACAAAATCTCTTCAGGAGGCATTGAAAAGGGAACGAGCAACTTGAAGGTGGAACAAATATGAAGAATCCCACAAGGTTGAAGTAGCTTGGGGTGAAAGTAGGAGGCAAAATCACATCTGGCTTCTACTTGATAACTCAGCAAAAAGAAGCAAAGGCAATGAGATTTGCTGCTGATGGACTGTTGAGGGAGGTCAACACAAAGAAGGAAGCACTAAAATTCAGACAGGCTAGAAAAGGGAGATGAAGCTCTTCACAGCCAGAAATGCAAAAGTTCTGTTTTGAGGAAAGAGAAATGTTAGGCTTTATCCACTGTTAAATCATTTCCCCTGAATTAGGAAAACTTGAACTTCCCGAAGACACGTCCTTCTGAGAAGGTGCTGCCAGTAAGACCAGAATCTGAGCTTTGGTTGGTCCTTCTGCAAGTGCTTGTGAGTCCTTACAAGAGAAGACTGCAGTTCCTCCTGAACTTTATAGAAGCGTAGTGCGCCGGGCTTTAGCTTAAAGCCAGGTGGTGGAAACGCAAGGAAGTTTAGAGTTCTTTTAAAAGAGATCTTTATTAATGATAATATCACTTCAGCTGGCGAGGAACTGACCTGTGCCTGTCAGTAATCCATTACCTTTCAGAGGCAGGCTACAAGAAATCTACCTGTCATGAACCTAATCTTGCACTTCAGCTTTAGATCAGGCACAGATGACAGGTGTTTCTGGAGAAAGTGGGAAACACTCCTCCCTTCTTTTTGTTTTTAGGTGAAATGATTTGTCATACAAGAGTGGGGACATGCAAGTCCCTGCAAATCCACAACCTCTTTTTATTTGCTTTTGGCACTTTGAATTTGTTTGTTTGTTTGTTCTCATGGAAGTGAGCTCAGAAATCCGGAGATGACCTGGAACAATGAAAACGAGAGGCTTTGATTTGGTCCATCAGACTCAGTGTGGCTCTACACGGCACAAGGACTCAACCCTCAGCCAATTTGGGAAGAAAGGAAGAGAAAAAGCACAGAAGACAGGGGAGGAGTGTACGTATGGAAGGTAGTGAGCAGCCAGGATTGGACATTGAGCTAAAAAGTCAGTGGTAGGGGAAGTCTCACCAACAGCCTAGAAAAAAAATATATGATCCAGAGGAAGAATATAGCATACTTGGAAAGGACACTGGCCAGAGCAGGCTTTGGTTTTGTTAGTTATGGACAGGAAACTCATAACCAAAGGTGGCTTGGAAGAGAAGAAGCACATGGATCAAAGAAGAGGAAACACCATAGTGTATTCAGCAAATCTCTGTCCACTGTTGAACAGCAGTGGGAGAGCAGAGATTTTTGTGCTTGAATAAGAAATCTAAAGAAGTAATTTAAGAACAGTGTAAGAATCTAGGAAAGGGAAGCAGCCTTCAGTGATCGTGGGCAGCCCCCAGCATCACGGAATAAAAAGAACAATATACGAGAAAACACAGTCCAACAGAAATAATGGGGACGATAGAGGGAGCCAAATTAATTCAAAAAAACATTAGGCAAAATTGGTAGCGTGGCTCTTCTGACAAAAAGAGAGATTGGGAGTCTTCATTAAAGTTCACAAAGTTCTTAGCAGGGCAGAGAGTGGGGATACTACAAAGCTGTTTGACCTAATGTCAAGAACAAGCAGAGATGCAGCAGCAAGATAAGCCACGGCTGGACATTACAGGAATTCGGGGAGGAATGCAGCATAGAGCAAGACAGAAGTGCAACACAAACTCCCCTTACGTGGCCAGGGGACCAAAAGCTAGCTTCGTGGAAGAATTGGGCATTAGGTAATACTGTAGAATTCTGTAACTGGCCCAGAGGAAGATGTGCCTGAGGATTTGTCACCTCGGGATTTTTCTGTTGGTACTTTATAGTGATCCTGCATGTTGAGAAAGTGCTCTGGGTTAGCCTGCCCTCTCCTCTCACAGTTACTGCAGTGCAGCTGGAGCTGGCTCCATCCAGTGCAGGCAGACACAATACACAAGAGATCAGATCCTGTCTTGCTCAAGATCAAGTCTTGCAGTCATTGTGCCTTGAAACGCAGTCAGGGTTTCAGTGTAACATATTGGTCTCCTTCAAACAATAAATGAACCAAGTCGAAAGCTTTTAGGGAAAACAGTTGCAAAGGCTGAACTTAGAAAGATAGCTAATAAACCGCTTAAAAAATAGTGTACATTTTGGCAAAAACCTTGGTGGGGGAGGCATAGGAAATCTATTTTCTGAGTGAAATTTACAGCGAAGGAAAGCAAGGTCTGTGTCTGAAGAAAAAGAGGCCTGATGGTCCCTCTTGTGTCATCCTCTTTGCCACTCCATTTATCAAGTGACCCTCACAGACCCCCAAAGAGCACAGCAGTTGCCCCACCAGATGAGCCCAGTAGCCCTCCTAATTCAGTCTTCTCATTTCAACAGTTGCTACTCTCTGGTACTTCAAAGAAAGGTGCAAGAAACCCCATAGTGGACAATTATAGAATAACCCGCCCACAAGGGAAGTTTTTCCCTAATCCTTCGCCATCAGTTAGTAGTTATGTTGTGCCTTGAAGCCTGACAGTTTATATCCCTTCTAAAATTTATTTATATCCTGTCTAATGTGACCATGAATGTTCTTGGTGTCCACATAAATGTCTAATCCTTTTCTGAATCCTGCTAATCTCCCGGCCTCAATGAAAGCTCGTGGTAACAAATGCCATGTGTTAATTACACATGGTACAAATATTTCCTTGCACCATTTTAAATTCGCTTCCTTCCAATTTCACTGGGTATCCCTTGATCCCGCAATAGGAAAAAGGGCAATGAAATTAGAGCTTGTTCATTCTTGCTGAGCCACACTGCTGCTCCTTGATTTGTTTCTTCTCTAAACTAGCTGTTCCCATGCTCAGCCAGTTTCCCCCGGTCAGGCTGTTAGGCTGTGGCCTGAGACACAGCACCGAGCTTACGCCTCCACCTTATATTCTCTGTTGATACGTTCGTTTTGAAGGGAAAAAGGGAGAGGAAACCCTGGAGATCTCAAAAGTACATGCTTGTTGGAGACTCTGAAATCAGACTGCTTTATGTCAGCAGGTGTTAGCTCAGCAGCAATATCGTGACGCTGACTGATGCCACCAGCCTTTCCCTCTCCGATGCCTCCAAGTCAGAGACAGAGTGGGATATCTGCAATGTGTTTTCCCCTTGGATCTTCAGGCTGCTCCTGAAAGGGCATATCCCCCTCCCACTCCAACCCAGGCATCTCACTGCTTCCTTGCATCCACGCTAGTTAAGACCAGGCCATGGGATTAGTCCTGCTCTGAAGGAATTGCCCTCAGCCACAGCCTAAGCTCTGCAAATCTCTGCTCTGCCGTGACTGTGGTTGAACTCCAGTTTTACAGAGGTTTACTGAGGCAGCGGGGCACAGCGATCCTTTGTAACTGTTTTGAAGCTGGACTCTGGTGGCCACAGAGAGGTTGTCAGGCGATGCAGTGACAGCACACACAGTCACCGCTGCTTGGTGTTTCACGGAAACCCGGTCCCATTGAGGCAGTTCCACAAGCAGGTCATTAATAGCCAGTTGTTGCTGAATATTTTCCCGTAGTACAATTCAAAACAGGGCAGCGTTGCTCTTCATTTCAGGACAAATGGAGGGACGGGGAGCATGGGTGACACACTGGGGTGTCTCGGGGCACAGGAGGGTGTGTGGCTCCTCGGGGCAGCCGCATGCGGAGAACAAGAAGCGCCGCTTGGGCTCCCTCACTCAGAGGCACGAAGCGAGAGCAGAAACCCTGGGGGATTCCCAGGGGCTCGCTGCACCAGGAGCCGTTCCCGGCAGCTCCCCGACGCTGCCAGCGACCAGCCAAGGCACCGGGAGCGGGACCGGGACCGGGACCGGGAGCACCGCAGCACGCCGGAGCCCCGCGCCCGCCGGCCCCGCCCCCCCTCTGGCCCCGCCCCCTCTGGG
>VZTI01001628.1:0-67369 GCA_013397865.1 Struthidea cinerea | reverse complement strand
CTCTTCACTTTATAAATGCAAACCCTTTACCCTCTACTTATTGGCCCAAAAGAAAATGAAGCTTCCAGGCTGCCAGATGCGGGGCTGCCATCAGCAGCTGGATGGCAGAAACCTGGGAAGCAAATGTTTTGTTTTCCCTTTTGCTGGACCGGTGCGTAGCCAGAGACTGCAGGGGAAGGGATGTCCGAAAAGAAAGAGGCGCATCCATCAGGCCGGACCCTGGGCATTGTTTGGGGAGGGGGTGGGCACAGCTGGCCCTTCTGCTGGCTCTGGCAGATGCAGGCGCCTGACGAGGTTCCTCTTTCTAAATCTCTGCTGCAGCATCACCCGGCAATGGGCTCAGGAGGGGTTCAGCTACCGCCAGCAGGTCAAAAGTTCAGTGGGACAGAAGCCGGTGCTTCGGGACGTGTTCGGCTTCATGCCGTGTTTTTACATGGATCTGAGGATGGCAGGGAGCACTTCTGCCTTCTGGGGTGGGTTGGTTGTTTTTTTTTTTTTTCTTCCTCCCCTTTTAAATGGCTGCCTTGTCAGCCATCTGCTGTACAAAACTTTCATGCCACTTCAGAAGTGCTCTTTTAGTTGTGCTGGCTTGGTTGTCATGGCATATTTCTTGGTGGTTTGTAAAATCACAGAATCACAGGACGGGTAAGGTTGCAAGGGACCACACTGGGTCATCTGGTCCAACCTCCCTGCATCAAACTAATCTGCATCAGTGAGTTTGTCCTTACCTACTCTAACAGCACTGAGGCAGGAGGAGGAGTGGCTGTGTGGGGCACGGCATTTTTTTTGGTTGTCATTGCCTTGATGGACAGAAAGGATGCTTTCCACAGTCAAGTTAGTGCAAGTGATGATAGGGAGTGATTTATTTCCCTCTTCGAGACTGGACTGTAATGTGGGACACTTCTTGTGTCAGAGTATCTCCTGGCCATGTGCCCTTCCCCTCTGCAACTGAAATATCCTCCTGGCAGCTGTGGGGATTGTTTGTATCGAAAATATTGGGAGAATATTTAACGTTTTCAACCGTATTTCAGCACAACTTGGACACGCTGGACACGAGCCAGTGTGGCGTGGCCACCCAGCTCTTTGGCATGTGCTCCCAGGAGCTGTGGACTCAAACATTTAGGACCTTCTGCCTGGGTAGGTCGAGGGGAGGTGACTTTCCAGAACGTGCTTGAAAATAGTCAAAACATTGTTGTTAACTTAGTTTATTTGGAAAAGGGGGAAAAGCCACATTACACAGGGAAAACATAAATCTTTTCCTGTGGTTTTTAAAAGCGCCTTTGGGCAAATTGCCTCTGCTGTTAACTTCACTACAGCTTTAAGATGCTTTTCCTTGCCTCTTGCCCCTTCCTGGCACTTCAGGCTCTGGCTCTGGCTTTAGGTACATTCCTCCCACCCACAGGCAGGGCACTGCTGCTCTTGCCTACCTTTTTCCTTCTCTAGTGTGGTATCTCCGTGGCGGTTCTTGAACAGGCTCTTTCTGTCAGGAATATTATGTGGCTGTTAGAAGCCAGCGGCTGCTACTGCTCCCCTGGGTCCACCAGGAGGAGGAAGAGTGTGGAGAGAGGGAGAGCTGGAGAAGGAGAGAGCGGAGAACAGGGTTTCTTCTATCTGTGCAAATCAGATACAGCTTTAAAAGAAAAAAAATTAATGTGTTAAACAGTGTTAGAATTTTAATACTTTGAAAAGAATTTTTCCTAGTGAGGACAGGATGGCCAAATATGCTCTGTCCTATCATGTTATGTCCTGCTGAAAAATCTCTGTGGATCCCCTTGCTCTGCCCTTTGGGTGTGTCTCTTGGGATCCATGACACCAAAATGGCACAAGCTTCCTGTTCTGTCAGTGGCTTGTATGGGGTTAATCACACAGACAGTAGGGTACGGTACCCGGGTACAGCCTTCACCCCTCTGTAGCTTTTTGGGTCTGGTGCTGCATTGTTATTTGTATTACAGTAGCATATACAACGCCTACTGGTGCCTCATCCTGCTCCGTGATAGTTGAGATGGCCAGGTAGTTTCTGATCAGAGGAATTTAAGATCTAAGTAAGATCAGTGCAGCAAGAAGGTGCCGCAAGCTGATGGAAATGTTGGTGAACTCCTGTGGGTCAGCTGTGTTCATTGAGTTTAAACGCCTTTTCAGTAGAATAGTTCAGTCACGAGGATGTCCATCCCTCTGGGCATTTGCCTGTTCGCTGTAGGCAACATTGAAGTGGAAGGGAGTGGGCAGTGACTGAAGCAACAGCGAACAACAGGTCTGCTCACTAAAACTTCCCTCTCGTGTGAAGCACCTTGCTTTAGGAAAAACACATTGTCTGAGGAAAGGTGGAGTAAGGGCAGTGCAGGGAGAGGTGCTACACAGAGCAGAGAGCGTTGGAAAAGATTATGGAATTCAAATAGACCGAAGAGAAAGTGTTGGTCCCGTTGTGTGGAGAGACCCATTTATGGACCACTGTGTGAATTTGGGTTATATACTACGGTCACTCTGTGGTGGATCTGCTTCCCGTGGGCAGCACCAGCTTTCATCAGAGTGGAGGGTGTGAGCTGGGTGTTTGTTGTTTAAAAAACAAAACAAAATCAAGGGTTAATACTGGTTTTATTGTTCTTTCTACCTGTCCCATCCGCTGTTTGGTCCAGTTGCTGCGGTGCCCCATCCCTCTCCTCATGTCTGTTCCAGCTCTTTGCTGGTCTTCGCTTTTGCCGTCTTAGTTTTTCTGTTCATAATAGAATCATTAACACTCTACGCGTCAGTGTTGGGCTCTAGAGTTCATTGAGATTAATGGAGGGGGGAGGCAGAGAGATACTTCTCAGAGCTGTTGTTTCAAGTGCTCTGCAAATTGGGAAGCATTGTATCAGTTTCCATTTCAAATGCGAGTCGCATCTTTGCCGACTGTAGGTCTTAAAACTTTTGCACGAGTGTTTACATTTTATATAATGACACTGTGGTGTAATCGGATACAAAAAACAACAACAACAACAAAGGAATAGGTAGTTCAGGAGGCTGGTATGTGAGTTAAAACGTTATCTTAAGCCTGTGAAAAGGACCGAGTAGTGACTGCGCGAAGCCAAAGGGCGTCTGAACAATGGGTGAGGAAGGTTATTTTGACAGCAACATTTTGAATGGATCTGAGTTAGGTGGCAGGGGAGTTGGGGAATGACTGTAGCAGTTGAAGGCAGAAGAGAAGGAGGAAGACGATAAGAATTTCAGAGATTTGATGGAGCACATGGAGGCTGATATTACAGATTTTATGTGGTGTTAGTATAGGCAATTCTTCTGCTGGCACAGCTGACACTGAAAATCATGCCTGGTGTTAGCTGAAGTGTTTGTGTACCCACAAGTTTAACAGTTTAAGCTGAGTTTATTTTAAGACCGATTCAAGACAATCAGGTGCGGGTCTTTCCCCACTAGAAAAAAAAATAATATTTTGTGTGGGAGCTTAAATACGACTTTGCTTTGTTTAAGAAGACCCAAATACCACAAGCAAACCCGTGCCAATTCAATCAGCCGATTTAAACTTCTGCATAGCGCATCTAAATTAGGCCTCAAAAGTTTTTCCTCGTGGAATTTGCTCTGACCAAACCAGCTAAAAGTAACACCTTTAAAGTGTTGCAGCTTTATGTGTAGACCTGCTTAACTGCGGTCTTTCTCTCCCGGCGCATAATGCCGGCAGAGCTGTGCCATTCTGCCCCTGGCATCTGTTAAGTGCCTGCATGAAGGGTGAAGAATTAACTTTTGTAATGGCAATGGATGCTTTCATAGACTTCTTTCAGGCAAAAATCTCCTCAAGAAAAGGGCTATGGTTAGAAATGACAACAGCCAAGGAGGTAAAATTCCCGAATTAAAAGTTTATCGTGTAAACCTTATTGTAGGTAGGTATGAAATTTTTTTTAGAATTTTTTCTCCCCCTCCTCGTTACCAGAAGCAACAGCATCTGCTGTGGTGGTGGGAACAATGCAGCCTAGTGATTCCTCCTTCCTTACAGTAGAGAATCCTGTTAAACACACAAGGCTGTGCCTCAGAGTGTATCCTTTCAGCAGGCTTGTTCCTTTTAATGGGTGCCCATTCCTGGGGTCTCCATTGTTTCACCAACAATAGCACTAGGGGCAGCTGATTTGGTTGACAGAAAATGCGTTAATTTAACAGATCTATTCCCTTTAGCCGGTCTCCTTCCTATTGTGCCCCAGTTCTCCCCCAGTTCCTGGGGAGGAGGGCCTCGAGAGCAGGGTCTGTTAGGTGGAAGGCTCCTGCAATTAGGAGGGGTTTGCAGCCTTTTGTGTGAGGAACAGAAAACAGCTGATGGGGGAAAGTGGTGAGAGTGCAGTTTGCCTACTGGCAGAACACTCATTTTTCTGCTTTTTGGGGGGGCTTTATGGACCGCCTTTACAAGGGACGGGGGAATAACTCGACACTAAGCGCTGATGGCAGTCAAGGTCTCTGCTTTGCTCAGAGGTGGTCTTGCAGCCCAACGTGGCAACTCCTTTCAGGGCTGGCTCAACTTCTTGACAAACTCTTTATATACTATAAATGCTTAACTAAAACAGCGGCTTTCCACTGAAAAAGCAAAGCTGCTGGTATTATCCGGGGCAGGACTGCTGAGGGCTGGCTGGGGAAGGCAGTATGTAAAGTTAACACCAAATTATTTGAAACATGAGGGGCGTAATGATCCTCAGGGACCCCTGCCCTGGGCTAGGCCGCCAGTTTAGTGTAGTTTTTGGACTGGTCTGATTTAAATGGTGCAAGCTCTTCACCCTTGGGTGCACTTACACTGGTTCAGCTCTTCCCTACAGTAACTTATCTTGGTTCAGTAGCGGGGGAGGGGGCTGTCTTTGTTGGTTTTTACATCAGTGTGGTCAAGCTGACACGTCCAGCCTGGTGGGAAGGAGAGCACATGCGCTGCTGAGGGGGCAGTGAAACGCGAAGCTCTGCTTTGGGGGCTGCCGGCTGCCAGAAAGACTTTGGCTGCCAGAAAGAAGATCTCGCTCCCTTTCAAGCCCTCGCTTCAGCCGCGCTTCTGCCTCTGTGGTTTGCCCCTTTCCTGGCACCATCCCAGCTGCTCGCTGGGCCCTGGCCGGGTTTTTGCGGGGGGTTGTAGTCGTGTGGTGAGAGTGGGACCTCCTGCTTTTGGTGCTTGCAAGCTGCCGGGTCAATCCACCGTGGCTCTTGAAACTCTAGCCGTAGTTTAGTTCTGGTTGCTGGGGCTGGTGATGTAAAAGGAGCTCTGGAGGGTCTTTTTCCTCTTCTTTGGTAAAGCCATTAATTCTCCGGCTCTTTCTCTCCAGCTAAGCCTGCTGTAAAGGGGCTGGAGCTTTGTATGGCCAAAGGGTTGGAAGGCAGATCTAGTATTCTCCTTTCTGGTGAGCCCTGTATGTAGGGAGTTGTGTGTCAGCAAAAATATTTATATATCCATAACACAAGGCAAAGAGGGTTGTGGTTGGAGGCTTCTTTTTTTTTCCTTGCTTGGTTTTTTTTGTTTGTTTTAGGAGGCAAAGGGTGAGAGTTCACTTAAAGAGCTTGACTCTTAATAGAGCTTGTCATTGTTGCTAATATAAAACAAATGATGAGCATGAGAGAGGAGTCAAAGGCTCCCTCTTCTGGTGTCCTGGGAAGGTTCAAATGCTGAAAAATAAGCAAGGAAAAAGACCCCTTCCATGCTTTCTTGTGGTATTTTGCGACCCCACTTAGTCCTAACCCTTACTGGCCCACCATGTAAGCCTGTTCATGTCCCCTGAATACACAACATTAACGGCTCTCTGTGGAAGTGAAATGCATTTTCAAATGCAAAATACGTTGTACTTGCCAGTAAAAGTGAGTCCTGGTTTCAGAAGGGTTCCCAGTCTGAGCGTGGAAAATGGCAGCCCTGCGTGCCCCTGCGTATGACATTTCTCAGCGCTTCCCTTTGCGTCTCCTCTCTACTGCGCCCTCCTCTTGCTCATGTCCGCGCATTTCCCGGGCCACATGGGTGCGTTGGCATGTAAACATGTTTGGGATGACTGGAGTGGCCAAGTATGCTGAGCACTCCCTCTAGGAAAGTGTGTCCAAGGCTCCGGCACTCCTGTTGCTTTAGGTCGAGCCAGTCCAGAATTCAAAACTTATTAGTGGTTGATTGATGGAGAAATGTGCACAAGGAGTAGTACTTGGTTGGGATTTTTAGATGAATTTTCTAAAAACCATTATATAGAGTGTAGTACCTCTTAAATGTAAAGGATTTCAGAGCATTAGAGAAGGAACTTTTTTTTTTTTCTTTCGTGTTTTTGTGTTCTTCGTGGAGAGTTGGACATCACGTGGCTGTTTTTCCCCGCGTTGCTAGCGTGGGCTCAGGAGCGGTGTCTGGTGGAACCTGAGGACATCAGTTCTCGAGCTGCCTTCCCACAGCAGCTCCTGCCCACCGTCACGGCTGGCAGCAGAACTACCCGCCCGGATTAAAAACCGCAGCGCTTCTTTCTTTAAAGCGAGCTGTGCCTCACCAGAAGCAGTTCCCCCGGCCAACTCCCTCCGCAGCCCCACAAAAGGGTTGTACCAGCATGACTGAAGCAGTGGCACGGGAATGGAAACAGGCAGCGGGGAGGGGAAGGGCTTTTTATAGCTGACACTTCTGCTGAAAGAAGCGCTTATCGCGCTGCAGCCCTGGGTAGCAGGTGGGGTGAGCCTGCACAGGTAACAAGAGGTCATGCAGCAGCGAGGGCACCTGGGGAAGAAACCTTATCAGTAAGACCCTCCCTGAAAGGGCTTTGGGCTCCATCGAGCCTCGCTACGTTTCTTTTTTCCTTTTCAAGCTAACATTCTGGTTAGAAAAGTTTTAAATTGGAGTTAGACGGCGAGCCTTTAAATTGTTCACTCCCTAGTCCTGAATGAGCAGCTGAAATCTGTTAAACTTCACTGTAGCTGAGAGTTTTGCACAAAACCAGAATAGTGCAAAACTCTTTTTTAGGAGTTCAGGCTTTTTTTAAAAAAAGGCAAAACAAATCAAACAAAGAAAAATTTTTCCCCGGAAAAAGGTTTCTCTGTGGCTCCGGTCACCCAGCAATGCAGATATCTCTCCGTCAGGATTTGTTTGCCTGTGCTGAAGAGGCTGGAGCAGCTTGCCTTGTCGGACAGGGCAGCCCTGTAGAATAAACAGGGAATAGCAGGCTCGATTTCCTTTTTTTTTCAGCCTGATACAAGGTGCCGCGGCACTGAAGACTATTTTGCCCTTAAGATAATTGTGAGTTGGAGAGGATCAAAGGGCTTGAGGGGGTTTTTTTGGTTGAAAGGGGATTTTCTCCATGGACAGCTGCAGTAGTGCATTAGTAGTGCAATGGATTATCTTTCCATGATCTGTAGGATCTCAACCAGCTATCGAGGGGCCCCACTGAAGGCTGCTGCTTGGGGGAGGCGGAGTGAAAGTCTCCTCTAGCAGGGAGACCTGTAATGCCTGGGAGCTCGGACCACTTGACTCCCCCTGCCCCAGCAGGGTGGGTGGTGCTGGATATTCTTAGACTGCAGATAGTGCTGGGAGCATGAGGAAAGGGAGCCCAGCTCTCCGTTATGACTAACTGCAGCTGATGCCCTGCATCCACCCCGCTCTCCAGTGGAAGTGCTTATTAAGGAATGTGAGGAGCGAGCTGATTCCAGCTGCTGTGGCATCCCCTAAAGGGCAGTGTGTAATTTGGGAGGGTGTTGCGAGTCCCTTGGTGGAACAAACTGCTCTCTGTAGTAAACATCTGCCGAATGCCCAGACTTTGTCATTTGGGGAAGTTTTGGATGATGGCTGATCTGCAAATAGCTGTGGCATTGAGAGGGTGTCCCTGCACACCCCTGGATGGGTATCTGTGTCCTTGCTCTGCGCTTTTCGCTGGGGGGAGGCAACACGTCTGGCCTGACTGTGGCAAGGGTGGCAAGAGGGGATGGGACAGGGCTTGGTGCTATCAGAGGTGGAGATCAGGTCATGCTGTGCCTCCCTGACCTGGTTTCAGGGCCGGGGGATGAGGGGGCTGGAATGTGCGGGGCGGCAGAGCTGTCAAGGAATGCGGGTCCCCAGGTGGCCGCTTCAGTGGCTTGTGCTTAAGTCGGGCTCGGATTGCATCTGTGCTGGTTAATGAGTGCTGGGGCAGCCCTGCCCTGCCAGGTTCTCCCCTGCACACCTCCTCAGGTAGTGAGTGGGATGCCAGCAAGAGCGGGGTGACAGTAGTATCTTGGGAGGTGTTAAACTCATCCTCCCAGTACTTTCAGAATTTTCTGTTAACTTTAATGATGGAAGCTTTGTTGCTTTTTGGTTGGTTGGGGTTTTTTTGTGACTAGTGAAGCAAAAGCTGGGATGAACGCAGCTTTGGATTTCAGGGCTGGTTTTTTTCAGGACAGGCAGTTAGAAAGACTTGTCTCTTTTTGTAAGCAGGACTGGTTTCAGAATTTAAGGGCTGCCATATGATGTTGTGTTGTTTTTCCTTGGAGAAGCAACTGCAGTTTATAATCATTGCCTAGTCCTTAGCCAGTTGGCAGGAAGACTGCTGTGAAGGGATTGATTATTAGTGGATGCTTCATTGTGCTGTCCAAGCCTGACTTTCTCGATCTAACCAGTTTCCTTCAATTGGAATGGCTGTAGTCAGCAGAGAGAAGAAAGGGAGATGTCTCTTCCCTCTCAGCAGTGCTGTTTCTTGCTCATGGGGTATACTCGGGATAAGAAGGGTCAACAAAAAGTGTCAGCACTTGAGCTTTCTCACAGAAAGCCAGATGGCTGGCTGGCTGCTGGGGACTGCTCGCAATTTTTCTGTTTCCTCTTGTGATTCTCTCAGTATTTGTTTTCGGAGGGGTGACTTAAACAAAACTAGTGCTGTTTGGTGTGAGCATCCTGGAGGCTCCGCCCTTTCCCTGGGAGAGGCACCGGCAGAGTGGAAACATCATCAGGAAGCTGATCTAGAGCTCAGAAATGCGAAGACACGCTGGCAGCTGTGGCAATTGGAGATGAGTTAGCGTTTAAACTGGCAGTGAGGACACACTCAAGTACAGAGGCAGCAGCACAGGCTGGAGCTTGGACAGCCACATCTGCCAGGCTCCTTGGATAGGAGCTGGGATGGTTTGGTCGTGCTGAACCACATCCTGCTGCAGCTCCTCTGATAAACCTGGGCTGGCTAATTAAAAGTTAGGATGCGTGCAGCTACGCACGAAGCAGCCGTGCTGTAGTGGAGTAGCTGGTGCTGCTGTTCGGGAAAGGGAGTCTGAGCTGGTTCTGAGCAGGAGCGGTGTGTGAGGAAGGGGCCAAAGGAGGAGGTGTGTGTCAGGCTTGGGCTGGGCTGCACATCCCACCCTGCTGTGCTTCGGCTGAACAGCAGCAGTTGGAAGAGGACAGCTGAGCTAATGCTTAAAAGGTGGAGGGATGGGAGACTCCACGCCAGGTCTTGGAAGTATGATCCTAACCCTCTGCTTGTCTCCTCCTTTCCTCCCCCACTCCCAAAGCCCCTCTTGGGCTGTGTGGAAGTGTCCCAGTTCTTGCAGCTGTGTTAATTGTAATGGGTCATTTAGTCCTGAAATCCCTGTTTAAAAGGGGCAAGTCCTTGCCTCGTGTGACAGCTGCCGCCTTGCACTTTTCCCCAGGCTGGAAATAACTGCATATGACACAGGAGCAGAGCGTGGCATGGGGGAGGGAGGAAGGTTTCTGGCTTCCTCTTAGTGCTGTAATGGCTTTGCTGTGCGACTCTTCTCCCATGCGGACCACAGCAGAGCCATGCCCCACACATTTAGCAGATCTCTCAGCTGGCAGTGCCCAGGCAATACTCTTAAGAGCCTGGCACTCTCCAGGCTCTCTAGACTGGAGTCCTCCTGTGCATCTGGGAGCAGGAGAGAAGGGATGTGAGGTGGTGGTGGTGTGGCCATGCAGGACACTTGCCTGGAGCATCAGGGAGCATCTCTGGAGCTCGTGTGCCTGCCCATCTGGAAGGGCAAGCCTCGCTGCACTGTGCAGAGAGAGAGACAAGGAGAGGGAAGGTGGGAATGTTTCTGCTCCCTGCTCCCCTCTTCAAAACCCAAGGCCTTGAGCCCATGGAAACCTGGCCAGCTTTTCCTTCTAGCTGAAGGGCTGTCTCCTGATTGGAATGACAGCTTTGAACTGGAAGACATTATTTCATTAGTGTGCTAATCAGATACAGAGATTACCTGATTGGCTACTTAATAATTAAATGAAGTTGCCTGTAATTCTTTGAGCACACACAGAACTAATTAAATTAACCCTTCACTGCCCTGCATGCCTGGGATGCACTTGTGTGAAATGGAGAGGGCAGCTTCCCCAATGTGGGGACTGTGAGCAGAAGGGGGTGGTGGTCGTGAAGTAGCCACTGCTGGACTGCCAGAGTGGTCTTACCAGGAGCCTGGAGAGGAGATGATGCACTCTTATACCGTTTCACTTCAGTTGGTGTTTGGCACAGCTGCTATGGGATCAGTGTGTCTGGCAGTGGTCTACTGACAAATCCTGTCTCCAAACAGCCCGCAGAATGCTCTGGGCTCGTGGAGCTGGTGCCAAGGCATGCACAGTAACCCAGCCCATGGCTCAGAGTCACCTGGTGAAAAGCAGAGAGAAGGAAAGATGCACTTGACAGTTCTTGAGGAGGAACAGAGACCAGAAGATGCTCTCCTGTACTTTTGAAGCATTATCCTTCCCTGTCCCCTCTAGCACGTAGGCACAGGCCAGGTTCTTTCCTTGCGTTTGGCAGGATTCCACCGATTAAACTTCTTGTTGGCCACCTATTTCTCTCTCCTGCTGCAGTGTCTGCTCCAGGAACTGCGTTTTGCACATGCTCACAAGGGTATATTTCCAATAGTTTGAGGAGGACACAGAAGTCGTATCAATGGCATAACTTTCTCCTATTATAGAATTGAAAAAAAAAAAAGGTGAAAAGAGTAATAAACAGAAAGTTCCCTCATGTTTTCCAGCCCCAGTGCTATGCCCAAGCTTTCAGCTTCTCTAATGCTAGAGGTGTGGCAGTTTGAAATCTATAGTGAAAGGCTGATTTTTATAATGTGTGAGAGATTTGTTACTGTGTTGAAGGCACTCTGTGTTTGATCATTTCATTGCTAGGGTGAGGAGTTAGCATCTACAATTTTTTTGTATCCATTTTTAGTGCTAAGCACTGGGTTGAGGCAACAGGAAAGCTACCTTATAATAATCCAACTCTCTTCCCTTGCTGCTGCCACTGTCTCCTTCTAGACTTTGCCCATACATGTTAAAATGAAACTGTCAAATTAAGCACATTTCACTGTCATCCAGAGCTAAACTTGGCAGAGAAGAGCCCTTGGACCTTCTGGCCTAAGTTAACCACGGCTGGCTTCAGCTACCCCAGTAAGGAATTGCTGCGGCAGGCAGAACAGCTCTCCCCTTCCCCGTGGTCCATGTTGCTGACTCTGTCCTCTTTTTCCCTGAAGATTGGTTGTAGCAGCAGTGTCCTTGGAGCCAGCAGAGGGATAAATATCTTGAGCCACTGCTTTGTCTTCAAAATCTGGCTTCCACATGACAGGCAGCCCAAAATGCTTTCGAAAACAGGTCAGGAGACAGAAGAAAACAGGGAGGATGGGAAACAAAAGGGCAGCTTTCAGGGTAATTAGGTGGTTTCAGTGCTCCTTCTGGCAGGGAGCATTCGCTGGTGAGACATGACCCCCTGTGCTGACTCCCTGCAGATGTGGGTGTGCTGGCAGGGTTTGAAGGAAGAGCAGAGAGAACAGCCAGCAAGCCTTGGCATGTCCTTGTGTCCCTACTGATCTCTGAGATTCAGCATCTCCACTTCCAAGCACTTGGATCTGCTCTCCCCACAAGCCGACATTTGCCAGCCTTCCTCCACTCCCCTCTGCCTTCCTGGGTCAGACCCAGATCTGGGATTCCCACCTCCGACTCCCAGCCAGGGTCTCTGGGAAGGTGCTTGCCCCCATTTTATGAGCCATGGGCAGGCATAGGTCTTAAAAGCGTGGGTTTGGGGGAGGCAGGGAAAGCGGGACAGTGCATGCAAGGTCAAGCTGGATCCCAGATACAGAAGCCAGTTAGGCTTTAGTATTAATATTTGATGGTGTCCTGTTGTGAAAGGGCAGTAAGTAAGGCTAGCAGATCTGTGTCTGGACTGTCGCTGCAGTAGAAAGCTATTTTTAGGGATTTCTGAAACAAAGGATATTCCAGCGTGTGATGGAAGTGGCCATTTAAATGCATCTCACCATAAAGATGCTGCCTGCCAGCGATTTTGATATCAGAGCTTGTGGGACTCACTCCTGTGGGCAAAATCGTCCTCTGCCAGACAGAGCCTGAATGCTGGAGATTGGGTTTGGGGATGGAGTTCAGGGAGGCTTTTTACCTCTTGTGTCCTCCTCTTTGTTTTTGTTTATGGGTTTACAAAGTCAGATTAGCATTTCAATGTTGGGGGCGAAAGCCCTTGGGCAGTGGTGGAAGGTGGCCTGGTTGAGCCGGTTTGGGATTCCTGCTCCTTTCCCAGCAGCCGTGCTTCCTTCCCAGCCCTGGTGAGGAGCAAAGCCCGAGGCTTCTCCCTGTTGGGAATGCACCCAAGCTGCAGCTACCCCTCCAGCCTGTCTGAAGGTAGATGGGCAGTGTCACCGGGAAGGGTAATTAGCCTTCTCTTCAGGCAAGGATAATTGTTTTATTGTTTTAAATGGTAGCACAAGTTCTGGGGGAATTAAAAAAACAACCCCCTAAGAGCTCTCAATCCAGGAGCTGTTCGCTTTTTCTGGTTGTAGCTGCTGGCCTAATAGGTGTTGCCTGTCCACAAGCTTGGCTTTGCTTTAATCCTGGGGATCTCAGAATCCAGAGTCATATTACTTTAGTAAAACAGCGTATTGAATAAAAGAGAAGTCCATGCCCCTTTCCTCCCCCTGTCAGGCACAATGCTGTATTCAGTCCCACCGGTGCAAATTTAGGGCACGTCCAGTGGGTTCAAGTCAATGTGCTCCAGACTTACGTCGTAATTGCAGAAGGTGGTGTCTCTCTGAAACCAAAGTTTTCTCTTTGGGCTGTTCTGTGATTGTTCACCAGAGCTGTACCCAATCCATACGCTGAATATGCGGCACATGGGAGCAGGTTTAGGTGCTCCTGCAGTGCAAGACTCTTGCATGTGATTGAGCTTGCAAACTTCACATTCTCACAAGAAGCTTCAAGAGGAGGTAGCTTAGGCATAAGCACTTATTTGTGTTTATTGCTTCTTTATTCTGAGGAAAATGTGAAGAACTTTTTGAAGTGTTCCCCCAGTTTGATTAAATTATTCATATGGCTTTTCCACCCCTGTGCAAAGAGGACACTGTATTCTTTGTTGGAAGGCTCTAAAAAAAAATCTTCTCAGCTCGTAGCTATTAACAAGAAGTGGTCCGAGTCTGTGTAAAAAAAAAAAAAAGTATTTCTCTAGATTTGTTCCACCTTCTCAGGTGTCTCAAGTCAAGTTCCGATTTCTTTTGTTCTAATTTATTTTATAGCTGCCAGTACTTTGTGCTGCCTCACTTAGGCTAGGACACTGCACACACCTTCATTCCTCGCTCCCCTCCACATCACTGTTTGTCTGCTGTCTGGGAGAGGAGTGTTCAGGGTGCCAATATGTTAAGCTGTTGAGAGAATGGGGAGAGATGAGATGAAGGTATTGTTATGCTGGAAGGTGTTAATTGGTGCTATCAGCCACTCGTTTGATTTCTAGACAATTACAGAAGTCCTTGAAGTTGTGTCTGAGCCAAGCAAATGGCAGGGGCTCTGCAAGTCCCCCATCTTCTCTTTTTTTTTTTTTGAGTGCTTATTTCCCCACTGCCACTCACAAAAATTAGCAGGGCTCTCTCTACACCCTCGAGCAGAGAGGATGTGCCTGGATGTTGAGGAGCTAGCTGGGGGTGCTGCAGAAAAGTTGTCACATGGCTTGTGAGCCTTGGCCTGGCACAGAGGCTTGGCAGGGGATGGACAGGAGATGCTGAACGGCGTGGGGATGTTTCTGGGTTCCTTAGAAGCAGAGGAACTCATGTACTTGGGTGGTGTTTTCTTTTGTGATGTTTCCTGTTTTAGAGGCTCATGCTTGATATCATTTAGGGCAGAGTCCTCTTGTAGGGCCAACGCCCAGCTGCCAAATAGAACCTCTTGTTTGTAGTCCAGGATTTCTGCCCAAAGAGAGGACAAGTGAGGGTCTCCATTCCTCCCCGTGTAGGAGGGACAAGATCTGACCTGTGGCAGCAGAAGAGTGGCTGGCTCCTCTGCAGCCAGAGGAGAAATGCTCTCCACAGCTGCCATTTCTCCTATAGCTGGGAACTAAGGAACCATCCTGATTTCCCTGATTTATTTTTCCACTTTTTTCCCGGGTGCAATAAGAAGTGGGATGGGGAGTAGCACCTGCAGAAGCTTGGAGACAGGGTACATAAAGGCCTCCTTCTTCCATACAAAGGTCCAAGCTATATTGTACATTACTCAACCATAACCTTGTGTGGACCTCTTGGCATACGTAGAGACACCTGAATCCAGCCCCAAGTGCCTGTTCATGACATTCCTTTGGTGATGGGTGGAGTACTGCCACCCTGGTGTCCTTCCCTGGTGTCCTGGCTCTGCTTGCTGCTTTTCCTGAGTGCTCATGCTGAGCACCTGGTTTTGTGCTAGGTCATACACGGAAAACGGAGTGAGAGAAGGCAGCTAAGCAGAGAGGTGATGCCGAATGGAGACTGAGACCTTGAAGGTGTAAATGGCCTTTGAGGACTATTATGAGAGGAAAGTCAGTCAAGACTTGGTTTCAGAAAAGACTGATAAGGAAACCTCAATATAGAATCACAAAAATGACTATAGTCAGAGTGGACCTCTGGCAGTCTCTTATCCATCCTCTTTGTTGGATTTAGGCTGTCACCAACAGTAGGTCAGGTTAACCATGGTCTGAAGAATGCATAATTTCTCTGTTCTTTTCTGTTCTCTGAATGCTTTTCTCTGTTCCTTTCCCTTTTCCCATTCCCCCAAAAGAGAGCAGAATTGTGAAAAGAGTTGCTTTAAGAGACTGTTCAGCAATGCATGGTCTAAAACTGCTGAAATTCAGCTTGGGCAAAAGGGGAGTTTTTAGTTCTGAAGCAGGGATGCACCTTTTGCTCGAGTTTTTTTTTTTTTTGAAACTCCATTCGAGCTGTGACTGACAATAAGTCAGGGTTGGAAACTGCCGGTCCTTTTTTTCATTCTGTAGGGAATAGTTTGCCTTTGAGGGATGGTTGTTGCTTGTGCAGGAATACCTGACTTCAGGAGTCATTATGCAGGCACTCCAAATGGGACCTGTGGGTGAGCGCCCGCACAAAATAGCAGCTGTTGCCTTGAGAGAAGTGCCTTAGGCCAGACAGGAAGATTTTTATTTGTTTTATTGTTGAGAAGAGATAGCCAAGAGTCCTGGCCTTTGGTCTTTTAATACATAGCTTGTTTTCATCCACTCCTTCGTGCCTGAAATCTGTGTGATTATCTGGTCTCTGCATCCCTATCAGCACCTTCACAGGTGTTCCAGTGCAACTCCTTCTGGGGCTATGCTGAAACAGGTCAGGCAGCTGATATGGACAGCGGATAAAAAAACCTAAAACACCTCAACTCCCATTCCCTCCAGTTATTTTTTGCCTGGATTAGTTTCACGAGCTGGCTTATAGAGCGGCCTGGCAAATAGTTGTGCCAGCCATACCGTGGTGTGGAGTTTGAATAAGCGGTGGGGATGAGCAAAGGGGCAAGAATAATTTAGTGTTCAAAGTGGACTGTCGTGTCAGACTGATCATGCAGGCATTTATCACTGTCAGTGGAAAGAAATTGAACTTTGAGAGATGAGAGGAGTCTATTTTAGAATGACATGAATCACTCTGAAGGTGTTCCCCTCTTTTCTCCATGGATGATGATGGGGAACTGAGTGCACCGACTCTGACAAGGCATCAAACTTAAACCTCACTTTTTGACTCTTATTTTTTAATAATGAAAATATTGGCATGCCTGATTATTGTTCAGAATGCTTCACCTTCAGTGCTGTTGTAAATATAGAAAGTGTCACTAGCTGGAAGGAGAATCCCAAACTTCATAACAGGGCAGTTGTGAGTGATAGCAATGGCATGAAAATCCAGCTGCTGACCATGCAACTGGTTGAAGAGCTAAATATTAGCTCTGGGAGGAAAAACCCACTTTTAACCTCTGCCTATTACCTCACCTTTGGGTAAGGCTGCCCAGAAAATGGGGATGTTCCTGCACACTTTTTAGCATTTCTGTCCTGCCGTGCTGGCTTCAAACACCAATATTGTCTGCTTGCCTGCTAACGTAATTTGTACTTGAGCTCGAGTGGTGGTGATGGTAGAGAACGTGCCTGCTTCAAATCACCACTGTGACATGATAGTGAGGGGTTTGTTGTACATGATTGGGTTTTTTTTTTTTTGTGCTGAAACCGATGCTAAATGATTACAAATTCAGTTACTTGACAGGAAACACTGCAACCTTTAATTCAGTGCCTTGTACCTGTAGATGATGATTGGTTTTAATTACAGGGCTTTTCCATGGGCTTGCTCTGTAGGGTAGGTGGTGCTGAGAACACCAGCCAAGGCTGTGCGCTGAGGGAAGCTGCTGGCTGTGTGGTTCTCACCTTGTTTGCTGAAGAAGCTCGGAAGTGGGCAGGATATGAGAGATGGAGGCTGCCACAGGAAAAGAAAGGACGTCTGTTGGTCACATGAGGGTGTAGTGCTATATCTGTCTAGCCAGAGGCAAGGCAGATGTGAGGTCCACAGCTCTCCCCTCTCCCACCCTAAGAGATGACAGCTCCTTTTCATCCACCAGTTCAACTTTGTGGGGCTGTGCTTGTGCAGGGAGGAGGAGCAATGATCCAGGTTTCAGAAGCTAAATTTTGGTGGGATTTTAGTTTGTTTTTCTTTTTCAACTGAAATTACTTTGGTTGTCTGGCTTATAATAAAGCCCTAAAATGAGTGGAATAGGAGTAGGAATAGAGGAATAAGGATGGGTTTTTCCAACTGAAACATACTGACGTTAACTTGCATTTTCAGTCTCGGCACTCATTTTTGGCAGACTTATGACTCCGGGTGAGTGGCTTATGCCTCATTTCTCACAAATCTTCATTTACCTGGCTGGGTGGCGGTGCTCTCCCCCAGAGCAGCTTAGGAGATGTGCCTCTTCTCAGATGTGGAAATAAAATGCTTCACAAACTATTGTGGGAGCTGGGAAAGAGCTTAGGTGAAGCCAAGGGAGACTGGCATAAGTTACTGCGTCGGCTGAAGCACAGAGGGCAAAGGCTCCTCCAGCCACCATTTGTGCTCCAGAGCTCCAGCTTGGGCCCTGGCTCCTTCCATGTGTCTCCATTCCCAGCAGCTGGTCATCCAGATGATCCAGATAAGGATGTGTTTTTCATTTGCTGAACTAGCCAGCTGAGGAGCAGCCGTGGGTATTGGCCAGTACAGGGAGCCAAAACAGGGAGGTGTATTAAAAACGGCAGTGTTGAATTTATGTCAGTGCTGCTCTGGCATTTGTGGGTTCAGCCCACAGCATTTTAATTGTATTGCCAAACTTCAGCTTTAGGGAGTGTTGAAGGTTTGGTGCTGGAGTTGAAATTGGTAGCAGTGCTGCAGGGAAGAGCCGTCTCTGTCCCAGGTTCTCTGGGTGGCCTTGGATAAGACACCGTACTCCTCCTTGCTTCCCCTGCCTCTGGGCTGTGTTGCTGCCTACCCACCTTCTCCCAGCCCTGGGAAAAATAACAATTAAGTCTCTGTTGTGTTTTAAATGCTGCCATAAAAATGCCAAGGATGGGGCTTGTGGGATTCTTTTTGGGGGTGGGGGGAACAATCTCAAGTAGAGGTGCAGCCATCAGATGCTTAAATAGAGAGGTGAGTTTTGCTAGTGTTGGTCAATTTTTTCCCCACCAATTTCTCATTTGTCAAATCAGATTAAAAATTATTAACTTGAAAATAGATTGAGAAAAGAGTTAATGCTTATTGGACTGAGATGCTGTGTGGAGGCCACCACAGAAAAAGGTCTGTGAAGCGATTAATAGCTTATTTGGTGGCCGGGCTCAGAAGCAATGTAGCAAATTAGGCATAGGGATACATAAAGAATAAGAAGGATAAAAATCAATATTGAACAGCTGTCTTTACTTCCTAGTCTCACACTCCCATGTACTGAACGAAGCGTAATGGAGATGTGATTACTCATTTTATTACTGTTGTAAAGGGTTTGAATAATGGGACAGACCTCAGGTTGGTTTTATAGTCCTGAATGTAGCATTTCCCCCTTCACACGCTGTCACCTGAGCCGTTGCAGAGAGACAGCAGCCTGCCCGGAATACGTGAAAGATGTAGTAATAAGTGAGGCAGCAGTGTAAAACCTGAAATACACCACTTAACAAGGGGTGAGGAGTGGAATAAAGCTTTGGCTGTCCTCACTTGGGTGAGGACAGGAGGGAACAGGGGATAAAAATGAGTACTGAGGCTGCTGGAATTGAAGGAACTGAGAATGGAGGGAATTGCCTGGATCAGCAATATGCAGAGTGCCTTACTGGTTGTTGGTTTGAAGTGTCCTGGTATCAGATGGCTTTCTGACTGTGTGATTACTAGCAGACTCAAAATTGTAGGACATGCAGCTCTGACTCAGAAGACAGATGATTCTTCTGATACACATCTGTAAGACCTAACTTTTTCTTTTTTAATAACCTAACCATTGTAGTCTCAACAGATCAGTGATTGCAAAAATGCAAATTTCTGTGTGTCTGATGAGGTCGGCTGTATGGAGTGGATGTTGTCAACAAGCTGGCTGGTGCTGCTGCTGCTCCAGTCTCTTCGGGGATAATAGAATCTGGGAACAATTAAGAGGCAGCGTAATCAGTTCCTGGGGGCAGGAGCGTACCCTCTTGCTTTTCAGCATTCCCTTGGCTGACTCATGAACTCTGTTGATTGACTTGGGAAGCAAATGAATCCAGCTCTCCTCCACAAGGAAGAGTTATGGAGGCAAGGTGGTGAGAGGAATACATCAGATCCCAGGCAGCTTCTGCTCTCTGTGCTGTGAAATGTGTGGAATTTACAATGGTTACTTAGCTGCTAAGCAAGTGGGATTTTTTTCTTTTTACTTTGTTTTTGCCCTTAAGCCCTGTCCATCCTTTAAACTAAGGACTAGAACAAGCTACAGCTGGGAAATGCTCACACCTAAGCACAGAGGACTGTCTTGGCAGCTTGCTAGAAAACAGACCGTAACCAACTATAGCTGTCCAAAAACACATGCAGCCGTGAGATTTGCAAGCACTTTGTATGGGCTTTGGTAAATGAAGGAAGTGGTGTGTTTGGATTCACAGCTCCTTGGGCTCTCCTCTGCTATTCAGCTGTTCCCAAGCTGGTAACTAAGAACTTTAGGGGGCAGGTAGACATCCCTAGTTTAATGCGCTCTCTGTTTCCACGTTTCCTTCCACCTAGGAATCCTAGGAGTGTCCCTGGCTGGCTAGTGACGGACAGGCAGGATCCCTGGGGGCCAGGCAGCATCCTGGGGCTCAGCGTGGTGCGGAAGGGTGAGGTGGCGTGCCACAAGCCTGCTGCGTGAGTGTGGGCAGCCTGCAACACAGACCAGATCCTCTGTCTCACAGCCCTACATGTGGGCAACACGAGAGTGCTCAAAGCACGAGAGTGCTCGGAACGCTTCTTTTTTTCTTTAGCGTTACTTAGTTCTTTTGCCAAACGGTCTCTTCTTCTTCTTTCCTTTTATTTTAACTACTCTGTTTTGATGGTGGTGTGCTGTAGGTAGTTACTCATCTCCCAGGCACATGGGGAATAAAAGCTTGCAATACACCCCAGAGGGTGTGCAAGGAAGGGATGGGCTGCACGAGCAGGGCTTGCCCCTAAACGAATCTGGTCTGTGGTATCTTAACATTCAAGGATGAGAAAAAGGCCAGGAAAGTAAAAAATACTCCCGGAGGCTGAGTGTACTGGTGACAGGAGAGGCTGCTGAGGGAAGGAGACAAGCACATGGAAAATGAGCTCCTGCTCCCTCAAAAACATGCATGCGGAATGATAGCGGGGTGGGTGTGGGGGCGTGTAAGCAAGTAACATCCCAGAAGCTGGAAGAATAAAATGAAAAGGCAGCAGGATCAGCCCGCAGATGAAAGGCAGCCCCTTTAACATTTGCTCCCGGACTCCGGCAACTCTCAGCAGTTGGCTGGAGACTAAGCTGGACGGTCCTGTGGAGCTCCAACAAAGNGGGGCCCCCCTCCCCGACAACGCGTGAAACAACTTGATAAATGATTGCTCTGTCAGGGGACGAGGGGATGGAGACGTCTGGGAGTGCAGGGGGAATGTATCTAATTCAGGCATGAGGGGAGCTCGGGGTGGGAGAGGGGAGCAGGCCAAGGGGCGCTGGCATGGGAGTGTGAGGATCCCCTGCCTTGGCAGCAAAATTAATAAATACGGCAGAGTGGGAAGGGGTGAGTGGCTCTCTGGAGAGGTTTCTGGGGAGCAGGCCGTCGGGGCTTGGGGGGCTCGGGTGAGTCCCCCCGGCTGTGCCCTGCCTCCAGCCCCCGTGCTCGCATTACCTCATTTACTGGGGATGGCAGGAAATACAAACCTCCCCCCGCCGCTCCCAGCCCAGGCCAGCCCGGGCTGCTGATAGCATTGAAAGCTGCAGAAACAGGAGCCCATGCCCTGGCTCTATTCAAGGGAACATTAATTACCCTAAAACAAAAACAAGAGGAGTTCACAGCTGGGGCCCAACACTTCAGATCCCCCCCTCCCTCTGTCCCTCCTTCTCTCCTTCCCTGCTGCTCCTCCAGTGTGTGCACACCAGCTATTTATACGGTCTCCCCTCCTAAATGACTGATGCTGGGCCCGAGCACCCTTGGTGCCCAGAACGGGATTTGTAGGGACTGTGCAGGCACCTCGCAGGCAGAGATGGTGCAAGGGCTGGATCCGGGCTGTGAGAGAAGTGGCGTGCCACCACCCCCCACCAAAACCAGGCTGTGTAGTTTGTGAAGAGCCATGGCAGCTGGAACAGCGAGCGCTCCTACACGGGCCGGATGGCTGCCGGCAGAAACCGGGCCTTGGGCTGCTTATCCTGGCAAGTACAGGAGAGAACGCTGGGGAAACTTCACTGAGTCCTGCTGGAAGAAAGTAAGGATTTGGTGGTGGTGTATTTGTCTCCCTCCCCCTCTGCGGGAATGGAGCAGAGAACTTAATTTAGAGCCCTCCCGAGCTGCTGGTTAATAGGCGCTTGATCCAGGAGGCAGCTGCTGCCACCACTTACAAGGTGACCCAGAGCCCTGTTCCAGCGTGTCCCAGGCCACTATGTCATGAGCACCAGTTGCCAGGAATAGAGGGTGCAGCAATGTGTATAAATAAATAAAATGGGGTTTGAGTGCACCTCTGTGTTTGGCTGATGAAGAGGAAGGGCCTGGCTTCAGGAGAATGCTAAATGCTGAGTTTTGTTATTGTTTTGGTAGCTGTCACCCTCCCAGAGAAGCTGGCCCCAAGCCTCACTCTTGGGGCACATCAGCAATAAATGATAACAAAAATAGGTAAAACGTGAGGAGGAGTGTTCTGAAACACGTGGAGGGCAGTGCTTGCCAGCTGTCAGCTTCCTGTCTTCACAGGAGAATTTGATCTCCCCAGGAATTGCCCTTCCCCTTCTCCTCTATGCTCCTGCCCTAAGGTCTGCGATGAGCTTAACAAGTGCTTTGGCACAGGGTAAGGTGGCTTGCCTGCAGTGGAAGCCTTGTGTTCCTTTAGGCCGCTGACCCTCTGACTGGGCACTAAAGGCTAAAACGCCCGAGTCTTCAAAACCCGCTAGGACCTCCTCTCGTGTCTCCAGGAAATTACCAAATACCCCACGCTTTGTCGGAAAATGGTTTTTTAACAGCTACAGTTCTGGTGTGAAAGCTGTGAGAGGAGCACCTGGAAGTGCTGGTGTGAGCAGCCCCTGGCAGAATCCAGCAACTGCAGCGCGTTACTGCAGGGCAGCCACTGGCATTCGTTTTGGGTTAAGAGAAGCGGCGTTCAGCTCAGCTAAGCAGACCTATTTATAATGTGGAGTGGCCTGGTTTGAGCATGGCTGCAGATTAGGAGGACAGGAGATAGGGAATTAGTCAACCCTGTTAATGCTTTACCTGGCAGTGAGGAGGAACTGCGGATGGCCATGCCTGCTTTCCTCTTGGCAATGCAAAGGCCACCGCTGTCAGCCCTGGTAACTCCCTTGCACTTCAGCTTTGAAAAGCAGCAGGTACCGTTTGCCAAAGTTGCCCTGCGTTGGAAAAACCCAATGTGTAGAAAAAGACTCCTGGTGCTTTTCGGTTTGGGCTGTCGAGAAAGGAGGGGAGAGTAGAAAGAGGTTTCGTAGAATATTATCTCTACAGTCTCCTTTTGTACTTTGGTTTATTTCTTGTGGACCTGAAACAGTGAGAATAAATAGCCACTAAACCCACAAAAAATTGTTATACGAGCAAGGCACCGAATGATGTTCTTTATGATCACTCCCATTGGGTTGCAGCACCCGAAGTTAGGCAAGTGTAACACAGGATCCTTTTTAGAATGCAAGACCCTTTCTCGCCGTCTCTCAGGGAACAAATTCTGTCTTGAAACAGTGGATACAACAGTCAGACGTAGGCTGACATTTGTCTTCAACTTGGGGCAAGTTGCCAACTCGTTTAGACCATCATCCACCACCATGGTGTAGAAGTCCACCTTTTTCCCCAGCAGCCTTGTCTAATCTTCTGGGCAGTAACCTTTGCAGAAGGCCAGAGGGGACCACTGAATGCAGTGGTTTCTTCTCAAGCCCTTACAGAACTACCAGAACTTGTAGTCTTACATAGTGATAGTTGTTGGTTGATGGTTTTGGGGGAGGTTTTTTTGGCATTTTCTTTTTTTTTAAGGAAGTAATTTCCTTCACAAAAGGGAAGTATTTTTTCATGCAAGACATAATTAAACTGGAATTCATTGCCACAGGATGTTGTGGATGCCAGAAGTCGAGATAGGTTCAAACAGCAATTAAACAAATTCATGGAAGCGAAGTTCATCGAGGGCAATTAAGCACAAAGATACAATCTCTGGCACAGGAAGTCTTAAGCCACAGCTTGCTGGAAGCTGGTAGGGGGGAAGCCTTATGGTATGCTTGCACCATTCTTACGCTCCCGCCAAGTATTTGCTGCTAGTCCCCGTCTGGGGCAGGATGTTGAGCTCCATGGGCCTTTGGTCTGACCCGATCTGGTGGCTATATTCATCTGTGGTGCTTTAGCCAAGATGTGAGGCATCCCAGTTTTGCTGAGGAAATGCTAACAGCATGTAGAGATGTGAGTGATCCTTCGGAGTCCCTTTCCTGTGTCTTTTTTCTTGCCAGCAGAAAGCAGAATCAAGACCAGGTCTTCTGGTGGCACAGAGAGCCGGGCTCGCAAGCGAGGGAGGGGGGCAGTGGGGAAGGAAATGAAACCAGGCTGCTCCACCACTGTCCTGCTGGCACATGACGTGGTCTGCAGAGCTCACGGTGTGGTGTTCGTGGATGAGCTCCAGACACTTCATGTGCTTCCAGAAAATTTGTCTGTGCGAGTCCTGTCTTCCAATAACCTGCCCTCGTCAGCCAACTCCTTTCTCTGGTATGCCCAAAACACAGGGCCTTTGAAAATGGACTTAAAATGAGACTTCATGCTGATTAATAGCATGTAAATACATAGAGCAATTCTTCAGATGGAAGTTAACTTGACTTTTAGCCTTTTCTTTAATTTTATGCTTCCTGCTTTGCTGGAGAAATTTAAGTGAAGCACTGCTAATACGACGTTGTATTAAGAGGTGTCATTCAACGTAGATAACACATGATTATAACTTAGTTATTAGAAAACACCTGATTTATCTCAATTGTGCCTCTTAGTTTATATTGAGAACCGTAAAAGCAATAATCAAACCCCCTCAGGTCCTCCCTCCCTTCCCTGGGCAAGCCTGTAACTAACTTGTGCTGTGAGAGGATATTTATCAGGGTGTGCCGCAGGGACCAGAAGTAGTTTCTGTCTCCAATTCACTGATGATTCAGAGAAAGAAGTAGGCAGTGTATTAATTCACTGATGTAAAAAAAAAAGGAGTACTATGCAAAAGTACAAGAGCCTAGAGAGGGATTAAAATTGGATTAAATGGATAAGGAAATTCAAGTTGGAAAGTGTATGTTATCACACGTGGGCATAAGTAATATAAACCAGAGCTAGTTGGTGGGAACGTTCCGGATGTGAGGAGAAGTGCGCCATGTCTTGTGACTTTTAGCCAAAACCACTATTTCATATTTGCTTGAACCTGCAGTTCTTGAAGATACTTTGAGAACATGATCCAAGTGTATTCCCAATTCAGAGAACCAAATTGCAGCCAGTATTTATTATCATTTTAAAAACACTGTGAATCCAATGGGTCGTGTTTGTGTGGTTTTGAGGAGTAAAGCAGACCAGTGGATCAAGAGAGGTTGTAAAAGCGTGATGTTTTTCTTCTTAAATGTAGCCCCTGCCCTTCTGTGTAACTTTGTTTCTGAATGTCTCGGTACAAAAAAGGTTTATAAAATTGTGAGGAAGTCACAGAGTATCAACCGAAAACCAGCATGAGAATGATCCTATTGTAAAGAAATATTGAGAGGCCTGAATATACTGGATACTTACCTGCATCTATAGGACAGAGACACCAAGAGAGACAAGGAAACTGGATGATTGAAATAAGAGGGCAAAGGAGAACAAAAATTATTCTGAACACAAAGAAGTGTTCCTAAGCAGGAATAGGAAGTTCTGCTCTTGAAACACTTAAACTAGACAGATATGTTGTGTCTGGCAGAGAATTGCCTCCAAATAGTCCTGGGTTGGAAATAGAATTTTGTATGCCTTTTGTGCTTCTGAATTTTATCCCCAGTAGAGTGGATTGGAGGGCAGGTGGTGGTTAGTATCACGAATCAGTAGTGGGTTCCACTCAGCGACTGATACTGGGATTATTTGAAAAAGTGGGACAGTAGAGACAATTCAGATCTTTTGGCAGATTCGGGCTAGGTCCTGAACGAGTGACTCAGGATTTATTGGAAAGTCTAAGAAGGAATTAGATGGCACATCTACAGTGATTCTGCTGTGCACGTCCGTGCTCTGGAAGCCAGCCAGCTGTGCTCAGAGGTCAGTTTTTGATGGAGACGTTTTCCCTCACCAACGGGGAGAAAAGGTTGGCACCTCATTAAATACTGGTTTTTTACGCCACTGGTGGATGGCCATCAGGTTGGTAATCTCACAGCCACCTTTCTCTTTGCCTGAAGTGGGCCATGCTACGTGACCTCCCGGGGCAGAGGTGCAGTCCTCCTCCCCTTTAGCATGGCAGCAATACCCACTGCAGGTTTTGTCTGTGCACGTTGCAGTTCAGCAGCAGCTATTCTGCTTTTCGGTCCTCGCTCTAGCCTGAATGAATAGGAAGGTGCTGGGGGAAGACCTGCAAAAGAAGTCTCCTCTCCCATTTGGATGGAAGAGTTGGTGATAGTAACTGCAGAGTTGATATTGGCTCCTTCCACTTTTCACAGAAGACTGAATGTTTTAAAGATGAAAAGCTCTGTTTCTCAGCACTGTTTTCTGCTGTTCTTGTGGTGACTTAAGGCATCTTTTCCTTGAATGCAACGCACACAATGGAGTTAAAATCACGTCTTCCCGCTTTCCTTCCTCTTTCATTTTGAGCTACTTTCATGTACAAACCATCCACCTCCTCACAGTGAACCCTCTGAGCAGGTTCTGGATGAAGCCACTGGCCCATTTTGTTCTCATTTCTAGTCCCAAGTCATACCTAATATTAGATACCTTGGAAGAAAGAGTAAAATCCTGCAAAGGCAAGTGGGAAAACTGCGGAATTCTCTTGACTCCAATTGCTGACACTGTTGATGTTTTGTGGTTTTTAATCTTATTAGTATTATTGCTTCAATAAATACCTTGCAGAGAAGAGTTCTGTGGGTTACTTTTGTAAGTGTGGGTGCAGCAATATCTTCTTTCATCACTTCCAAATCTATTGTCTTTCATTTAGTTGGACAACTCCTTGCTCCTGTCCTGTTGGGAGAAAAAGAGGGTGGGAATTGAGAATAAGTGCATCCAGATGGCTTTCTCTGCCTGTTTTATGTTATCATGTGCTTGGATTGTTTCACCTCTTACTTACCGCCCCTTGAACGTAGCCCAGAAATTTGAAAATCATTAAAGTTCCTATTCACCAGACTTTTTAATGGACTGTAGGCCATCCAAAGTCATGCTAACAAGGCTTCAATGAGTCTTGAGTTTTGTAATGTGTGTGTTTTGTAACTGGGTCCTTAGATGAGCATTTTTCTGGGGCTGTAAATTTATGTCAGTTCTTTCTGGGCTTCTAAGTTTCTGAGGTTTTGTTTTGTTACAAAGGCAAATGGGCTGAACGCAATGTTCAAGAGAGAAACTGTGCTTTCCATATTATTCTTTATCTCTCTCTAATACAAAGCTCCACATCTGGTTTGTGGTTTTGACGATGACTGGAAACTAAGCAGATGTTTTCCCTGTGCTGTCCACAAGGCCACTTAGATCTTTCTCCAAATGGTTACAATTAATGTGAAACCCATCCGTGTCTACAATTAGTTCAAACTCTCCTTGCCAATTTGCATGACCTTGCACTTGTGTGCAGTAACATTTATTTGCTGTAACTTGGGTGGATCCTTCAGATTCGTACTGTTAGTTCTTGCTGGTTTTATTTCATTTATAGAGCAGTATCATCAACAATTTTTCCCCCTATTTCACGTTGTATATGCCCCTTTCCAGATCATTTAATATATTAAATGTTGATCATAGTATCCACCCCTGGGACTTCCCCCATTAACCTTCTTGAAAACTGGCCATTTATTCATGCTGTTCATTTTTCCTAAATTAGCTTTAATCTATTGACAGATGTTTACCTCTCACCCCGTGACTAGTTTCCCTAATAGACTGTGGTGATTAATATTACCAAAGGCTGTTTGAAAATTCAAATTAATTATATCTACCAATTTTTCTTTAACCACTGTCTTGGCACTCCTTATAGAAAATACGGATGTGCCCATTTTTCTTACGGAAATACCATGCTAATGTGGGCCTGCTGTATGGCATTAATCTAACTTTCATAACTACCCAGTTGAGCCATTTTACCGGGTACTAAAGTAAGGTTTACAAGTGTCTGTAATTCCCAAGTTCGCTGTTGCTTTTTGTGCACAAATCCATGGCATCACCTGCCCTGCAGCTTTGCCACTTCCTATTTAATTTTAATGATCAAGCTGCCAGCAAAATGTGTAATGCGCCGCTTAGCTCTTAACGTTGTTTGAAACTCGGGCGAGGGCTACCTGGGCCAGTTTGTTTCCAATTTAAATTAATTTTATGTGACTCCAGGCATCAGTGGCAGGCTGCCCTGGGTTTTTACAGCGCCTGCTCTTGAGCTGCTCGTTACCGGCGCCTGCCAAGGGCCCCTGCAGGGCTCTGCTCTCGATGCCTCCTATACCTCTCCTATACCTCTCCTATACCAACCTGTTTGGTGTAACCAGCCCGGCCTCTCGCTCTGGAGATGTTCCTTGAAAAGCTCTTTCAATGATCTTGACAACCTCTTGCCCTCAAACTTCTGGGAAGCTTAACCAGCTCCATTAAAACTGGAGATTTTGATTTTTTAATTGAAACAAGCAAGCAATAGAGCATCATTCGAGTATGATTTTAATGATTTTTGCCTTTTATGTTAGTTAAAGTTGGATTATTTCTGGATCTTGCCGCGATCTGGAGGTTTACAGCCGAATTAAGTCTTTACATTCAAGTCAGTGTTTTCTTCTGTACGTGTCTGAGCAATTTATGGCTTTAATGTCCCTTTGCTTGAATTTGTTTTAATGTTTTAAGTTACAAAATCATAATAGTTTCTTCCTGTTTGCAGAATGAGCTATTTGCTTTTGACCTGTATTAAAGTGCTTTTGTTTAAAAACTTTCTGTTTAAAAAAATACACTGAAACTTTTTAAAAATTGGTTTGATGATGAAGTTTAGCGTCCCGTTGTGTTAAATGAGATGCTTAGCACCTAAACCTGCCTTGCTGCAGTTAGCCAGCTGTTCTGGTTTGTTTCCAATCTTTAGGTTCTCTGTGGCATCTCACACTCCCCGGAGCCCTCAGGTCTGTGATCAGGTTGTGGGGAGGTGCTGAGCAGCAGCCAGGGACTCTGTGAGATGGGCAGAGAAAGGCCGATCCACTGCAAAAAACACATCGAAGAAAACTCAGCCGGATAATCACTTTTAGGATTAAAAACCCTAAAACCTCCCCGTAGCCTGGCCATCGGCGGTGCCCAGGGCTGTGAGCAAGCACAGGGGTCATGCAGGTGGAGGAGCTGGGCAGCAGCCTGGCAGTGTAGGTATAAAGTTACCCCTGAAATTTCATCCAGAGTGAAGGGAATAAACAGAAACGAAGCGCGTACTCCTCGTCGCTCGCAGATGGGCTCCACACATGTCAAGGCTCAATTTATCCTATCAGTAAGGTCTATTCTGGGCTCTTCTGTGTTTTCTGCCAGTTCAGTCTGGGAGTTGTTTTACACCTCTTGGCAAATATTTGGTTTGGGAGTTTCTAAGTATAATTCAAGTGATTGATTAAAAGTCAGGGAAAGCTTCAGCGCTTACTAGTTAGAGGGATTTCAAATTTACCATTTCATAAGTTTTAAAGGTATTAGTGTATCTTAAGCATTTAAGAGTTAAAGCAGAGTATCCAAACAGCCTGTACTGCTGTTCTGGTAGACTTTGTGCTGGTGCTGGTATTCCAAGTTTATATATCCTGTTTGTATCTCCTTTAGTGATACAGTTAATATTCAAATGACTTAACATTTATATTCCTAAGAGCAGGGGGAAAAATCAGTAGAGAGCGTTGAAAACATTAGGCTAAGCATTGTTTCTTTATTTCTGAGTGCTCGAGTGCATCTTGGCTGTAGACAGACATTGCAGTACTCGGTACATTGTACCAAATTATCCCATTTCTCTCCCCTCCTGTTAGTGTCAGGCCGATTCCTCCCTATAGTTTGCAGCATTGTCCTTCAGAGGCATTGCAAACTTGCCAGCTCCTTAAGCACACTTCCTGCAGCTTATATTTTGCCTGGCTTTGAAACCTGTTCCCTTCGCACCTTCTAGGTTTTAATTTCCCCGAGCTGATTTCCTGCGACGGAATTCTTTCCCCTGTCCCTGCCGCTGTGGTTGCATCCCACGCTGCCACTGGTCCCAGCAGCCCGTGAGACGTGGCCCTTGGCCTTGGGAGTGCTGGGTGTTTGCTGTCCTAACCGTGCTTCTCCAGGCCCCACAGGGCATCTCGGATGTTTAAAGAATTCGGCCTCACGGCTTTCCTGTGCATTAAGAAAATACCGTCTCTGTTTTATGGAACAACAAAGCCAAATGCCCGGCATCACGGAGGAAGTCTGTGGCGCAGCTGGGGGATGAACTCTGATCTCCACGTATCTGTCCAGTACCTTGATTACGTGATCATCTCCACTGCTCATCTCAGATTCATCTGCTGAAGTTGAACGAGCATGTCAAACTGCATTTTTCATCTCTTTTCTCTCGACTCTGCTCATAGCTTGAGGCACTGGAGGAGAGTGGAGTTTTTACACGTTGGGAGTCTTCTTCAATACTGTTCTTTTATCCCCTCTTTTTTTGCCTCCCTTCTTACATCTCAAGTCGTGTGAAATCAAGTCTCTATTCCCTTCTACATCTGAAATGTAGTTTTCTGTATTCATGCACATACTTGCCATCAAAAGTTTAATCTCTGCCCTCCGTTTTAATGCTGTAACAAGATTTTATTATTTTTTTTTAGGACCCTCACATTTTCCTCCCTCTATGACATTCAACTCTAGGCAACCAGTATTTTCTGCATTTGGCATCTAAGTCACGTTCTTTCCTGGTCAAATTTTAGTATCCCCAGCCTGATTCAGCATGGAATACAAACCCTTTCTGCCTTGTACACAAAAATGGATGTCCAGGGTTAGATCAAAGGTCCCCCTAGGCCAGCATCCTGTCTCTCGTCGTACAGCAGATAGCCAGGGAAGAGTGTCAGTTCAGGGCAATCAAGCAATGATACTTCCCTAGGCTGTGCTACCAGTCTCTGGCTCATTTGCAGCTCAAAAACTTCATTTTGTACTTAACAGCTGTTGATAGATTTTTTTTTCCCCCCCCCCTTCTGTTAACTTGCCTTTCTTCTGTGAACCCATGTACTCTTACAGCATCCATAACATTCCGTGGCCAAGAGGCAGAAGAATTATGGCTTGTGCAAAGAAGTGTCTCCTTTTTGTTGTTTCTGTCCTGATAATTTAATTTGCTGTCCGTCCATTCTTCTTTCAGAAGGGACTACAAGCACTCGTTCATTCTCCATGCCATTTCTGCCTTTTTATTGTTTTGCATAATTGTTTTTCCTGCAGAAGCTGTTTCAAGCATTTAATCACCGTCGTTGTCCTCCTCCAGCTTTTCAGTTCTTCTGTGTCTTCTTTTTCCCCAAACCTGGGGTCCAGAATTGTGAGTAGTGCTCGTGGTGTAGATTCACTCTGCATTCATACAGAGATATATCGATGCTTTATGTTCCTTTCCTCAGCATGCCTACTATTATTACTTCATTTTTGACAGCTTCCACTATATTGCTTCTACTTTCAGGGTTCTGCACACTGCTGCCCAAGCTGCACCTCTGCTTCTTGCACTTTTGCTTGCGATCTGGACCCTGACAGTTACTCTTGCTTCACCTGAATTTTCCTTTTCCTGTTTTTTCTTCCTTTTTATGCTCCCACCATATCTGAAAGGGCTTTTTTTCCTCCAGTGCTCCTACCCACCTTGATCTCTAAATTTCTGTTGAAGAGTCATACTACAAAGCCCTTCAAAAGCATCTGCTCTTTTTTCCCCCCTTATCTAGTCTACCAGCACTGTCAGGCAACTTTCTATTATGCTGGAAATAAAAAATGTCTCTAAGATGTGTGCCAAGCTCACAGAATGTAAATCCACATATGTATATCCAATCCACTCTTCTTTTTTCTTCTTTCCTCTTCACCATCTGTCTTCTAATCTGGTTTCTGTGGGCATTAAGGTATGATTTTACACCAGTCCGGTTAATTCCAAGTTTAGTTCTAGTTTGTACTGTTCAAAAGTCTCTAATGCTAATAGAGCTTAATCTGCTCACACCGTGCACAGCATCTCAAGGAAAGTGGCTCTGGTTTTAAAAAGCAGTCCAGGAAGGTCTGGGGCCTCCTCTATTCCTGTCTGGGAACTTTTGGACAGAAATCACTCACATGATCTGTGTAACTTCTGCCTAATAAGCCGGATGTTCCTGTTCTGTGCTGGACCCGCCGCACCGCTGATGTGCAGATGTGCAGCCTGTTTGTGTCCCAGACGTGTTGGATTGCACACAGACGGACTCTGTGATCAGGGAACACGCATGTGTGAGGTTGGAGACCTACCAAGAGCATCGTGCTTGTTGCTTATGCTCAACACTGGGTCAGCACGTAAGCGTTTGTCCAGAGTTGTCTTGGATTAGTGGTGCTGCCTGGACCTGGAAGAGAGGAATCTGCCATCAGGTGCAAGTCCTAATATTGCTGTGAGCTTTAGCCACGACCAAGATATTGTGGGGGAACTCTGTTTTTATAGCAGTATAACCCACAGGTGCTATGTCAACATTGCAGATAATTCAATTACCCTGATTCCCTCTCTCTGCCCTAAGAGTGTAGAGCCTCTTCCAGAAAGGCGTTGTTGTGGGCTCCGAGCATTTGAAAGGTTGGGTGTTGTGTTCAGTTGCTCCCAAGAGGACTTTGGACCTTGATCCGTGGCAGGGATATACATCATCCTGTGGATGCAGTGATCAAGGAACAGTGTCCTCCTTCCCCTCTCCTCCACAGCCACAGGGTTTAGCTGCAGTGTGGTTTTGAAGGCCAGCAGCATTTCAGGTGCTCCGGTTGTGGAGATGCTGAGGATAACTCTGTCCTTTGGGCTGCATCGTTACATTTACATGTAAAGATGTGATTCACAGAAAAGCCCGGATCTCTAATGTATAACTCGGCACCACGTAAGAGAGGGTTGGAAGAAATCTGTTAGCTGAGCATTAAGTTCAATTAAACTAAATTAGAAACGGATTAATGCTGTGATGGCCAGAGGTCTAGCCTGAGAGTTGTTGTGCTCAGTTTTAGTGCTCTGCATTTGGCTTCCTGTGTGATCCTGGGCAAGTCACTTAGCTTGTCTGTGAGAAGCCCGCATGGGTGTTGTGAGGTTGAATGCCATAAGGATGCATGCAGTCTTCTTGTGTGTGTGTGTGTGTTACTGGGCTTATACAGAGTTTGAAGATAAAGTTAGCAAAACCGGTCCTTCTTCATCAGCCCTTTCTGTGTCCCAAATGATTTCCGTGTTTGGAAAAAAACCCCACACTTAAAAGTTGCCATATAACCAGATTTCACAGATACACTTGCGTATATACCTGAACAAATGATGTCGCACTTCAGTGATCACTGTTGAATCGAATGTCGATGGCGATATGGGCAGCGTGATCTGCAGTGAGTGTGGCTCAGAGCCATTCTGATGTTAAAAAAGGGACAGAAACAATCAGTAACCCCCGCTGCCAGGCAAAGGAAGGATGAGGGCTGCAGCAGACAAAAGCTTAATCTTTCTCTTTCTCTCTGTTTTTCTAAGAGTTTGAGCTAATCGTTGATAACCAACACTAAAACATCTGAATCATAAATCTGTTCAGCTGCTGTGTGACTCACAACAAACAGAGTATGAACTGTTTGTGCCTTAGCTGTTCTCTTCCCTGCTGAGCTCTGCCATGAGTTCTCTCACATATAGCCCCTTCTCGTAGTCTTTGCCGGTTTAAAGCAAAATTCCTGTAATGCTTTTTACATTTAAGTCATTGGGGCACTCTTTCCTTGCTAGCTCCCCTTTTAAGGTAACTTTAGGCAGAAGATGAAACCACAGCAAGGAAGTCCAAAGACCAGGGATGCAGCCTACACGCTCATCTTTCTCCCTTCTCCCCCACTCAACCCCCCCAAGAGCTGGGACTCCTGCTTCCCACTATTGTGAGAATTAATCCTTTAGTGCTCCTTGCTGCTCTACCTTCCATATAGCCAATAAGCACAGAGTGACTGAAAGATTGGATCTGTGTCCAAAGGAATGAATAGCAATGGATCACACTGCTCCAGCTCTTTTGCAAGTGCTCTTAGGAAAGTATCATCATTTGGTTTTCGTTTGAAAAATAATTAAGGTATCTCAGTTTATACAAAAGTGAGTCTGAACATTTTGGGATCTTTTTTCTTTCTTCTCGGATTAATGGACAGCTGGGGAAGGAAATTCCTAACTTTGGACCCCAGCTGGAGATCAATACAAAGATAGTCCTGAATGCTGTTCCTTGACTGCTGGCTGGTGATGTGCTCCTGTGCTGACTGAGGCTGCCCACAGTAAATGAATAGGTGGACTTTTTCAATTTATTTTGGAGGAAAAGGAAGTGACGTTACTTTGTTGTGGTTGCTTCACTGTCTTCTGTGCAAGAAACCCTGGAATGAGCAGATTTTGTATGCTGCGGAGTAGGATGTGGTGGTTGTTGTTTTTGTTGCTTGCCTTTTCTTCTTCTATTTTGACTGTGTGGAAGTGGTGTGGAGGTTATTGAGTTCAAACGACTTCCTGAGATTTCTGCGTGCTAGAAAGGAACGACCTGGGAAACAGTCTTTGGAGTTCCTCTTGCTGAAGCTTTTATTAGCAAGGCTGAGTCAAAGGAAGTGTTGCCAGACATCAGCACAGTGGGACTGAGTCCTCTGGGAGTGACCAGGTCAGAGTCACCTGAACTCATGGGCAACAAGGAGGTTTTTCAAACAGTAGTAGCATGTGAATGCATTGATCGGAGAGCAGGGGTGTGCAGAAAAGATGTGAGTCTGAAATGGTGCCGTGCAGAGCACAAGTGAGGTTCTCCGTCCTCTCTTTTAAGGAGCTTTGGAAATCACAGGATTGTTTTGTGCTCAAATGTTTTGTACACATTTTATTTGAAAGCTTGAAGGGGACTGCTATGGGGACACTAAAATATGAGGAGTGTGTAACTCTTGACAGTTTGGGAGGGATGGCAGGCACCTTCTGAAAGGAGACTCTAAGCCAGTATTGGTTTTCACAGTGGAGATGCCTAGGATGAATTTGTGAGGAAGGAAAGTAGTGATTCTTGTTCCCAGCACTAAATGTTCTGTGTCATCTCACACTTTCGGTATTTTTTTGTATTGTGCTTTTGAAATGCTTGATTATTCTTTTAATTGAATTTATTTTGTTGTCTTTTGAAGTTGTTTTTAACATTCTTGCCGTGAAATCAGATCCTGCGGAGGGAAAGCTGTTTGTTGAGTTGCCCAGGCATCAGCATGGCTTTTCCTACACTTGAATTTTTCCTAATTTCTCCGTTTTGCTCCTTTTGAGCACCCCCTTTGCACAGTAATGCCAGATGGGATGAGACACTTCCTTCACTGCCGAAAAAAAATGTAGATGGTAACGTCGTGGCTCAGGATTCTTGCGCCTATGAAGTGCCCGGTGCAGGTGTCCTTTCCTGGTATCTCTGGGACCTTCTGTCTGGAGAAGTTTGAGCAGCCCTGCCATGTGGAATGGCTGGACACCATCTGCTTGGAGGGGTCTGCGAAGAGTTAAGCTGGTTCTCGTTGTCTTACAAATATTATGCCTCATGGGAGATTTAGGTATTTGTCTCTGCTGTGCATATTGAGAAAGAGCAGAGAATAGTCAAGTGGGCTGCCTGAAGTCACCCAGCCTGGCAGAGCTGGGAATAGGTTTCCTGGCTCACAGTACTGTACTTTAAACCACAAGATTAGTCTTTTTTGAAAAGGATAATCTGTATGTTCAAAGAAGGCTTTATAAAGCTCCCATTAACCCCGGTGCCATACCTAGTGAGGAATCTAATTTATGTTCTGGCAAATGAAAGCAGTTTCAGGGACCTTGGTGCTGCAGGTCACTGTCAGACCTTCAAGGTTCGTTGCCACCAGTTTAATTTTTCTCCTGCTTGGATTCGCCTCTGTTGTTCCTGAGAAAGGAGGAGCAAAACTGTGCTCCTGAGGAAAGATTTCCAGAGACATCCTGTTGTGGATAACTGAGAACAAGGTCCATGAAAGGGTTTTTGCTATGCTCAGTTAATGTATAGAATGCCTAATGCTCCCATTCCTTCCTTGAAAGAAAGAGAGACTTTGTGGCAAAGCTGTCTTTTTTTTGTTGCGTTTTATCACTCAGTCAGGATCTCAAGATCTGAATTCCAGTAGCCAGTGACTGGAAATGTTCTTTCAATCTAAAATGTTGAACTTTAGAGTTTACCCCTGAGTCCTCAAGCTACCTTATCTGAACAGCAGAGGAAATTTTTTTCCAGTTTTCTTCCGTTATCAAGGTGGAACACAGCATCTGAATGTTAGAGGAGTAGCAGTACATTAACCTCAGCCTTGCTTTTACTCAAAGATTGCAAGTGTTTTACAGGGTTGGCTAAAAATTATCTAACATTTGGGTGGGGGGAGGAGGGAGAGACGGACAGAGATTTAGCTCTCATCACTGTGAATGCATGAAGTGAGAATAAAAGCCAGGGCCTTTCCTGATCCCATGCCCTACTAATAACACTTTTACAAGCTGGTTATATAATTATCTGTTATCGTGAGCTTTTTTCCCTCCACTTCAGGCAGATCAGCTATTTCATCCAACCAAAGCGTTTTGTGCGGATCTTTGGGTAATCCAAAGTCATCAGTTCTGCACTGAACTGCAGAAACAAAACTGGCTATTACACTTTATGAGATGTAACAGACTTTTGGGTTGGTTTTTTGTTTGTTTTTAAGTACAAGGAAACAAGTCTGGGTTTTTTTTTTTCTTTTTTTCATATTCTGGATGGCAGGAAAATTTAGAAGAAAAACGTACTCCAACTAATGTCTGTGGAATAAGTGTTACAGCATTAGAGCTGGTTTCCTCTGTGTCTGGGCAATAGTTTACTGCCCTTCTCTCAAATTACGATGCTTTTTATAATACGTGTTTTAAGAGCGTAGTTAGCATTAACATTTATGAACATCATAATAATAATTATTAGCCGTTTCTGGCAGATACCACTATTATTGTGTAAATAGCCAAGTGTTTGTAGCAATCTGCAAGTTTATTGGCTATAAAGACAGCTTTAAATTAAGCTGGAGAAGAATTCCTGCATGGCGTGTGTGTGTTGAAGAAGATTTTCATCCCGTGCTCTGGAAGGAGAGCCACAAGCACTCCATCACCTTTTTTATGGAGCAGCCTTGCCAGATGTGGAGTGAAACGCGGAGCGTGTCTCCTAGGCACGCAAAGGGCTCTGTGTTGTTTCCCTTGGCAAACACACATGTCAGCCAAGCTCCTTCCAGATGGGAGTGGAAGTGGATGGTGGTTCATGGCCACCTCGGGCTGTGGGGAGAATGTTGAGTTATTTGCAGTGTGTGGCAAGAAGCAGCTCCTGAGTTTTTGCACTTTACTCGGACTCGAAACCATGGGACTGCCAGCTTTTTGCTTTGTTTTTTTTGAGCACCTCCTCCTCCCCTCTGCCTTTCCCCAGCTCCAGGGAAGGGAATGGGAATTCCCATGGGGCTCCTGGCTGCTCCCAGCCCCAAGAGCAGTTGCCTTGGTCACCAGGCAACCCTGTTGGGTCCTGTTTGGGTTTCCATTAGGGCAGCACCGCGTGTTCCACAGGACATTGGAACAAGCACCAGATGGGGAAGGTGTAATAGGTAGCAGTCGCTGGAGTAGAGGCTCTGAGCCCCAACCAGGCTTTAAAAGCAGGGGAGTCTTTCCCACATATCCAGTGAAATACAGATCTTTTTGGACAGGGCTGGAGATAGAGTGTGAGTCGGAAGAGATAACTTCTTGTATGTATTTTGTCGTTGGATCCTGCAGTGATGAGCCTTAGGAAGCCAGCTCTGTGTGACTCGCATGACAATATTCAACTGGCTTGAAACACCATTTCCTATTTCAAGCCTATCCCTTAGTGCATATACATCTCATTAAGGTGGCAGCATCTGTGTTTGTTGCAATAATAAAAAAAAAAATTGTATAAAAGCCATTAATTTTTGTCTTGAAGTATGTCTGGACTGTATAAGCTTGGAATAAGTTCAGAAAGTCTGATAGATAAACAAGATGATGCTTTTGGCTATCCAGAGTAGAGCAGACACTGATCTAAGAGTACAGAAAAGACCTATTAGCTCTGGTTCTAGCAACTGTTATGCCACAGAATAGATGTGTGTTTTTAAAACTTAGGCTTGAGACTAAGCGTGTTGCAAACAGGCAGCTCACACATCCAAGTAGCTGGCTGGCTGATCCATCAGGGCTGATAGCAGTAGGCAGCTCTTTCATACTTTTTCAAATGCTCCTTTGCTAAATTAGCAGGAAAAAAAAGGTGCTGGAACTTGGATTTCGCTGTGGCCCTGCGGTGGAATTTGCCCACCTTTCATCTTGGCAGTGGCAGAAACGTGTGGGGTACCTGTGTGTGGCTGCTGGCTCCCTCTCTCTCGGTGGCTTTCCTTTTGTCCCAGCCGGAGCAAGGAAGAGTTTTCGGTGCCGGCAGCACTTCCAGGCCGTTCTCCCCAGTGAGCCCCAGGCAGGGTTGGTTTGCCGTGTGTACGCTGTGGGCTGCACCCTGCACAGCATCCAAGGGGAGGCAGGAGAATGGCTGGCTGTGGAGATCTCATTAAAGGGAAAAAGCAAGGCTTTACAGCCTGCTTCTACCTTAATGTGTTTTACTGGTTCACCCTGCTTTGTCAGGCAGTGGTGAGCAGGGACCTGTCTTCCTCCGTTCAAAAGCCGGGCTGTTGTTTTTGTTTGAGGGGCAGAAGGGATGCGAGGAAATCACCTGACTCCTTAAGGGATGATCTGGCCTTTCTGTTTATCTGGAGGCTCATGGAGATAAGTTGTTTCATGGCTTGCCTATCACCTGGCAGCTAATAACATCCTGGAGGGGGGGAGCGACGTAAATGCTGGAGGAGCAGCACTTGTTGCTGTTCCAGGAGAAGTTTTGTGGGGAGGGTGCAAAGCAGCTGCACAGCTCGAGTGCCCTGGTGCCTCAGGAGTGCCTGATGGCAGGGAGTAAATCCCCTGAGAGTTTTGGCCAGTGCATGAACTAGAAAAGTGGATGTTGCTTAGACAGACCAGTCCAGCTGCATCAAAAGCGGTGAAAATTCCCTTTAAAAAAATTATTTTCCCAGTAAGTTTTGAAATCTTTGCAGAAACTTTAGCCAAGCAATCCATTCCAGATTTTGGCACTCATCCTTCCCCTTCCCGGTGCTCATGCTGAGCAGATGAGTGCAATGGCCAGACCTAAAATGAAGAGCATCTACAGTCTGATCTCATCCTCCCTTGCTGCCTTTGGCTGGAGAGGAGGAGGAGCTTTGAAATCGGATTATTACTTCGAGCCTCTTGGCTTTGGAGCTACAGACTGTTCCCCACGTTGCCGATGGGCTTAAAAGCTTAGCAGAACTCCCACTAGGTACCCAGGAAGCCTCTTACCGCAGGAGATGGTGACACGGCAGGATCAGCTGTTCTTTATTTATCGTGCAGCTGAATTGTCTGGGGAGGGACCATCGCTAACCCGCTGGTGTTGTTTCCAGAAGCAACATCAAAACAGGTAGAGCCGAGCTTGGTGCCGTTTCCCACCAACAGGACTGTGCTCACCCAACGTGCTGTGTAAAACACCTGCTAAAATTCTTAGTCTTTAACTGCTGGTAGTACTTAGCCCATGAATGGGAATGCTATATCCAGCATATGTGGAGAGAAAGAGTTTGGGGTTGTTTTGGTTGGGTTTTACCAGCAAGGAAGGTGCTGCTGGCATGGGACTGCAAGAGCTTAATGATGTATAATCTGTACAATATTTTGGGTTAATTTCACAATGGTGCCAATCTCTAGCTGTCTGCTCTCCACTTTCCTCACCCTTTCTTCCCAGAAAAAAACCAAAAACAAAATTCTAAACCAGCACAGTATACAAGTAGTTTTAATAATTGGAATACTTCTGACACCCCATGCAAGCGCAGCTGTTGGGAGAGGGCCTTTCTGGGCGATAATAAATGATACCTTTCTGAGGGTGAGGCAAACAGGATGCAATTCAAACAGACTGTGTTTCCTCTCACACTGTTGTGTTTGGAGGCTATTTTCAGCTGGAGGAGTTGGACTTGTGGCTTGGGCAATAGTAGTCAGCCACTTTGGGGTGGTGAGGAGGAGGGTGGTGTTCTGGTGGTTTTTTTTTTTGTTTGTTTGGTTGTTGGTTTTTTTTTTTTTTTTTTTGTTTTGTTTTGTTTTGTTTTGTTTTTTTAAGACCACAGTACCAATACTTCTCCCATAACGGCATAGACCCGTGATTAGAAATTTAAGCAGACTGGTGATAGGCTTGCTTTTCTTACTTGCCCTTCACAGGCCTCTTGGAAGTCTTCCACGGGGTCTGCAAGAGGTCTGCAAACCACAGGCTGGAGGTTCTGCTGAGCCTGAAATTTCCTGTAGAGCCAGCACAGTGCCCAGCGCGATGCTTGCCCCTCAGCCAGCGTAACTGGCTTATGGTAAATGGTGCAGATTATCTGCGCTGAAGGAAGAGGGGATTATTTTGAAAGGGAGAAATTATCCTTTGGAGGGAAATAGCACGATCTCCAAAGGCTTTGGCTGCTCGTAAAACCGCGGAAAAAGAAAGATGATTGCGGTGGCGTCAAGTGTCAAGCCTCAGGGCTTCTCTCAGCCCCAGCACTGAGTGAAGCGTGCCCATGGTGTGGATGCCGGCGCTTGTGTTAGCTGGGCTGTCTGTAAAATTGCCCTGCGTGTAGGTGTGTGCCTCCTCTTTCTTCACAGGTGCTACAGGGCTTAGTGAATGCTGTTTCAATGCTTTGATGCTCTGGGAGGGCAACTGCTCTAGAGGTATAAAGTACTAATATGTAGCTACTAAACAGAAACGAATCGCTTGTTACTTCAGAGCTCCAGATGCGCCCTGTCCATCTGAAAAGGTTCTTTGCCAGGGGGAAGGAATGGAATGAGTAGCAGTTTTTACATCTTTAAAGTGCTGACAGTGCATCCATTTGTAATGAATGTAGTTCTTGTCACAGATCGAATGTAGTTCTTGTCACAGATCGCTTGCACTACAGGCAAGATGGGCTAGGAGGAGAAGAAAGCATTATTAGCACTGGTACGTGGCTATGGGGCATGAGGGAGACTGGGTTGATCAGTCTGAAATCTCTTTTCAGTACAGTTTAGCCACCCAGCGTGAGCTGCTCGTTTTTGTTTGTATTACACAGCAGTGAAAAATTCCACTCGGTGAGCAAGGAGCGGCGTGCTGTGCAAATGTCCCAAGGGAGAGATCAGGCAGCAGGTTAATGTGGATGGAGAATTCCAGCTGTTTCAGTCAGTGGGATAGGTGGTAGATAGAGAGCACGGTGGTCTCAGAGTTTTAAGCATCCTGACAGAGGGAGTAAAGGAAGACAAAATGTAGGTTTGCCTATAAACCAAGCCTGGAAAATTCTAGCCTGACCAAAACGTCCATGGGCATGGCAAACAGTTTGCATTTGCAAACCTACTTAGGCTGAACTGAGCAGAATTCAGTGTTTGTTGCATCCCCTTTCATAGCTGGAGGGAGCTGCTGGAGGAGAGGATGGCTGATGTTACCCCTTGTGCTGCTGGCCCCGGCGGGGAGCACGTGGGATTTGTTCTTTGCAAACACCCATGATGTGGAGGCAGTACGACAAATTCTCCCTGGCTTGCTGTTTATAGCCAATCTCCCTCATACAAAGCTGTCATCTCACACCCCTGCCTAGCCTTGGAGTAAGATTATGCTCCTATTTACAACGTGTTCGAAATAGCCTTCAAAGTCTGCGCTCAGAAAGTCGAGGAAGGTGGGCATCTCAGAAGGCACTGACAGACATTAAGGGGGGAACCTGAAGAAACAGGAAAAGGGAATACCTTTGCTGCCCTTGCTTTGTCCCCCTCCCCAGATGGTAGTCCCCTTCTGACAGGATAGCTTTTCTCCTCCCTCAGGTGTTTGTTTTTCATCCCTTGACCTCGTGCACACCAGAACGGAGGCTCAGAGAGGAGCTGGGACCACTGTGGTGACAAGTGTTGTTAACCTCTTCACCTCGCACCCCAAACCTGCTGTAGAAGGCCAGCTTGGCTCCCTCTGAGCTCGTGGTCCCAAGGGTGAGGTGAAGACGATGTTTCCTTGAGGCAGCTGCTGACTTCATCCCCACTGCCAGGAGCACAGGGAGGGCATCCAGCACCCATTTTCTTTGCTGTGGAAAGGCAGAATGGAGAAACTGGGGGCCCCTTTAGTTTAGGAAGCCTTAAAGCCCTGGAGGATCATAGAGAGAGGGCAGCATGCAGGCTCCTGCAGGGCTGTGGGGAAGCTGGGAGAGGTGCATCCAGCTGCAGACTTGGATAACACATAGTGTTTCCAACTAGCTGCTTAAAATTAAGATGGCATGTCTGGGGGACTCCATCAGGACCAGGCGCCATAACGTCTCTCTGAATTTATGGCAGCCAGCTAAACCCATGACTGTTTGCCCTTGTAGGGTACCATGGCCCTAGGAACACCCCTAATGCCCTGTCATGCCCTCCTGGTTTGTCATGCAGAACACAGCACTCTCAGCAGGCTTCATGTTTTGGAAACTATTTCCATATGATGGCAGGGATCCCAAGCAGGCAGAACGTGGCACTGGGCTGCAGGCAGCGTGCTGGGTGGGGGCTTGGCTCTCTCGGGCGTTCTGAGTGGGTCCTAGGGGCTGAGCACACTGACAGACCAACAGAGTGAGCCGTGGGGGTTGGCAGAGCAGCTAGCTCGTGGTGTAGCTGATGCTGCCACCTCAGCTCCGAGAGCGTGTCCAGGGAGCACTGCTGTTCACCGCAATGGCCTGCTGCTGCTGCTGCTGCTGTGAGTTGGCTGGGCGTGTGATGTGGCCAAAAGGAGGTTGCTACCCTTTCCTCTCTGGGATGTGTTGGGAGGAGCGGTGGTCCCTTCCCAAGTCGCAGCATCATCAGGGACAGCAGGCTCTTTGGCGGGGAGGACAGCAGGAGCTCCTAGTCAGGGATGTGAAGTACACACACTGGCTTCACACCGGCAGGGATACGTGGTGCTTCTTGGAAGCATTTCAGGCCTGCAGTTGACCTTCCATCTTCCTGCCCGATCCCAGTACCCTTTGGCACGAGTTTGCCAAGCTTTTGCCCAGATGCCCCTTGTCATTAATTATCCGTGAGAGGAAAAGAACATCCCGACTTGACTCAGTGACGGCACTGAAATTTCAGAGCATGGGTTGGGGCTGGCTCAGCACGTCCTGCTGGTAGCTTTTGGTGATCTCCTAAAGCCTCTGCAAAAGCCTGTTGAGTCATTTCGGAGCATTGCAGTGGAAAGCTGATAACAGCAGCAGTATGGAAATAGAGCTGAGGGGATTGGGGTTTTTAAACTGCTGGCTAACTTGGACATGGCTTAGCTGTGCTTAAACTGGTTATGTCCATCAGATTTGGTTATAGGTGATTCAGCTCCAGCACAGAAGAAACCTCTGAACTGTAGTCCTGTTCCTCAGCGCCCAGCCGGCTCACACTGGGCTCTTGCAGGTTTGGAGGAGTCTGTGCTCCAAAATGAAGGCCCCAAGCTTTGTGGGGCTGCCCTCTGCGCCGACAGCTTGCTGGAGCAGGAGCTGGAGGCTGGCTGGCTGCTTTCCACTGCTCAAAAAGCAGCGCGTGCAGCAGCCCCGCGGTCACCCCACGCTGGCTCGGTGACAGTGCTGTCGCTGTTGTGGACTCATTTGTTTACATTTCTCGGGAAAGTTGACCGTCCTCCCTCTCAAAAATCTGGGCAGACAGCAAAAAGGCATCCAAAGCCCCATTTGTTTCAGGCCCCCAGCCGCTGGGGTTAACCATACCTGCCCGAGTGCCGGGTGTGGGGCTGGCAGCAGGAGTGGGGTACCGGGCCCTGCTGTCCTAGGGAGTGGGGAGGGACGGGTTGGTGCCTCTCGCCCGCCCTGCTAACCCTGCTTTGGGCCAGTGCCCCTCCTGGGAGAGGTGGTCACCCTTGCTCCCACCCTTGCTCTGGCGACTGCCTCTTCCCAACAGTCCTTGCCTGACTCAGGGGGGATTTAGTACCGGGCTGGGGGGAGGGAAAGACGTTAAACAGGCTTTTCCCTAATGAGGTGTGACGCCAGCTGGAGAGGGGGAGAATCCTGCTTTTCTCCTGTCTGTTGCTCTCTCCAGCTAGAGGAGGAGGAGATGTGTGTCCCCCCCTTTTCCTCTGCTGATTTGCTGCCTCTTCTGTTTCCTTTCTGTGCTGTCCCCAAAGCGTTTTGGCAAGGTTCAGATTTCTGTGCTCACAGCTCAGTGCTCAAAGAGAAAAGGGGAAAAACAAAAGGATTGGAGGCGTGGGGAGGATGGTGGCGGGGAGGAAGCTGAGCCGCTCGTCCTGGCCAGGCTGGGGGAGTGTGGGGATGGGTGACTGGGGCAGAGTTTGCCCTTAGGACCCAGGGGGGTTTTAGTGGCCTCTTTTTCCTGAGAGTCCCTGGCATCACTTCAGCCCTCCTTCTGTTCAGATGTGCCACTTGAGCACTGTGCTGCTTTGCTAGCTGTCCCTTGTTGGAGGAGAGGGCTGGAAAAATCCCCCTGCAAAATGTGGGCTGAAGCATTAGGTGAAAACCTGAGGGGATGCTAACTCTTTGTTCATGGTCCTGAGATGTTAGGATTTGCATCACATCCTCCTGGTGTTTCTGTCATTCCCACAGCACTCTGGGTGTGTGGGAAGAGTCTAAGATTTAGGTGTTTTGGGACAGGAAGCCGGAGAATCCAATGGGATAGAAAATTATGACATTCCGTTAAACAGGGCCGATGGACCCAACCCTGGGTGCATTGCTCAAGCCCTGTGTTCATTCATCAGGTTCCTCTCACTGCTCTTACCCTTCTGTCACAAGCAGCAATAGTAAAAATGTAGACAGAAACATTACAGGACAATGTCAGTATCTTTTTCCGAAGACAAATTATCGTGGTAATACTTGGACTGTGCCTTTACTGTAGCATTCTGGCACTGAGCATGACTGCTGGCAGGAATCAGAGGATCAGGATGGGCTTCAGGAAGCACCCGTGGCATTGAGGAGCACGGTGCAGGAGTCTTTCTACAGAAGCACCGACAGCCTCACGCCTGCCGGGGATGGACCTTCATTAGCCCCATGTTATGTGTGTGCTGATTAACCTTGGCTTGTTCCAGAGCCCCTTAAACCAGCGTGGCACTGGGACTCTGCACCCAGCCCCACACTGGTCTGCGTGCCCAGAGCCCCCTTCATCCAGTGGCTGTGAGATCCGTCTGGGTCTGGGTCGGGTCCCCAGATTGGTGCTACCCTTGCCACGAAGTCAAGGACAAGGAGCACCCGTCTGGGACAGAGAAAGCAGCAGGAGAGGCGGGGGAAACAACCCAGCCAGGTGTTTTAGTCCCTGCCTGGGAGATGGCATCTTGCCCAGTGCCCCAGGAATGTCCCCCTGCTCCTGGGGTGAGACCCACCAGCTCCAAAAATGTAGAGGTCACTCTGGGGGCTGGAAAACAATGGCAGCAGATAGGGGCTATCTGAGGTGGTTGTGGCCGCTGCTGAAGGAGTGTTAGTCAAACAGCAGGCTGAAAGGGCTCACGGGAAGCAGTTTAAATATTCCTTCCTACAAAAGGCTGTCACATCCTGGCAGGGGCAGACTGCTGACTGACAGCTTTAATGCACGAGTGTACGTGGATGAGGGAGAGGCTGAATGCAGGGAGGCATCCTGGAGGCTGACTTTCCCCCTGCCCATCATTCTGGGGTTCTAACATGTCATTTTTCACAAGCTGCAGGTTTATTGTGGTAATGTGGTAGCACACCTGGGATGGTTTAGCGTATCACGTACTTTAGGTGCTCCCTCCTCCCCTCTCCCCCGGGGATATTTATAGGAGGCATATGTCCGCTAAAATATTTTACAAATAAAGTGAGTCAACACCTCTAAAATACTAACCACTTATCAAGTGGTAAGTAGGGCCAGGGCCAGGAGCTGGACTCAGTCCTTGTGGGTCCCTTCCAACTCGGGACATTCCATGATTCCAAGTGAATTCAGTCGGTAATTACTATTTATATAGCGTGATTACTGTTTATACAACAATAATACCACTCTCTCCAAGGGATGGCAAGCAGCAACTGTAGTTTTTGTATTAACTTGTCATTAAGCAGGGTGCTCATCTAGAGGCAGAGCACAGAGATTCCTGGTTCTTTCCCTAGCTCTGTGGCAGGGCCGCTCCATCAGGCTTGGGCTGCACACTGCCCTTTCCTTACCTCCAGCTTCCACATGTAATAGATGTGTTTAGTACATTCTTCACAGGGCAGGTGTCAGGCTTCCGCTCCTGAAGCACTTCGGATGTTGCACAGGAGGTAAATAAGAGCAGTGTTGATAATGAAAATATGCCATTAATACATTTCCAATAAAAAACTACAAGCGGTGTTTAAGCTGCAATCTGTTATCAATAATTTTATTACTGCAGTTACTGCGGTCTAATAAAAAAGCACTTTCTCTTCTTTATTGGGTAAGTGCCAAAACGTTTATCCTTTATTCTCTGGCCATTAACCTTTATTCTGTAGCCATTAGCTTAGCTATTTGTGTAACAGTCTGTTGAGTAACATTCAAGTAGGAATTTGTATTCAATCCATTATTTACTCTGAGACACAAAAAGAATAGCTTCTTATGCCTATATTGTTTATCCATATTAAATCTTGTTAAGTGCTGTATGCTGGTGATGATAAGTCTTATAGAAAGTGGGTTTTTCTTACTGTGAATAATTTTCTGGCATACAAATAAAACTGTAATTAACCAAATAATATTTGGAGAACAAAGCTCGGAACTGCTAGGTGAAAAAAAGGTATTTCTCACAATATGTGCAAAATTCATAATAACTAAATTTCAGGAGTTTATCCTTTTTGTGGATCAGTTTTTGCCTCACATCTCTGTGAACTCCACTGTGCTGAAATAAGTTGTGATAGTCTCCATTGAGGATTGAAATTTTGGGTCACGAAGTCGGACATCCCTCCATCCTTTCTTTCTCTCCTACTGGAGCTGGAAAAAAGTGATCCAATGAGAAATAAGTTAAGTAATCAAAATGCCTGCATTTCTTTGAGGCATTTGCTTGCTGGCTTTCAGCCATTTCTGGCAATCCATCTGAAACTGCTGTTGCTGGGTGTAAGTAGCTTTTAGGGCCCTGCTTTCCGAGCACATCTTTTAAATTGAGCTCACCAGCCTTAGTGAGTGGAAGTAAAGCAGGAGAATGAAACTGTTGATTCCTGTCCATCAGGTGAACATGGGAGAAATCATGCCTTTCCTATTAGGCTGTAACGTATCTCAACCTCACTGAACCCTATTTTTCTGCGTCCAGACAAAAGCATTTGTCTTCTGGCTGGAGAGTGACATTCAGTAAAAGCCTTTCAAGGTCTTCCCATAAACTCTTGCAATGAAGAGGTGGTAGAAGCAGTATTTTTAATGATGAGGAAGGTCAGTTCACCCCGTGTGTGCTCTGCTGCTGTACACATACGTGAGGCTCTTTGGGTGCTTTTGGAGCTAGCAGGAAATTCTAAGGAATTAGTTTAATGGTTGGATTTTTTTTTCTCTCTCTCCTTTCTGCTCATTAGGAACTGGAAGCTGCTCTTCACAGGGATGATGTCGAGTTTATCAGCGACCTGATCGCTTGCCTTCTTCAAGGTTGCTATCAGCGCAGAGACATCACGTGAGTAACCTCGCTCTATGGCTTAAGCACTTTGCAAGGGGAGCTAATTAACACGGTGGCGGGGATGTTTCACGGCTTTAGAGTGATGACATGGCAGTGATCAGCAGCCACCAGCAATCAGGCCAGATGCTTCACCGAGTGGAAGGGAATTCCAGTTCTCTTGGGTTGAGATGTAGGCTTTTAATTGTACAGACCCGTTAAGCAAACTCCTTTGTTCAGATGCCGTGCAAAACTGTGTTTGATGCTCTGCTGTAGCACTGGTGCACACAGTGAACATTCACATCTGCTGTTATGCTCTGCACTCTGCCTGGTCAAATTAGTGATATTAAATCCTCACATATGTTTTCAACATTTCTATGTATTGCATAGCATAAAACTTGCTGCTCTGCACACACCTCCCTTGCCTGAAAGATCCCGTTGCTTTACACAGGGACAGCTATGATTATTTTCTTAGAAATGAAAGGGGTATTGGAATCACTTCGGCTGCAGGATGTTGGAAAGTGATCTGACATGTTCTCTTGAAGTTTTGACATCCAGAGACACTTTGTTAGTGTCCACTGAAGCAGCCTCCCAAATGGAGACATCTGCAGAACATCGTTCTTTAGAGGACTGCCACTCGCACAGCAAAATGTGCTCTCAGTGATAGCGAAGGCTTGATGCAGTGTATTTTATTTGTTCTTTTGTGAATCATGTTAATAGCAAAGCATAATTGTGGGGACAAAGACAGCTTGGCAACACATGCAGTCGCTTGGAAGCAATCCTGCTCCCTAAGATCCCCCTGTTGTGGAGAGGCTTAGGCTGGTGCACAGGCATAGCCGTAGGTGCTTGCATTGAAAGCTCTATTTCTAGTTAACTGATTAAGTTCAACAAAATTTATAGAGTTTATGTGTATACACACGCCACTTAATTAAGTTCTCTTGCATTGCTGCATAGACATTCAGCATCAGTGGGTATCAGGACCTGAAGCAGGCAGCTGCACTGCATTTACTGCCTCCAAATGAAACTGATGTGCTGAGAAGATTCACTGTAAAGGGACCTCAGTCGTGCGTTTCCTCTTCATCAGAATAGCCACAGGGCAATATATACCTGTTTGTAAACACGCAGCAAGTTTATTTCTTCATACCAAAGGCATCAGAAAGTAGTGGCTTAAGTGTTTTGCCCACCTGAACCAGCTCACCCTTGTAGCAGCAGCAGCAACAGATTTGTCTTTGATGAAATTCATGAATTCCGCATTGTGAGGTTCTCCAAAACTCTCCAGATCTGAGAGTGTCCACTTAGTGATTGCACTGTGTAATTGCCTCCCCACTTGCAGGTCTCTTCACTAAGAGAATTCGGGGATGAATCATGGGCGAGTCGCTGGGCACTGGCAAGTTGTCTGTCTGTCAGTCTCTCTGTCCGGGGCAGGTCACACATGCATGGCAGCTGAGCAGTGTGCAGTTGTTCAGCACTGCACGTAGGTCCAGGCTTGTGCCGGTGTGAGTACAGCTTTGGGTATCTTTGAGATGCAGAATCTGCTGGGATTCTGGGGGGAAGAGCTGGTAACCCAAGGATGGCCCTGGCAGCCTGGCCAGGGCGCACGTGCAGCACAGGCAGGTACCACAGGCAGCTGTGTATCCCTCCAACCAGCTGCACCATTTCTGCAGCACCTCCTGTAGAAGGGGGTTACCTCGTGGGCGTGGGGATGACAAGGAAAGAAATTTCTGCGGTGGAGATGAGGGCACTACAGGAGCAGTGTGGTGGGAACGGCTTAGGGAATGCATCAGGAAAACTGCCTGAAGCTGCTGGGATGTTAGAGAGGTGAGCTCTGAAGCACTGCAGAGGAAGCAGTGGGGGAGGCTACCTGGGAACAGAGGGAAAGGTGCTGTATGCAGAGGGATGTCATGGAGGAAGAAGCAAGCATTAAGATGTAGTGTAAATATGAAAATATGTAGGTAAGTAAGAATAAACATGATGGCTTGGATATACTTCTCAGAAACAAACTTGCCACACTGTTTCACACGTAAAACCAACCATGGAATATTCATCCAAAAGCCTAAAATTCTCCAGGTTCCCTACATGTTGCTTTCCAACACCTTTTTCCCCCTCTAACCCCAGTTCAAGAGGCATAGGTCTTGGCCGATGCACAGCTTCCCTTCTGTACCTTGTTTTTCTGCAGTTAGTGGTAAGGAGCTGAGCCTCTAATCGATTTTTTGAGTGCTCAGCAGACAAAGACATGCAAATGTAAGAGGCAGAGTTTGTGTGGAGTTCAAACTTGGCTTTTCACAGTGGCCCAGGACTCCATACTTCTCTGTTGCAGGCAGATAAGAGGTGTCTGTCTTGGGTGGGAAAAATCAGCCGTGTCACAGATCATCCTGGTGCTGTTCCTGCAGCATCCCTCCAGTCATTTGTGCCCTGCATCCTCTTGCTGAGGCTGTGAGCTGTTAACATCGCGGCTGTAAACTTCTGTTCCCTGTTGCACCTCAGAGAGAAAGGCAGGAGCTTGTTCTCATGCTTGTTCTCGGGCTGGGGTGCTGCGGCTCAAGCACAGGATGCTTCATCAAACCTCAGTTTGCCTACCTCTCTGAGGGGTTTCGAGGTTTAATTAGTTTTGTATCGGGTCTTACATCTTTGATGGCCAAAACGTTATCTGCCTCTGCTTTCTCACAGTCTGTCTGGGAGCAGCTTGCAGTTCTTGTCACATCTGTTTTGACGGCGTGCAGGACTTGTGGCAGAGCTGGGCTGCCTGGCTTTAATCATGCATCATAGAGAGGCATAAAACTGTCACATACCTTTGCTAATTATAATGTGCTCTCAAGTAATTTTGGAAGTGGCTGAGAGCCCTTCTAGTGCTCAATTTAACATGCTCTAGTTTGATTTGCTTTCCATTCTTTGGAAAAAAAAAAGAGATTAATACTTTTGTAGGGTTCTATGATCCTTGGTTTTGAAGTAGAGCAACTTTGCCTTGGTTTTGATATTATTTATGACTGACTTTAAAAAAAAAAAATCACATACAAGAGAGAGACTGCTTTTTACCCTGCTTGATGGCTAAGGAGTGTTGAATGTCTAGTAACGTAAGACTTTCTTTGAGTTATGGATATCTGTGTTTAACTACAGAGACTACTTAATGGGATGCTACATGATCTTCTCCAAGCTCTTATTTATCATGAGCTATCATAGCTGTTAGGAACACTCCACTGACCTGGTTCTTGCTGTGCTAAATGCTGTAGAAGTACAGAACAAAACCCAGTTGCCTGCATTTCTGCATCTTTAGCAACGACCCTGTAGCTGTCCTTGCCTGGCACCGGGCGGTTTGAGCACTTGGCCAGGGCAGTTTCCCCCTTGCTCTCCTCTTTTTACTGAGCCAAAACACTTGTGTGTCATGATCTGCAGCTTTTGTTGTTTTATAAATACCCCTCATAGTCTGCATAGACCATCTGTACCATCTGTATGTAACTGCTATGGGTGCAATAGGTATCTTAGGCATGCCTTGGTTTGATGCCAGCGAGATTGCCCACTGGTTTTTCCTGCTCCCAACTTTTTTGCACAGGTTTTTAAATGTCTATATTTTCTTTTAATTGCTTCAAGAGGCAAGTGCCTGGAAAAACTCTTATTAGAATTTGGGGGTTACAAGAAAAAAATAAATAAAAATTAAGCAGTTTGAAACAATCCTGGTGCTTGCTTCAGATTCTCTCTGATATAAATTGGGTAGCTGCATAGTCCCTAGGGGCTGCCACTTTAATTCCAGCAGGAAATGTGACTTGATGACTTGTATGAAGACAGGAAGATCAGAGCTTGAGCTAACGGCAGCGGCCGCAGCAGGAGCCTTCTGCAGCTGTTTTTAAGTAAGAAGTGATGGTGTGACGTGGATGTGTACACTCAACTAAAATATTCCAGAAAAGCTCCTGCTGTTGAGCTTTTCTTTGGGTGAAACTCATGCTTCAATCTTCTGTTATTGCACTTTTGCTATTTCTCTAATGTGATGGCATAAAAACTTTCAGTAACTTTATCGTATTTATTATTGAGGAGGCATTTTGTGTGCTGCCACTTTGTCTCAAAAAACATCTTAGCTGCTTTCTCTTATGTTTTACTTTTTCAACAGGCACAAAGGCCACAATGTGAGGAGGAAGAAAAACATGATCTCCTGCTTTTTTTTTTCCTATGCCCCATGAGATTCTTTTCTTTTTTTACACCTCAGGAGATTGGTCCCTCACTGTGGCTGAAAACTCTCTAACTGACTTCTGTGGCACCAGAGGGGATTTGCTTCCTTAGGAGCCTCAGTTGTTTTTTTCTTGTTGTTTCTTCCCTAATGCATTGGAATTTTTTTCTTCCCAAGCGGATCATTGGTTTTGCACCCACCTTCAGCTCTTTTGGGATCCATAAACTCTCCCTGGATTCTTTGGCTTGTAGTTTGCAGCTGGTTTGTTCTAATGGGGATAATAAGAGGATATTCCTTAACTCCCCTTCCCTTCCCCACAATTGTCTTAATTATTTCTTTCCTATCCTTAGTGGTTGCGTTGGGAAGCACTCACAGTATGGCATCTGAAGATCTGCATTTCCTACTTGTTGAGCTGCCAGTCAAGAGGACTGTGTGTTTCGTGTATTTTCTAGCACTCGTTCTGTAATCACTTGTTTGAGCTTTCATCAGAAAGAGAGAGAGACAATCTGAAATTTTCTAACCCACCGAGGCACAATGCCTGTTGCTGAGGACTCTGTTTAATAGCTCTGGGTATTTTGCTTCTTCCAAAGCACTACACTTCTGCTTCGTCATTTTGTCCATCCTTGTCCTTTATTCTGTGTGGTCTGTGTCCTTACAGGTACTTTGGGGGTTACCCCAGCTCTCATACTGTGGTAAAAGAGACCTCGGTAAAATGCTTAACATCTTGAAATCACCCTTGTGCATGAGCTGTGTCCTTCCAGAAGCGCTGTTTGTCAGTCTGGTCTAGGGGATAAAGTGGCAGGTCAACAGGAAGAGCTGGCAAACCAGTGCCAAGATTTCAGTCTCATGGATACTGCGTGAACTAGGCTGTGGGAATAGCTAAGCCAGGCTACTAGCACTGATCTGAATGAATCCACCACTTCAGTCCATGCCATAACCTCTGGGGCAGCCAGCCTAGGCTTAGTCACAGCAGAGCTGGTGCCCACCTCCTTTGGAAAGAGTTTTAACAGCTGGCTTTTGCAGTCGTGCCAGTGACCTTGGTTATAACAACTGCTTCCATGGCCCAGCCACAAAGCACCTCACTAACTCAGAATCATATTCATGAATGCCAAGCGAATATCAACAAGATCAGCATTATTTACAGTCTGACTTTTAGCAAGTGCTGCCTTGCATACATCATGGATATTGGTGGATGGCCTCCGGAATCAACCCGGTATCGTCGGCACAGGAGATGCCGTGAGGGGGCAAGGGAGATGAAGTGGCTACATTGCTCATCTTGAATCTAATTTTAATATTTATTACAATAATAGCCAAGCTATGCAAGGTGAACCTTTTAAAGGGTAAAAAGTGAAAATGAAGCAGCTGGCAGGTGTTGGGAAAGGAAGGATGAGATTACAGCAGTAAAATAACACGGTCATTCAGAGATTAATGAGAAGCACAGTGGAATAAAATTATAGAGTTGAAATATAACTAAAGCTAAGTAAATGTCTTTGATTCTCAGATGGATAAAATGAATCTTTAAAGAAGAATTTGAAGAAAAGTAGGTAGCATGTTCTGGAAGTGCTATTCCATAGATGTGGTGGAGAATAAGGACTGAAAACGGTGGAGGAAAAAGAGGAAAAGCTGTGCTGTTATTGTCAGGGCAGATGGATGAGAGACAAACAGATTGGATTGCTGGGGAGAGGGAGTTACGCAAAACATTGACAGGGAGGAATAGGTGGCTAAACTTCAAAGGAGGAACAGAGAACAGTCAGCGAAGGGTCTTGGAGACTGCAGTGATGTCATCATGTCAATGCCAGAGCATGAAATATGAAAGGGACAGCTGTATTTTTCAGTTCTTGATGTTGCAAACCAAGTACTCTGGAGAGGAGGAAGAAAGCAATGATGAAAACAGAAACTGAGAAGGCAAGTGAAAATATCTTCTCCTTTCAAGGAAGAAGGCAGAGAATTGTGGAGAGAGACAGATGGGGTGTGGAAGTTCACCCGATGTGAAACCTTTGCCCTCACTTTTGAGACTTGCAGTGATGCTCCAAAACACTGGTGCAGAATTTTTGTTCCAGCACAGTTGGTTTCACAGGCCCCTTCCCAGCGTCTCATCCAAGCTCAGAAACCAATGTTTAGTCCAAGGGTGAATATTGGAGAAGATCTGAAGTAATTTTTTTGGAGCCTTTTAACCTCACTGGGCTTGATGAACAGCTGCTAGGCCACTGTGACAATGTGGTGTGTCATGTCAGTCTCTGTTCTCAGTCACCTAGGCTTTTACTTTTTCTCCTATCTTACCTTCCAGCCTTCCTCAGTTTCTTTTTGGCTCAACCAGTGTAGTGGTTGTGGTTTCAACTTTAGAGAAAAGAAGATGAAACAAAAGCCTGTTCTGAAACAAATCCTGGAAGGGATTCTTTAGGACCTATTCATCTGTAAAAACTTGGGTTTATCCATGGTCTCCAGAAAGTTACAATGTGTGGGGCTGGTTCTAAGAAATGCATTTGCTAGGCTTATTTGCTTCAGGGCAACCCCACACTAGGTATTTTGTGCCTCACAGGGGACTCTTTTCTCTGACATGAAGTGTATTTTTCTATGAGCAGCAAGGCACATAAGGGCTCGTTTCATATGGATTTGTGCTGCAATACAGGCCGTGTGTCCTATTTCCCCATCATCATCAAGACAATAACTCCAGCTTCTTCCCCACAGTGTTCATCATCACTGCAATACCCTAAGGTCCTCTCTGCAGCCCCCAAACAATCAGAAGTGCTTATGGCACAGCAATACTCTTGTCTTTCCTTGTGGCAGTGAATTGGGAGCATGCTTTCTGTTGACGAGGCACTAGGAATGAACAATGCAGCATTAAGCTGGCTTCACTTGTTCTTCAAGGATCCAGGAATGAATAGTAAGTAATGATCCTCTTCCAGTCTGAATGTGCAGCACGGTAAGCCCCATTCCTGTTTGCTCCTTCAGAATATAGGAGATGTATTTGGGTCTTTTGTAAGTTAATCAGCTCCAGCTCCCAAGGGTTGATCTGCTTCTCCTCAAAAAGAATCAAATAATGGTAGTAGAAAGAAAGAAGCATGTGGATTAAAATTGGCAAGTACCTATTGAAGCCTGGCTAGATGCAGGTGAAGGTCACTGATGGGAGAAGTGAATTGTCATTGCAGAAAAACCAAAGCCCTTGCTGTTCAGTCACAAGGTGAAATTTGGGCTGCAGGTACATTCCTTTATTCTGGACCATCCAGAAGACTGTGTTCATCCCTCCTGAGACAGAGACTACTATGGCTTGATCTTCATTTCAACATGTCCAGAGTGGCTTCTTGTTGGGGAATACCTTGTGTGGTTGCTTGTCGAGGCCACACAGAGCAGGACACTAAACAAGGGGGGAAAAAATCCGTGCTTTAAAAGCCACGAGTGTGCAGATGAAGCAGCGTGTGGCAAGAACGGGGGAGTGCAGCAGCCATTCTCACACTTCGTTTGTCTGTGTGGCCAGCAGCATCCCTCCCTGCACTTTTCCGGGTCAGATCAGTATGTGCTGGCTGCGGTACCCATCGTGCAGGAAGCGAAGTCTCCCTCAGCAGAGCCCCTCAAAGCAGTAGCCAGCAGCCTGCATCTTGCCAGGCCTCTCACCCAGTGTTACCCAAATCCCCCCCCAGCCATCTTCCCCAAAGGAACTTGTTCATTCCTTTTTGAGCACTCAGATCTCTCTCTCTCCCCCTTTTTTTTTCTATCAAACAACCTGTAACTAGTTCTTGGGTTAGTTAATAGTTCTAACACTGGTTCTTTTTGTCTTCTGTTTTGATCTTTCAAGAGATTGCCTTTTGTTATTCAAAGCCGAAGGTACTTGACACAGAAGCAATGCAGAAGCCCCCGGGCTTCAAGCGCTGCCCTGGCTGTGTGATCGTTTTCCCATCCTCAGTGGCTGATAAGCCTTGGGGAAGAAATAGGAAAAGAATGCAGCACTCCGAATTCCTGAGGGGTGCTGGGAGGCATCCATCCATGTGGGGACTGGAGGACATCAACCTGCTGACCAGGGCCTTTCAGATTCAGCATTTCCTGCTGCCAAGGGACACTCCTGCCTTTGACTTTCTTCACAAGGCTGACAAAAAAATCTGGCTTCCTATCTGTCTGCTGGGGAGAAAGGTATCTTGCTTTGCTAAGTTGTTTGCAGAAATGTCCAGGTCAGATGGTTTTGTGTTCAGGCCCAGGAATTGCTTTTTGAGCTCTAAAACTGACCCTAGGAACTGCTATGTCTTGGATTTACTGTACTGCTCTGTGGAGAACCCAGGTTCTTTGTTTTTCTGTTGCATCCAAAAAGTGACATAATTTACTGATACTGTTAGGTCTGTTGGTGTCATTCGGCCTGCTGATGTGCCTGTAAAATCTCCAGTTTGGCATCAGCGTGGCTTAATCTTCTCTTGGTGGTCTTAAATCTCACCAAGGGACCAGCTGAGCTCCGCAGGTCAGTGCATTCTTCCTTCAGTCTTACTCTGCACCTCTGTCTTGTGCACCAGTACTGCTGACATCAGAACCTGTCACAAAAACATCTCTTTGCCATTATCTTCCCATCCTTTAGTACCAGTGTATGTCCTGTGCCTTTAGCACACAGCCTGGTGTTGGCTCTGAGACTCAGGACCTCATTTCTGCCTCCTGCCATTCTGCCTTGGCCACTGGTCTCTGCCACTCACTTTCTGATTTTGGACATGACAGAGTTCTCTGCACTTCGGGGTCTCCGGAGATTCTTGTCTCTTGTTCTGAGCATGCTCTGAGGGAAAAATTCGTATTCCCAGTCTAGCTGCAGTGATAGATCTTGCTGGATAGGGAAATGTTGGGCTCCAGCTCTCCTCAGCTCTCCAAGCCTATTCACTAGCATGCCAGGGAATTCATTGCTTAATGAAAGCCATTTTCCCTGGCCTTCCCCAGCCAAGATCAATGTCTTCACATGGCAAGAGATGGCCTACACCTAGACATCTCCCTTGTGTGTTCTTGCAGGACCATGTGACAGCCTGGCAGCAGAGCTTTTTAGGTGTAATAGGCATTTTCAGTTCCATTGTTAATTTATCATAGGTGATGGTGTGAGATAACTTCTCTCCTTGGCTCTTTGCACCTCAGACATAAAATGGGATGGCATCAGCAGTGGTACCACCCTAGTCTAGTACCTGCTGTGCCTCCCTTGCTGGGTAAAGCTTTAGAAACTGATACTGCCTCTTTCTTGGGCTCTCTTGGCTCAACAGACTGATTCCTCAAAGCAGCAAAAGAGTAGTTGACCCTTCTGGGGACACTCAGCTCGTCTCCTCTTTGGCTGCTGAGCTGTTCAGTGCAACCCCACTAAAGAAGCAGAAACCTCTTACTTCTTGAGAGATGCTGAAGTCTTCTTCCCATTCAGACAGGCAGGATGTCTGACCAGCCTTCTCACCAGGAGTTGTCTGGAAGTTCCTATATATTTCCAGATGCACAGTATTTTACCATTTCAGCCATATCCCAAGGAACTGAGGTCTCTATTTTCAAGGCTTCCTCCATGCTGGAGCTGTAGTACAGGTTTCAACACAATGGTTGAAAATGCATGTCAGTGACTGATACAGAGCTGTTTTCCTCCTGGTGTTTAAAGCTGCCCCTGCTGCTTTCATGGGCTGTGTGTCACACTGAATGCAACTGGTTTGTTACTGCACCCTTTGACTAATGGCTTCAGGGCAGTACCCTAGAAGTGAAGTGGAATAAACTGTGAAGTACAGAGTATCTGTGGGGTTAGTGTGTCAGCAAAGCTGGGCAGGTGTGTTTAAACACACCTTTGGCGTGAACATGCTCCCCCTGAGTCAAAAACAACAATGCCCATGGAAAATAGCATCGCCACTCTTAATTTATTGTATTTATGCAGGTGTAATTAGGGACAAGACAGTTTTTAAAACGGTCTGAAATTGTCTCTTCTTTCTATTCATTCAAGGTAAATAATCCTTTCTGTTCATCTAATGCTACATTAATTAATGTTTTCACAAATACGTATAGCAATACTTTTTGCTCAACCTAATGATGTTTCAGAATCTTTTAGCACAATGATTTTTTCCGTTTTAATCCAGTTATCCAACTCATTGATTTGTCATTATCAGTTTTCACTCAAATTGCAGCATCAGTAGTGGGGGATGGAGTTCCTGCTTCTCTGTCCAAAACTCTGCATGTATTGAGAGCATAAGTCATCCCTTGATGGAGATTGTGCAGAGACTCACTGAGTTTGAAGGAGGGGTTGAGGTAGCACTGGAAGACAAATACATTTTATTTTAATCCCATTAATATTCCCTGAATCTGTCTGGGCAGTGTATGTATCCTCCTGCTTATTCCCTTTGCCCCCAGGATTTTCTCTTCCCGTGGTGCCATGTACCTTCAGCTGTTGTTTGGGATGTTTCTGGCTGCTCTGGTTTCATTGAGACTCATATTCCTATTTCTTCCTTTCCTTAACCAAGCAACAAAACCACACGAGCAGCCCTTGCTCCCACCTAAAAAACATATGCAGGCCCCTGCACCCAGCATGCATCTAGTTAACCATATGTGTCTTCCTCATCCTCCAAGAGCTGCATAATCCACCAGGCTTGGCAAATCCAACCCCTTTCTCCTCCAACGTTTCACATCTTCACACCAATCTCTTTCTTCCCCTGGCTCACTTGGCCATATAGGCTGCTGGTCCCTTGGGATGGGGAGATGGATGCTGGGCATCTGCTCGCTCCTTCCTGGCATTGTGGTGGGGAGGGTGAGGGAGAAAACAGCAAGGCAGATAAGGGCACTGAGGAGCAGCTGGGCACAGGTGAAAGAAGGGCCATCAGTGCCTTCAGGTTGTGTTTCCTTCACCTAAAATTACTTTCACCTTCTCACACGGAAGGAGAAACAACAATACGCCTCTTTGTTGCCTCCCTGTGCTTTGAGGTGTTAGAGGCAGGGCCACAGCACGAAACACTTGTGGCCCCTCCTGCTGATCCTGGGGGTGGTGATGAAAATAGAGCAGCCCTGGCTCACAGAAGGGTGCTTGGAGCTCTTGCGAGCAGGGAGAGGGAATATGACAGGACAGTTCAAAGTAACAGGTATGTGTGATTTCTCCTGCCAATGCTGCCTTTCTCTCACACAGCCCAATTAACAGGGGTCACAGAGCACTGATTAGCTGCCTTGGCGTTTTGTGAACATTAAGCAGTGAAAAATCCAGGGTGAATGGGGGAAAAAAGATCAAATAGGCACTTATCTCAGCACTCCTGCCTATCCCCGGCATTTGCCAGCCTAAGGAAAGAGCCTTTCCAGAGGAGACCGGTGCTGTAGGACGGTGCTGTATCTGTGCTGATATCTCTGCTGCTTTTCTGCCTTTTGTCAGGAAAATAGCAAGCAGGGCACCCCGAGCAGCTGTGTCGTTGGTAGGGCTGTTGCTAGATAAGAGCCGAATCGCGGGAGAAGCGTGGGCCATAGGCAGCTGGGGAAGATCAGAGCGTGCCCTTTCGCCGTGCTGGTGTGTGAGATGGCTTCAGTCCCTCCTCAGGAGGAGTGGGCTTTGCTGCCTCCTGTCCTTCGTGTGAGGGAAGAGGGGTGGAAGGCAGCACACAGCAGCTCAGGGGAGGTAAAAGGGCATCTCCATCTAGTTCAAGACTTGCTGAGCGTGGTCTGCTAGCGCTAAGGAGCCTAAGCCGGAAACTTCCACGGTTGCTCGGGCTGTGGCTGGGGTGAGAAATCTGGACAAGCAGACCTGGAATGTTCCTGAAGTGTGGGCAGCTGTGGTGGCCTCGTACGTTCCCCTCTCTTCCTTCATGCTCCCGTTTTTTGGGGGGTAGCAAAGCAACGCTCCCACTTCAGCTGTCGTACCCAGGTTAAGTGGCTGCACTTGCTTCTGTCAAGCCAGCACACGCTCCCGTGGTGTGATCCCTTATTAGACGAGACAGCCCACATCAGCTCTCCATTCTCCCTGCCTCCCCGGAGACACTGCCTCGCTCCATAGCTGTTCCTATTCTGCTTCTCTGTGGGATGCAGCATGTCTGCCAGCTCCCCTCCCAGCTTCCCCAGGTCCGACTGCACGGAAGATTGCTCAGGGTAAGATGGAGGAAGACGAGGAGTAGGAGTGTTCTTAGCTGCTGGCAGCCGTGGGTTTTCGTAGATAATTTTTTCCCCTCTCCTAAAGATGAACGCTTTTTGGGGTTCAAGTGGGAAGTCCGCAGCATCCAACCGTGTAAATTAGATTTCTTTAGCAGGATTGTGCGGCCCTTCTGCTGGTGAACCTCCTGTGCTAGCTTGGTGTTACCATGTTGGAGGAAAATCCAGAACCCCGATGTCTTCTCTAAGCATCACTTCAGTGTATTCCTGGGGCGGTCTCTGGTCTCTGCCACATTTGAGTTCTGGGAGTGAGTTATGGGATGGACAAATGAGGAGCAGGGAGCAGGAGTTGCTAGGGTGCTGAAATTACTCTGCTGTCCTTTACTTTTGTGGAAGACATGGGTGTATCTTTCATGGATGTGGAAACCTCCAGTTGCTCATGTTTCAGACTGCCAAATCCAGGAGTTAGGCCAGACTATTTTAGGGAAGAGCTGCTGCTGCTTAACGTTTGCTAACTAGGTAATCTTTCGTCCTTCTGTTTTGAAACAAAACAATGGTTCTAATGCAGAAAGATTGTATTCCCTTGTTCAGCAATGGTGAAGACCAATGTCCTTGGGCGTAGAGCCCAGTGCCATCCACCTGCTTAACTCTTCAGATGTCTTTCACTTCCCTGTCACTTCCAGTGCTCCTGATGGCCACGCAGGTAAGGCACAGAACTACCGGGTTTGGGCAGTATCTGCATTCAAAAAGCTAGTTCTAGGATGCCATGGGAGACAAAAGGCAGACCTGTACATGCCTTGTGATGGTCCTGTGCTCCAGCAGTCTCCGCTGTCTTTACAACTCTGGGAGGAGAAACTTCACTCTGGAAGTCTGATCAGTGTAATTTGAATTTTCCCCCCCCCCCCACATCGTGGTCTCATTCAGGGTCCATTAATGTCAGCTGTCCTCCTTTTGTTCGCAGCCACTAGTAGGCTAGCAGGTTTTCTCCAGGCACAATTCAAAACAGGCCCTGAAAAGCAGGATGTACCTGGGTGTTTGTTTCCTTCATCACAAGAGCTCTGACAGGGTTGGGCCGTGCTGAAGTCTGTCACCAGTGTGGTGTGGAGCTTCTGCTCCCTCCAGACTGTCCTTGGCTGGAATTTTTGAAGTCTGTCTCCACCAGCGGTGCAGCTGGTGGCACTGCTGAATAATGTGGCTGTTAAAGCCTAAGGTCATGTATGATGCCTGGATCTCCAGCTTCTTGGTCCTTTTGCTCTGCTGCAGTGAAGTGTTTTGTGGAGAGACCCTTCAGGGTGCTCGTGGCCCTTGGGCCTCGGGCAGTTTGGTCACCCTGATGACGAGTTGGTCTGAGGAACACGTGCTCCCTGTTGGCTCACGTGCCTTCTCAGCCAGCTGCACACGCAGGGCTTGGAGGGATTCCTCTCCAGCCCTCTCCTCCCCTGGAAGGATGGGGTAGCGTCTTTTTCCCCCTGCATCATACTTGACTTAGCTTCTCGGTAGGGTAAATTGAAGGTGAAGTACAAGCTGGTCCATAAAGCTTCCTCCCCCGCCTCAGATAAGAAAGCTCATTACTACAGTAAAAAAAAAAGGTCCCCATTGTTACATGAGAGCTCAAGGTCAGGCTGGTAGTAGTAACTCATATTGCTTCTAAGGTCAGCCTCAGCTTTCTCTTTCTGACAAGCCACGATAGATTGATCATGGGGGCCCTTACGTTATTTTTTTTTCTTCTGAAATAGGCTTTGCTTCTCCTGACCCTGTTAATGATGTTTGACTGAGGTCATCCCAGCAAACCCTGAATCCTTCCCATTACCTTCCAGAGGGCTTGCCTTTGTGCCAAAGCATTGTATACTTGTTAAGAATTAAGCTTTCCTGATCTCTGCTGTAGCAAAGAAGCTGTCTTCATTGGAGAGGCGAGAAATATCTTGAATGCCATCTGTCAGTTAATGCTCTCATTAACACCTGAGTGACTCCCAACACCAAGCTGGTGCCTTTTTGCCAATTCAGGACTTAAAAGGTGCCAGCCCATAAGGTGAAATATCTTCAGTCCATAAAATTAATTCCATTATAAAACGTCTGTTGTGGTAAGACCTAGATTTTTGTTGCTGTCTCTTTTAACTAGAGAGATCGCAGAGGCAAAGCCAGTTCTCTTGTGTGCTGGGAATTAGATGTCCAAGAAGTCTCTTTTCATTTAGTACTGAGAACCTCCTAAAAGCAACCCTTGTCCTGGGTGGCTGAATGTATCCGAGTCTTTTTTAGCTTTAAAGCCTTTACCAGAGAGAAGTATCACCTCTATTATTTCCCCTACTGGCTAACTCTGTAATAGGAACTGCAAGAGTAATTACATTTACGTTTAAATGGTCTTTGGTGGAAAGTCTGAGCTCTCCCAGTCTGGTTTTCCATGTTCCTCCCACGTACAACTCTTGGGCAGGAGTTGCAAGAGGTCTATTGTTGTTCCTGCTCTCTGTCATCCTCTGGTTTTGTCAGGGTTCTTGGTTCTAATCTCAAGAACAATATACTGTCTGGGATTAGATGCAGGTCAGGCTTGCCTTTTTCCCAGCAGTTTAGCTCAAGAGCATGCCAGTATTTACTCTTCCATTGCATTTTGTAAATTAAATGAAACAAGAGACTTAAAACACTGTCAACATGATAGATATTCTAGCTAGTGGGTCCAGGCAATTATTTGGCATCTAAACTTCCAGAAGGCTTATTCCTGTATGCCAGCAGTGTCCAAGCATCGTTGGTAAATTTTTGTCTCCGATATTTCAACTCCTTACCCTAATGTTTCCTTTAATCCCAATATGTACTCCCATAGGACCAGAGATTTTGTGACGGGTGGGTTTTAGGGCATTTTTTTTAAGAGATGTGTGTGGGGGAAGGGCTTGTAAAAAAATTGGCAGCAGTAGACCAGATAGGGCAATGTGCTGTGACAGTAATTCCACACTTGGGCCATGGCATGCTGCCTGCGGGAAGCGCAGATTGACACGGGGGACTCTCTTACTGAATCAGTGTTTGGTTTAGCTTTTGTTTGTTTGGCTTGATTTTGTTTACAGTTTTCCAGCCAAGATTTGATTTACTTTGGAGCCTTTAAAACTAAAAGCACAAGTGACTCCGCTTCCTTTGGGCATGAGGATAAAAAAAAATAAGCACGTGTGTCTGTACACATAGTTCCAGCCCCAATTTGCTCAGAAGGAATTTCACGTTGAGTTTGCTCCTACAGGGTCCCTGTGGGGCTGGGCGTCTCTAGGTGCAGCTGTTCCCTTCCCGAGCGCGCACACCAGAAGTTCCAACCAGATTTTTCCATGTATCCTGTCAACTCTGTGAAATTCTCACCCTCTTTTCCTGAGGTCTCCAAAGGAGCCCCTCTCGGAAGCCGGGCATGGCGACGAGCGCACTGGCCAAGCTTCTTTTTCTGACAGCAGAGCATGACCCCACGCGTCAAAAGCCCGGGCGATGGGAAGGGTGCCTCTCCTTTGAGCAGGGGAAAACGCTGGGATCGCCAGGCGGGGGGAGGAGTCCTCAGCTCCCCTCTCCTGGAGCAGAGAGAAACCTCCCTCTTTGGGAGGCAGCCGGGCAGCAGATGGCCGGGCTGCGGCGCTGAGCTGTCAGGGGTGTATCATTTCTCTGGCTGTTCTGGGCGCTGATACCCATGGTGGAGAGGAGCCCCTCCCTCAACTCGCTCCATCTTCTTTATGCCCTGATTTTTTTGCAGCTGCTACTAAAGATCACAGGCAACTTGAGCTGCAGCCTCAGTGGTACTCTTGTGGGTTGTCTGGCGCTGTTGCTCCCCTTTGACATGGATGTGCTGGGTCATGTCCTTCCCCATGCCCCAGATTTCCTTTTGTATATGCAACATACGATTAAAACTTTCAACCACAGTTGCAATTCAGCTTTGACCTCCTTTCTAATCTTTGCAAAAAAAGATTGGGACCTCTGACAACAACCCTGTGGTTTCGGAGCCTAGCCAGGGATAAGATTAAGAATTGCACTGGGCTCTCGAAAAATCATCTGCATCCATGTGGTGTGTACCACATAGATATGCATGAACCACTCCACCACTGCCCCACTGCAGCTATCCAAATTGCTTCGCACATCAGGGGACAACTGCAAAGCAAGGGATGTTTTGACAAGTGAGGGAAACTTTATCTCAGTTTCATGAAATACTAAATGGCGCTAGTCAGGTTGGCATGGGAGAAGTTTTACAGTTGCAGAGTTCTTTGAGGTACTTTTTCTGACCTGTTGTAGTTGATTTCTGTGGTACTTTTCCTTGGTTAATGAGCTGTATGGAAGCTGCTGGTGCTGTACATCAGGAAGTGGTTGAGATGTGGTGAGAATCGTGGCCATAGTCTCGCACTCTTTTTGTAAATTGTTTCTAGGACTCCCAATTTACATTCATAAGAGGGTTGGTTTTCCTTTGGATACACGCCCTGAGTCAGAATGTGCCCATGTTCCAGTTCAACCTCCTTGGGAACGCTCCAGTTTGTAGAGAAAAGGACCTAACACTGCCTCCACTGCTCAAGTGTTTTTCTCAGTGATGCTGAGAACCTCTGGAGAAGAGATACCTCTGTCTCCTTAGTTCAGTGATTTCCTTCCTGCCTTCTTCCCGCTTACAAAAGAGTTTTTAGAGGTTCTCAGCTACAGCAGAGGCTCTGTAGGACTTGCAAGTGTATTGCTGTCCTACTACTGAACTTGAAAAAAGGGGATTTAACAGACTGTATCCAGGTCATTCCATTCCTAGATACAGCCTCTCTGATTCTTGGGTTTGAATTTTACAAGTAATTCTAAACAGCTCTTCCTGGGCATTTCTGCTTTGCACAGGGAAGAACCCCAAGGGCAGGGTTCTCATAGGTTGCTGTGCTCCCTGCAGATTTTCTTCTCCAAACCAAGGGAGCTGTTCCAGACACCTTTTCAAAGGGAAATATAATAGAGATGGGATAAGTGAAACTAAGTGTAGGCATGGCAGACGGGGTGAAGATGAGCACCCTACATTTGTCTGGAGAAAAGAGGTCGCTTCCCATTAAGAGGGAAAATATAAATTGGGTAAGATTGAGAGTGATTGGGAATGCCTTGAGACATCTGTTTCCCATCTCTGGTTCTCATTTCTATCCTTATTCAAAGCGACAAATGCACAGTAGCTGTCTTTGAAAATTGATGGGGATAGGAACTCAAAAGTGCTCTTAAGAACAGAGCTTGTAAGGCATTGAACACCGGGTGGATGGCGGAAATTTCTAGTGTTAGCCACTTATGTGAAAGCCAAACTAAAACAAAATTGGTTAAATCAACAGAGACAATCCCTAGGGGGAAAGGGAGTTACACAGGCAAAGATTTCAAATGATCTTCTGGAATTAAACAGCTTCCTGGATCAGTTTTCTTTGAGAGCAGCCAGAATGATAGAGCAAGATAAGTGAACTCATGCAAGTGGTAAAAGTATCTGTGTGATCCATGCCTTCCTTTTTTTTTTAGGTAGAAAAAAAATAGGAGCAGATAAAACCCTGTTACTTTTGTGGTTTCTTCCTGGCAATCCTTTTCATCCACTAGTTATTCTGGATCCTAGGGAAACTGCTTTTTCAGTCAATTTTATTGGAAATAGCCAGAACCTCTGTATCAGATTTGATGAAATAATCTTCTGCCTCGAGCTCTGACAGAGTTGAAGAACAGAACCTGGGGGGCTGGAACTCAAATGCTGTCTGAGAGCTTGCAGTCATTTCCCTTCTGTTTCTGGACTAAACGTCCAGATACAAGTAATGCTTTTCTGCTTCCAGGAGAAGATGTTCTCATCACTGTTTCTGTTCTGGAAGACAATCAAAGCTGCCTTTCTTCCTTTGTTTTTCTTCTTTGTTTTAATCTGATTGCTTCTGAAAATATCTGACATTTAAGGTGTGTGATCAAATAGCGCTCTTAAAAAGTCTGTGAAGGGAATCTATTATTGTCCCCTTTCCCAAATCGAAGTCCTTGCTGGAAGTTAGGTTTTGAAAGACACTGCGGGAATGCACAACTACTTCAGGTCGGTGTACTGTGTACTGAATATCTCACTTTAAAAAAAGGTATTTGCTGTAGTTTTTACCCTAAAATTACTACTTGAGGCAGTTCTGAGGCATTTCATAGGAGTCAGTCCTCCCTTTCTGACTGAGCTTTGTCAGCGTAGGGGACTGTTTCAAGTTACGTTTGTCTGATTGCTGGTATTAGTGGGGGTGAAACAGCGATGCTTGGGAACACTGATGCTTTGCTTGTGTCAGGCAGAAAGGAGCAAACTCCAGGTTGCAGAGGGCACAAGGTCCAGGTACACTCGGGCATCTGTTGTTAAATACAGCCAGAGGGCTGATAACAGTCATGCGGCGAGGGGAGACATCTCTGGGAGGTCAGCTTGCATTTGACGTCAGAAAGAAGCAGGCTGGTGAGGAGTGATCTGCAGGGTGGGAGCATCAACTTCTCGCTGCTCAAGGAGGAAGGGAAACGCTGCCAGGTGGACATGGCTTGGGGCATCTGTTCCTTCATTCTCGCAGTCACTGTCCAGTCACGGTCCTTGCAAAGAAGTCCAGTCTTTACCAAATGCGTAAAGACCCCTGTCTAATGGCTAACTTCTTGTTGACTTTTAATGATCCTTCTTCAGCTGGATCACACTCCTCCACCTCTTTGTTAAAATATAATAGCTTTTGTAGAAGTTAGCAATTTCTCAGGGAAATGCAATTCTGTAGTGCTGGCGCCGTTCCATTAATCATATAGAGTAATCTGCTTGTGCCAAAAACCTATCAAGTGGAGCTGCCTTTTTGAGAGCTGGTGGGAATGTGTACCCAGTGGTGTTCTTGCTGGCATATGGACTTCCCGTGTGTGCAAGAATGGCTGGGGCATGGGGGGGTCCCCTTTCGCTGTGCTCAGAGTACACAGCTCGAGCAGGCTGAGCGAGCCTGGCAAGTCTCAGGACTCAAAGTCATATGGACAGATCTTCAGAAAGTTTTATATTTAGGGATACACGGCCTCCACAGCCCTTTTTCTTTCCCTCCCCTGAAATTTTGAGCATTCTGAGTGAAGGCTTAAGTCTCACTAAAATATGGACAGGAGTTCTTTTAGCCTTAAGCTCCATCAGTGGTCTTACACGTATCAGATGGGGACATTCACTCTCAGTGCTAGATGAGGGTAAGAAATATCTGCTTCCTTGGGTTATGTGATGAACTGCTGGCAGTGAAAGTAGGACTTAATGTGACCCAGCTAGAAAATGAGAAAGATCATTTCAGTAGTAATGTTTATGAAGAGCTTGAGTGTTCAGCTTGATCATCTGGGAGAGTACAGAGCGGGGACTCCTCTGTACTTGACTCCTTTTTGGAAGGTGCACTCCCGTTGGGGATGAGCCTTGCTGTGTGGCAGGGTCCAAGCCACGTGTGTGAGATGGGCTGTGCTGACGTCCCGCCAGAGCCACCGATGGAGGAACAGGCAGAAAGCAGCAGCACCTTTGGGGATGGAGGGAGAGGAGACTGGGGACCACAGCAGGAGTATGGGAAGCATAGAGCAGCAAAGTGGGGAGGAAGTGATCAGCTGTGCAAAGTCTCAAGGCACTGAACCAGGGCATGGAAAACTTCTTTAGAAGTAGAGGGGAGCAGGGCTTGGCAATGACAGATGTGAGGGGCACAGGGAAATCTGAAGAAAATGGTCTCCACATCAAATGGGAAGAGTTGGAAGGGGACCAGGCTCATAAATTTTGTTGCATCCTATTGTAGTGAAGGGTGGCTGTTGGTGCTAGCACAAGGCACTGCCCATTGGGAGAGAAAGGGGATGAGTTGCTACCGTGTTTGCCTCATCCTTTCAGCTTAGGAAGAAACAACAGTCTGTGTATAAAAAGCTGTCTAACGTGAAATGCTGTGGTGTTGCAATGAGATTGCTGTGTTTTAGGAATGTGAATGACGGAGCTGCACCCAACCATAGCTGACAGCTTTCCTTCAGGTGTTACCTGTCTCTGTGTTGTGTTTCTTGGAGCTGCTTGGTGCACCACGTGTTTCTGGACACAGCAAACCACAGTAATTGTGTGTGGCTTTTTCTTCCTTGGTTAGATCCCAGACGTTTCACAGCTACCTGGAGGACATCATCAACTACCGCTGGGAGCTGGAGGAAGGGAAGCCCAACCCTTTGAGGGAGTCCACTTTCCAGGAGCTGCCCCTGCGCACACGGGTGGAGATCCTGCACCGCCTCTGTGACTACCGCCTCGATGCAGATGATGTCTTCGACCTCCTCAAGGTGCTTTGGGCAGCAGGGATGAGGGAAACTGTGTGGCCACGGGAGCTGGGCCAGATCAGAATCTTCCTGGGATGAGAAGGGGTCACAATGGGTCAGCAGTTCCCTTTCCCCTCCCATGCCTTGCACTGGCTTGCTCAGGACTTGGGCCCTTGTCCTGTGTGGATGTATTCATAGCACGGGAGTCGCTGAGTAAATTGGCTTCGCTGGCTACTCCTTCTGCAAAGAGTGAATTTGGAGATGCTTTAATGGTAATGGCAGGGCTGTGAGAGCCGAGAGTGCTGCCTTGCTGAGGGATGCTGTGAGATGAAAGGATGGGGATGAAGTATACTGGGGGA
>VZTI01001627.1:190023-287104 GCA_013397865.1 Struthidea cinerea | reverse complement strand
GTAGGGAACCCTCACCCACACCTTTCTTTCACATTTATACAACTAGCTCCTCTCAAAATAAATGATTGCTCTTAAATCACTGTCTAGACTTTATTTTGGTAAGTAGCTGATACTTCCAACTCCAATTCAGAATAAAAGAGTTGCATTTCCTGATTAAAACTACTTCAATTTTTTCCAAATTTCTGTCTTTCTCATTATTTTTGTGTGGTACTAGATGAACCATTTCAGCTAAGCTGATAATATGTTTTCAGTTTTCTGAGTGCCCAGCTTGAGAAAAAAGGGTTTTGTTTGCACTAGTGATAAGAAATCCCATGCTTTAATGAAGTTAGCAGAAGGCATGCTTGAACCGATAAAACATCACATAAATCAACTGATTTGCAAAGCCAGTTGGAGTCATCTGATGATACCCTTTGCATGTTATGAAAATAGTCTTTAGTGCAACTTGCAAATAATTCACTGCACTAGCCTTATCTTAGGGAGCGGCAGGAAAAGAGCTGCTCCCTGTAGGGCACAAGCTGGGAGCCAAGGAGACCCCGCTCAGGCCGTGCTGTCAGGCACAGCCCTGCAGGGGCTGAGCATGGAGAGTCGAGCTGGGACTCTGACAGGGTCCAACACAGCATCCTACACAGCCAGTGATGAACGAGGTCCAGGGTCCCTCCAGACAGTGCAGCTGTGAGCAAAAGGAAACAGGGCCAGCTAAGCTCCCTACAGAGTAGGGTTGAGAGGCTCATGCAGGAGACAGGGACAGGGACAGAGGTGCAGCAGGTCTGGATGCCTCAGGGTGGGCTGAAGCAGAGGCCCAGGAACCGTGGACAGCGGTGGGTGGCAGTCCCAGCAGCTGAGGCTTGTCAGGGCCAAGAAGGGTTATTGATTTCCTCAGAGTCCTGACTCTACATAAAGGAATCAGGGAGAAAATTATTTAATACTTGCCTATAAAGCAAAAGGTGTGGCCCTAACTATATGAGTTCTTCATTGTGTACTTTTCATGTCAGTCCTTGAAAAGTCACATGGAAACCATAATTGATTTTAAACCATGTGCTTTGAGGCAGTGATATGGTGCATATGCAGATGGATGGCAGAATGGCAATATGAACCCTGATATTTCCTTGCTATTACTTTTCTTTGCAACTTGGATAATATCTTGTTTTCTTCTTTCTTTTTGAAATAAATTTCTGATCATAAGCATACTGTCAGTAAACATCAAAAAGTATGTTGGCATTTTTCTTTTTTTTCAAATTAAGGAGTTAGGTGCTTAGAATTGAATACTAATTTGAAAAAAGATGTCGTACTCAGCAGCTGTATAAAACATTTTTTTTCTCTAATTAGCCACCCCAACTTGCAGTGAAGTATTCAAATAAGCTTTACATATTCGAATAATAACATGACTATATATATATATATATACACTCAAACTCTGTTCACAATTCCAAGGAAATATATTTCCAGATTTACTAGTACTTAACCAGTTTATTAATTTAACCAGGAAATTTAATTGCCAGTTAAATGTTCATCACAAAATTAACATTGCATTGAAATCAATGAAATAAATTCAGATCTATTTTAAACAGAGAAATAAAATACATCCCTTCTGCAATTGTACTGGGCTAAATTAAAGCACTTAATCCAGTATACTTCTGTCTCTTTGTGTCAACTAAAATAGTCTTTCATATGTTTATGCTCACAAAGCAAATTTTTATTGGCCAAAACTGTATATTTTACAAAGCTAAAAATAAATTTTTTTAGAAAATTATTAGCCTACCATAGTGTTCTGGTAAAAATTATCAGGAAATTCCATCATGTGTGTTTTCATTAGCACATAGTATGGAAGTTTGGAAAGTTCCACTGTTAGAAATATGATATAATCATTTTGTGACAGCCATTCACTTGTTTGCATAGGTGAAAAAAAGTATGAATATGTTTATTTAACAATAATAGTAAGTGGAGTTGTGAGAAACTGCCACAAAATAGAATTTTTGATCACTTAATAAATATATATTTTCCTTGTATTGAAAGCCTGCAAGATCAGCATGTATCTGCAGAGATATTTTTAAATGTTGATAATATCAGTATGTCCAAAGATTTAATTGTATTAAAATCTTTTCTCTAACGGCTTGTGGTTAATTTTCTCTTAGGAGCTCTGAATGGAAGGAAGCTTCAAACATAGTGTTAAAAAGGGGAGTTAATACTCATAGTTTTTAATCTCTTGTATTTAAGCAAGATAAATCATCCCTTCATCTACACTCCCTGCTGAGGCCACCATGAATTAAATGTACAGGTTACCTGATCAGTGCTGCTGAGCCAAATAGCAGAAATTAACTGAAATTACTGGAGACATCTGCTACCTGTTCTCTGTTGGCAAATTGGTGTCCTAAAATGTCTGACTCCCTGATTATGCCTACATTTTTAACATTTACTCCCCTTGCAGAGAAAAAAACATTTTCAGTAGATTAATAAGTAGTTCTTTAAAATTTCAGCATGCTCCTAGTGTTAAATATAATTTGGTATTGGCTCCTCACTCAAGTACTTCCAAAGGTTTGAATTTGGTACTTAATCAACAGACTCACACTGACTATAAAATTAAAATTAATTTCTTTGGTCCAACTTTGGTAAAAGCAGAGAGAAAAATGACTGAAAAAATATGTAAAATTACAATTAATCCTTATAATTCATTCATATTAAATACTGTTACAATTACAGGTAGCTGAATTGTCTGTTTGCTTGGCTGTGGGGAGAGGCTCTGGTAACTTAGAAGGGCATGGAAAACCATCAAACACGCCAGAACAAGAAGCCAAACTGGCTTGTCTGACAATGCATAGGAGTTGGACCTGTCTCAGTGGCATACAGGACCACAGAAGGAGCTGAATGAGTGCTTTCCCCACCTGGTGAGGGAACACCCATACGGGTGAGCTGAGCACCCCACCAGTGCCTGCCCCTGGCCTGACAACATTCTCATGCACCTGTCTCTCCATAATAAATGTGCCTGGTATTACTGACAACATTAGCAAATGTGTTTTAGCTCAAAACCCATTGTGTTGTAGCTCAAAATCTGTCACAAATTTAAGGTATATTTTTTCTGAATAATTTACTTTTTTATTATTATTATTTTAGAGTTTTGAAATCATAGAATTATCCATCCTTTTCTCTACATCTAAAATTTTATCAAAAACCATTCAGGACACTGGATAAATAAAAACAAATCAAAACAAAGCCAACAACAAAATCCAGAGCAAAATCAAGAATACTTTACTAATTTTATGTTCTTAAAAAAATAAAAAGCACTAAGTAAACTGCTAACAATTCCCAGTTTTAAAAGGGGGAAAATATATTTCTGGAAGACTAGATTTTGCCTCTAAAACTTTCTATTTTTAAAGTGAAAGAATTATAATTTACATCTTCCATGTGCTAAATTGTCAAATTTATCTTACAGATTTTTTTATGTAGAAAGGCCAGCAAAAGGATAAGTGTTGGCACTAGCAGAAACTTCCAGTGCCCTCATTTAATAGTTCTGCTTGCTTTTGCATTTCTTATTCTGGTGCATATGTGTTTCTTCTTTTAATAGATATCAGTCTGTGTCACACAGGTAGCTATTAGGCTATTCTGTTAACACTGTCATCTCAACGAATACCACCCTGGTAGCTATAGTAAGCCTTTTTTTCTGACTCAGACCTTTTCCTTCTCCTGGTCCTTAGAAATTTATCCATATTTTTTAAGAACATTTATATGTGTGCTGGATCCTTTACTATCTCCCAGCCAAACTCCATACCTTACTTTTTTTGGGAAACTATTATACATTCACTATGTACTGCTATTGGAGCAAGTGCTCCAATCTTTCTCATATTGGTTCTCATCAAAACCAGAAGTCAAAAAATGCCCCACATTTTTGCTTTGCTTTTGCTTCCTTCCTCCTCCGTTTCTGCTATGTCAGGGTTTCCACTTATAGAATTTCCTGATTGTAAGGCTTGTTTTACTTGCTCTGTCCTTTCTCACTTCCTCTCCCTTTAGGTGATCTACAGTACTACAAGATGTAGTGCAGGGTGCCCAGAACTAGTGCCAGTGTCTTGTCTGGGCAAAATGCCACAATGGTGTGTTGATTCTCCTTCCTGAATCCAAATTTTGTTGTATTAAACTCCATTTAACTTCATGCATGTGTATCCTTTTCTTCTTTGTAAGGTGTTTCTCATATGAAAAATTCCTCCATAAACTATATAAAGACCCTTTTAGAGTATTTTATCAATTCATTTAGATTATTGCCATTTCAAACAGCAGTTGGAGTATCTAACTCCAAGTTAATGCTGTACCTTTCATCTACAAATATAACAGTTGCTCAAGTCAGAAGACTCTACTAACAAAATAAAGAAAAAAATGTCACCTCTGTGAGGTTCTAAATTAAATCTGACAAGCTCTCTTTGACTGCTTGGTTACCAGGGCTTTAAGACATGTCAGAGTGGAATATTTGCAGTCTTCATTCACAACTAACCTTGACAACTGAAACTTACAAATGTTTCTTTTTCACTCTCCTGTTTATGTCTTTTTGGATATTGATGTAGACCAGGACTTGTTGATAGGCAGACAATGAGTCATTTACTGTACCTCAAAAAGTTCCCATTATCAATCATAGCTCTGATTTTTTTCAGCTCAGGCTGTTTATTATGCCCTAAGAATGCACATTTTTCTTCTCTCATCACTGTTCACTTTCTGTCCAAATTTTCAACCAGAGCAGATACTGTGAGCTGATTAGGATCAAATTAGGGATCCTCCACTTTTGAAACAACTTCAAGTATCTTATCTCATTGATTTTTATTTCAGCTGCTCCAGGGTTCTCTAGACTTCTCCATTATTTGCCTGGAAAGAGAAGAAAGAAAGGAATTTCATTTGAGAATTTAGGGACCAGTGAACAAAACCAAACAGGATGACACTCTCCCTTCATAAAGAAAGTGAAAATATAAAAGGTATAAGTCCTAGTCAAAGTCCGAAGAGGAGATAAGGATACAGAAAGCAACAGGAACAAATATGAAAGCAGATGAAGGAGAGAAAAATGGCAATTAAATAAAGAAAGAAGGCACCAGCAACCAAAGTGGAAAACTATGAGATAGGTAACAGAACTGAATGATTCTTAATAGGAAAATTTTTACTGCATGAACAAAGAAATAAATACTGCAAAGCTGTAAACAGAAGGTATGTAGAATCTTGAACTGAAAATCAATAGGGACACAACAATAAATACAGCAAAACTTGTAGATAAGAGAAACAGATAATTGAAAGAAATGTAACAGAATGAAATGTATTGGTAAACATATTCAGCTCTATATGGATTCTGAGTAGACAAGACATTTAAACAGAGATTTATTTTTTTTTAAATCTGAAAAGTTTGCTTTATGAAAAAATATATTGAAGCAATAAAATTCTTGGCAGTGTGCTTATAAATGCAAAGCTGAAAGAACATACCAATTTTTCTATAGTCTTAGGAATATTTTGATATGATTTTAAAAGTCTAGACGCTGATTGAGAGAGAAAGGTAGATAATTAAAGCTGATAAAATAATGTGCTTGCCCAGACAAGGTGCCACTTGTCTCTTGAATTTATGCTTACATTACTGCAAAGAAGCCAAGGTTTTTACAAGTTTGGAAAGAATAGCTAGCTAGAAAGGAAATTTGAAGTTTTAAGGATTTAGAAACCAAACCCAAAACCAAACCAAACCAAGCCAAACTAAATGAAACCCAAGCAACTAACTAAAATTTCGGCTATATTTGAAGGTGGAGGTAACTTTCTAGTAACTGACCTTAGCAAGAGACTTTCCCATTATCAGCCTTCCATAGGATATCTTTCCTTGCACTGAATGGCCAGTTTCACTGGTCTGAAGTCGCTGATGGATATTGGACTAGCTTGTTTACTTCTCATGTAATGCAAGATAAACCTCTTTTACAGCCTCTGAGATTTATTATCTATCTTATTTGGAAAAACTGGTAACTAGATTTAGCTCGTAACTACCTAAATATGAAGAGTGTACATGACAGTTTTATAATGAGATGAGTGTGGTCATCTCTGAGAAACAAAAACTTTACTTATTCACTTTTCTTTGTGTTGTTAAATTGCTTAATGGCATTTTAAATAACCTAGGAAGAAAAGTTGATTTTTGTTGTGGAGGCCATCTATACACTGTAACACAACATGCCAGCACGGTCTGTGGCCATTAGTTTTCCATCTATGTTTCAGTTATAAAAAGGAAAAGAATGATCACAATAATAATCTTGTCCCAGAAAGTTATAGTCTGTGGGAAAGTATCATTCTATTACAGGGTTGTCTAACTGTTAGACCTTTTTACATGACAAAAAGGTAACCCTTAAACCAGCTGTTAAATTCACCTTTTGTATTGTTGCAGTTGACAGTATTAATAAAAATACCTTATGTATTAATAAAAATACCTTATAAAGTTGATAATTGAATCAGAATGTATCTGGAACAACCATACATTGTTACTGAACTAAAACCCGAACATTTGGTTCCTGTATGAATAGACTATTTCTATTATCTTTCGAGAAAGTCATGATCCTTCTAGTTTAACTGGTATGTCTGCAGAAAGCCAAAAGAAACCTTTGAGGTTTTGTGCAAATATAGGTGTGTACACTAATTGGAAAGAAGATCAGGCATATGGCTTGACCTAGAGAACTTTTCTCTCTGTCTCTCTAATATTTCTCTTACATTATGATTGTGATTCCTTATTGCTGAAAAGTGACTCCTATATCTTATGTTACACTGCACAGTTGGAAATGAATATTTTATCATTCAAATTGTTTTGATGCCTGAAACTTAAGAACAGATTAATGTCAATAATGTACTGGAAATCCCTGAATATGTTGATATGGACGAGAGACATTGCCTACCAAAAAAAACCCAGACCAAAAAACCACAAAAAACAAAACCAAAAACAATGCCAAGAAGCCAAAAATCCCCCAGAGATCCTTTGTGAGGGTTAGTAGCATCAAAAAAATCTCTAAATCTGATATCAGTTCTTCTGTATTCAGTGCAAGTCTTTAGGATCTAAATGTAGCAACACAGATAGTTATGCAGAAGTGTCTTTTTCGTTAGGATTTACAAATTCAGCCATGAAATTATAACTTTTCTTATATGGTCCAATATGCTTCCATTTTGCATTGTAAAACATATATCCTACACATCTAGTTTTCAAGGTGTATAAAAAATTTAGCTTCCGTATGTCTGTAAGCTATGTACAAAGCACTGAGGTAATTTTGCTCATTACATGTTGCTGCCTTATAATATGAAACAATCTATGCAGAGAAATGAATGTGTATTTTATCTAGTTTTAAACAATATGAGAAGTTCCTCTAAGGCAAAATAGATTTGCTTTTCTTGCTGACACTTTCCATATATCCGCCATACTAAAATCACATAAGTAAACTTAGTTTAACTGAGATTTTCTAATACTATAAAAGAGGAATCTTTTATTGGACAAATGCTGTACATTCTTAACTGTGGTCTGAAAGAAACCAACAAAGACTTCTATTGCTAAAGTCTGCACGCGGACATTTCTCTAACACTTTTTTACAAGGTGATTAAAGTTGTTGATGAGAGAGCTTCTCTAGAGTAACCAGCATCTATCTAGAAAGAATTGAGCTCATATTTTTGCATGGAATGGTGGGTGCTGGAAAAAGTGAAATGAAAAGGACCTAGTGTGATGCTCTAACTAAATGATGTAAATGATACATACAAAATTGAGGAATGTTTTGGAGAGTTATTACATAAGTAATATGTAATAAGATATGAGAGGAATGAGAGGAGATAGATGCTGTAAAGGTCATAGCAGACCTATATACTCCCAAAGGGAACTGACACACCTCAAAATGTCGCCATCGTGAGTGGTTACAACAGCTGTATTTTTAGGCTATTTCTGTACGGTTAATTTTCATATATTGCACTCTTTCTGTTGTCATTTATAAAATAGTTGTCCATAATTTCAAAAAGATTTATAGAGTTTGAAGGAAATAGTAAATACTGAAGGACATAATTTTCTGATAGAAACCACTGATGTGTTTTTTGCCACGGCAAAATCTGGAATTAAGTCAAAGTAATGTTTGGGGTTTTTTCCTAATTTGAAGCTAAGTAATTGCTTAGGTTACTGCCTTCATTACATACTATGATACTTGGTAATCCAACTCTATAAATCCAAACTCTATAAATATAACCTGGATGAAAAAAGCCCAGTGGCATGCTAATAATGGTAATTTATTTCATAGCCTTTTGAATATTGATAATTGTAAAATTATTCTTTGCCTAGTTCCATTGTAAACATGTTATACCAGACCATGTGAAAAATAATCATGGCTGTAACAGTTCCTATTAATTATTTTTATTTCCTGTGTGATTTCAAATGAGTATGGGAAGTGAAAATAGAATTAAAATAATTAAATATAGAATTGAAAAAAATACTTAAAATGTAAAAACATCACAAAATCCTCCATGCCCCCCCAACACACACACACACACACACACAAAAAGAAAAATCAATTAAACCTCTTGACTGTCCAAAATACAAAAAATATGAAAAATAATAGTATCCACTAGGTAAATCAGTTAAACTTTTTCTCCCCAATGAAAGACTATAGTAAGTATTACCAAAAAGTACTATGTTTCCACATATAAATACTATGGACAAGTCTCATTATCAGGATGTGTATTATAAATTCCACAATTTTGGTTATAGGGAAGGCAAAAACTTATAATGGAGATATCTTGCTTTTCTGAAATTAGATTAATAACTATGGATTTGACTACAGTTCTGCATGAAAAATAAGTACTGAATGTATGTGTGACTTCCTCTCTTCATAATATTACTTTCACTATCAAACTATCTTCTACAATTTTTCTCTTATTTCATTCCATTGAACACTCAGTAAAATTATTTTATCCGTTTCTATCCTACCTAAGACCACCCTAATTAATCATTGTCTCATAATTTTCTTTTTTGACTTAACCATTCCATATTTGCAGTTCTATCTGTGAATAATTTTTTCAACATCACTTTTTTTTCCTTTCAGGATACTAACTAAATTACTAAAATTATAAAATTACAAAAATCCCTCAACTACAAAAACGCTAGACAAGTTTGTATTTCTATCATAGTATTTGCACCTGTATTTAGCAATATGTTGGTAGGTTTTCAGCTTTGGGTATATTGAAAGTTGGAATTACATTTGAAGCGATTGTTCAATTTTATGTGGAGGTTTAAGAAACATTTTCTCTTGCCCTGTGTTTTGGGTGAAGTAGATTTAATCTTTCTGTATCTAAGGTTTTCTTTATGGGTGTCTAGGGAAATTAAATCTGGTTTGTTTGGGTTTTTTCCCAGTCTATTATTGGACATTGGCTTTTTGTCTAAACATTTTGTTGTTTAGAACTGCACTATGTTATCAATCAACATGCCGTAACACCAGGTTTCATTATTATGCTAATGTGATCCAGATATATATAGAAGTGGCTCTTAACACTGGTTTATGAGGTGCAGCTGAAAGAAATCTTTTAACTGATAGTAAGCCATGAAGAAGTCAAATCAAAAACATGAGTTACTTTTTGAAAAAAATAATTATAACCTTCAGCACACAAACAAATTTATTTGTTTATTGTGCTTTATGTTTGGTTGGGTTTTTTTACCAAAAAATGTGTGTTCTTAAACAAAGTGGTTTTTTTCAGATTGGTATTTAGAGTAGTGAACAGTTATTCTTAATATTGAATTCAAAGTTAAATTTCAAGAAATGTTCAAATCAAGACCAGCATCGAATGTTCTAAAAAACCCTATTCACTTTATGCCCTTTTAAATGGATTGTGTCTGAAGAATAATTTTGAACTGAATTCACACTTTGTATTATGTGACTCAGTGGTTTGAAGAACTTATATTTAACATTTTAATAAGGCATATATGTAAAATATAAGGAAAATGGAAATGTTTAAACTTTCTACATAGGCTTTTTTTTAAATTGTCTTTATCAGTTCCAGTACTAAATGAAATGTGGGTAGCCAACTCATCTTCTTTTTTGTGAGATATCCTGTTTGCAGTAATGACTGTTTCCTTTAAAAGTATTTTTTACTCCACTATGTGATTCTGTTAATGTCAGTCAACATGGCTCTGATATGGAATCAAGATAACACAGACTAAGCTATCCTTTGATGATTGCAAAATAGATCAGCTAAGTGGACTCCTATTTCTATTATAAATTTATTTTTATTTAAACCCATTTATTAAGAGGCAAAGGCTAGTTGCAGACCTGTCAGTCCAATAAATATTTACAGATATTTGCTTTATGTGCACATGGCTATTAACCAATCCTAAATACAGAGACACTAGTTGCATTTTCTTACCTGATTTCAGCAAAAGTAACAGAATCTTTTAAAATCTCTTTCCTAAAATTATTGTGTTTTATCTTTCTTCATTTTGGAAGTATTTCTTCTTTGTTAGATCAGTTATTAGAAGATTATGAAAAGTGGAGGTTACAATAAGGCACCTGACACACTTCTGTAATATTACTATACTTTCCAAACCCAAATTTTTAATTTAGATTTTTCTCCCTTGAAAGTGGAACCTTATCTTCTATTTTAAATTCAAGTATCCTTTTCTTAAAAAATGCTTTTCATTTTCCTGCTAGAAGTTTTGCTATGGCATTTCATATTTAGTAATCAATATAGAATTAATTATTTATCTGCTATGAGACTGAAAATTACATGGTTTTATTATTTATGTTTATATAGTATATAAATTGTACTCATGTAATAGATACATTAATTTAGAACCCTTCATTTCACTATGTTTGTAAAGATCATTATAGGTCACATTTATGGTTTGATGGGATAAAAAGCACCTCAAGAACCACAACTTTATTCCCTAGATCTGTCTTTTCCAGAATTTTAGATCTGAAAATGTAAAATATTTTCCAGTATATTCCGGTTTTCTTATCTTCCACTTTGTGTTTAATTTGATCGTCTGTTTCCTTGCTTTTGTACCCACCACACCCCCAAGGGCATTTCAGAATGGATATCAGAAATTCAGAGCTTAATTTCTCACCACAGTGGTCAAAAAGGAAGTCTTTTTTCATACTTATTTCTTCACTGCACTGGATTCAGGCTCTGCCTTGAAACACCATATGCTCCAGACCTCTACGTATAAAGATAGAAATACCCAGCGCTGGAGGAGAGACACCTTTACTCTAGCATCCTCTCTCCCCTCTCTTGCTCTTTCTTTCATACTCTGCTTATATGTTCTCCTTTAAAGTGAACAAGGGACTGTGAGAAAAGTAAGTTGTTTCTGACTCAGAGTGAAAGTTTTCTGGAAGAATATGAATGAAATAAAGTCCATGGGATTTCTGGTTTGCTTGTTTGTTTTAGCTATTGCAGCTAATTTAGCTGATGAACTGGTTGGTTTTATTCTATTGGTTGCCATTACTAAGTATTAAAAGAGTGAGTTTTTCATATGAAAAGCATAGATTCTGAAATATATGCATATAGTTTGTTCTCTTTCATATGCCCTGCTACTACAAATTTATCTCTATACCAGAACAGAAATAAAGTATGTGGTGATAATGTCACAAGCCTTTTGCTCATGGATGAAGTCCAAAATCATGCAGAATATTTAGTATAAGCTGAGGCTGTTCTGGAAGTTCCTGGCACCTACACTGGTGATAAGCAAAATATGGCATCTCTCCTTTACATATTGTGCTATTTTCACACATTAAGGCAAAGTTACAAAAGATAGTCCAACTCATAAAAGCTTGTTGTCACTCACAGAAGCAAACCCGTCTCCCATGTTCCTCTGACTTTGGCTGTGTGATCCTTCTCTTTTTTCCATTGGCTCTGGCACTCATCAGGCATATCACTTTGTGAATATACTTCCCTTTGCTAACTGAATTGACTCGGGTTTATTTTTAAAGCATTAGTTCTTCATCGGGGTGGTTAAATAAATTCAGAGAGAAGGGTGCAAATGACTAGCACCAGTGTGAAGTCAGTGTTAGAACTCTGGCAAAATTGAAAGGAGCAGGTTCCTCCCCTTTGGTGCTTTGAAAGCTCCAAGATCTGCTAAAATATATTGTAGATCTTCACCCAGTTTTAAGATGAGGACAATAGGCTGTATTGTCACAATGTTCCAGCTGCTCCATGATAAAAATATGTACTGCTTACTTAATTTTTTTTTTTAATCTAGTTAATTTAAGGACCTAGGATGCTTTCAAGTTCTAGAAAGGTTATTGTTTTGATATGTTTTATTCTTAGCAGTTTTTCTCTCCAAGAAGCAGAAAATCCACATCCTACAGATTTTTAAAGACTATTTTTATGCAGTGCAATATCTCATTCTTCTTACTTATCATTTGAAGTTCTTGATATTTTTATGCCTTAAAACAAATTGACTGCTTTAGAAAAGATAATTATTTGTAAAATCTGTTTCATTTCTGATGCTAGAAAAAAGTGGAGAGTTGTATAATAAAAGTTTTACAGTGATAATGGATGATGGCAGTTTTTAGAAACATGTTTTTTACAGAATATAATGATCATACCAGAACCTGATGAGTGCTTTATTGTTTGGTTCAAAGCAGCTGTTCAATTAACAATGTTCAACCTTGACCTAAGATCATTATTTTAAAATAATAGATTGCATGAACAGTTTTGCATTTTGACAGGGAAAAATTATCATTTGACAAAAATAAATTAGTTCATAAATCATATGTAAATTTCTTAATGACTTGTTGAATAAAGTATAAGATATTTTTATCACTATTTTCAGTGAGACTAAAACTTGAATCTAGTTGATCACTTCTGCTCAATCAAGTTTGCTTTGTTTTATAGACTATTAAATTCTGTTTACTTATTTTAAACCAGTTGAATAGACATATAAAAATTGTAGGAGTTACTCCTACTCATATTTTAATTAGAATGCTTTTAAGGAAGCCTTTACATTTCTTACTTTCTTCCTGAGTCAATGGGTAAGTAACTGCTTCTTTAGAAGGAAAATTGAAAGACCAAAGATAACCTGAATTTTACTAGAATGTTGCAGTTCAATCTTGCAATACTCTCAACTGCGGTTCAACACCTTTATTAACTTCTCAACATGTACACATGAATGCACACAAGCACATCCAAAAACAAACCCTAAAGAGAATTGAACTTAATTGTCTATTACTCAGTAGATAACTGTTATCCTTTTCCAACACACTCCTGAGATTTAAAAGATGTTTGTTCTGAATTGGTGTGCAGGAAAGAACATTAGAAGTTGTGTTGGGTTGCCTTTGGCTGGCTGCCAGATGGCCATCAGCCACTCCATCCCTCCCCCTCAACAGCAGGACAGCAAGAGAAAATAAGATGAAAATCTCCTGTGTCAAAAGATGAGGAGATCTTACCTTTACACCTGAACCCAATACACACATGAAATTTACACATTAAAGACGCTCAGTTTAATTCACTGCCTACAAATTTATTGATTTCTCGAATCATGAGATTTTTATATCCCTCCTAAAGCTTAACAATTCTATCAGTGATATCTTACTGAACTCTGAATTTACTTATTACTTTAAGTGTCCAATCCCTTTCTGAATACTTTTAAACCCTTGGATTAATTAAATAACTAGTTCAACAAGGTAATTGAACTTAATCTTACCAGTTGTAGTTTGACACTTTTCAGTTTAATTAATGTGTGAGTATATAACAACTGAGTGACTTGATCACCATCATTAGTCATTGTGTCATCCAAATCATCAGAACTCTGTTGGAGTTTATTCAATCCTCATTTGGATTAGCTACTAATGTTTACTGACTTGCCCTTGACATTCCTGGAGCTTGCTATTAGGATATAGTCTTTTCTGCTGAAAGCTCGAAAAGGCATGGTTGCATAGGTGGGTGGCCAAGGCAAGAAAGAGTTACTGGGAGATTAGTTTTACTCTGGCAGTTAGTAGAGTCATCAGAGAGGTATAATCATGGAAATATTGTTGATGTTATCCATCAGATTAGGTACAGAATTCTCAAATCTTCAGAAACTTAAATTCTTTTGTAAAATGTAAACAGTGTTATTTTGCTCTAAGAAATGTTGTGGTGTATTAATTTTAAAATATTCTCTTTTTTTTTTTAGAAGATGTAAAACTTCTTTTCTCTTCATTCTTCTATCTAGAAAAGGAATAAAAATTTAAAAAGTAACTCAGAAAACCCATCCCAAATATATACTGTAAACTTAGGAATGTAGGTTGCTTTTGTGTGTATGTAGAATCATAAAATCATTGTGTTCCCTTGAGTCCTGCCAGTGGTCACCACAGAGAGAGATCAGTGCCTGCCCCTCCTCTTCCCCTCATGAGGAAGCTGTAGACTGCAATGAGGTCCCCTCAGTCTCCTCTTCTCCAGGCTGAACAGACCAAGTGACCTCAGCCACTCCCCATATGGCTTCCCCTCAAGGCCCTTCAACACCTTTGCTTCTGCCTTTAGATGATCTCTAATAGCGTTATTTCCTTCTTATATTGTGGCCCCCAAAACTGCACATGGCGCTCAAGTTGAGGCTATACCAGTGCAGAATAACGTGGGTCAATCAACTCCCTCAACTGGCAAATAATGTAGTGCTTGGTGCACTTCGTAGATCTACTTGATATAGAAATACTCTTGTAAGATTTATACAATAAATAAATAGTGGTAGTACTAACAAAGATTTGATTTTTTCCCCTCCCCTCAGTTAGAGGTTTCAGGGACACTTTATTGTGGTCTTTCAGTACTTAAGAGGGCTTATAAGAAAGAGGGGAACACACTCTCAGTAGGGCGTGTAGTGGTAGGACAAAGGTTAATAGTTTTAAACTAAAAGAGTTTAGATTCAGACTGCATATAATGAAGAAATTTTTTGCAGTGAGGGTGTGAAACAGTGGGCCAGATTGCCCAGAGAGGTGGTAGATGTCCCATCCCTGGAAATACTCAAGGTAAGGTTGGATGGGGCTCTGAGCAGCATCATCTGGTTGAATGTGCCCCTGCTTGTCACAAAGGACCTGGACAAGATGACAAAGCTGCCTCACAACCCAAAGCTTTCCATGCTTCTATGACTTTATTTATCGTAAAGACTGTGGAAAAGAACTGTCTCTCTACAGAGATTAGAGCTTTTAAAACAAGTCTGAATCCTGGTATCCAATTCTTTGTACTTGCTCCTTCACTGGAAGAACAGCACTTTCTGACTTTGGTGTGTGTTATCAGACTAAGGAGGTTAGAATTGGAAGGTTCTCTCTGCTGTGGTATTTGTGATCACTTAGGTCTGTTACAGAGATCAGGCGACAGAGTCTATTACCACACAGAATTGTTTGAATTTGATATAGTGTGTCTCATGAACAGTTCGAGATTGGATATGACTGCCCAGAAGGCTGAGACACCACCTTCTTTGTAGACTTTCAGGACTTGTAAATCCCTGAACAACCTGTTTTGATCTCAGAGCTGCCCCTGCTTTGTTTGATATCATGTTATCTAGTGATGTGAAATTAGTATTTTTTATATCCAAGCGATATTTTACAGTAAGTTTCACATGTATTTTTCATATTTTCAATATGAAAACTTTTCTATTTATTTATTTGGGATGATTAATGTAATTTTGGTAACCTGCAAGGGAAAACCATAACAGGAGTGAAAAAAATCTTTCTTTTTTGGCATTCATGCTACTTTACAGTGGATATGGAGACAGTAAAAAATGCTAAAACCACTAGAGCTGCATCTCAAGCATTAGGCTGTGGAATTTGATACAGAAATCCAATAGCATGAGATGTACTTCAAACAGAATGATCTGTATGCCTTTGCCTATAGAATATGGACTATTCAGTTTCCAAGAAGGAGGAGAAACATAGGTAAATATGCTCTGGACCACTTTAAAGGTTTTATTCAGAAGCAAAGGTATTTGTACTTAATGCTTATAGGTAACTTTACTTTTAAAAATAATTTATTTTGTTACCCTTTCATATACTTAAAAGCGTTGTTGATATTCAAATAGTGTATTTAATGACATAGGAGATATTTTGTTTTATCAAGGATTTTGGTAGTGAAATACATAACTTAATTTTTAAAAGCATATTACCTTGCCTTTCCTAGCTTTTCTGTTGACTACCATTTATGGCTGACTGCTATTGCTACTTAAATAGTTTTCAGAACTTTTGAAACTTTCTACTGGTAGATGCTCAGTTTGCTGTTCAGAGATCAAAGAAACTGTCGTGGTTTAACCCCAGCTGGCAACTAAGCACCACACAGCCACTCTCACTCCCTCACCAGTGGGAAGAGGAAGAGAAATGGAAGGGTAAAAGTGATAAAACTCATAGACTGAGACAAAGACAGTTTAATAGGGAAAGCCAAAGCCACACATGCAAGAAAACAAGGAATTAATTCACCACTTCCCACAGGCAGACAGGCAGGTGTTCAGCCACCTCCAGGACAGCAGAGCCCCATGAGGAGTAACGGTGACGTAGGAAGACAAACACCATCATTCCAAACATCTCTCCTTCCTTCTTCTTCCCCGGCTTCATATAAAGAGCACAACACCATGTGGTGTGGGATATCCCCTGGGTCATTTGGAGTCAGCTATCCCGGCTGTGTTCCTCCCAACTTCCCATTCAACCCCAGCCCCCTCGCCAGTGTGACAGTATGGGATACAGCAAAGGCACGGCCCAGCAAGAACAAAAACATCCCTGTATTATCAACACTGGTTTCAGCACAAATACAAAGCATAGCCCATGTTAATCAGTGTGAAGAGAATTAACTACTCCAGTCAAAATCAGCACAGATGCTTACATGTGTGATGAATTAATATGGAAACGACACAGCAAAAAAAGATCACAGAACAGCCAGAAAGAGAAACAGGTTCTAGACTTTACATTCCCATGAAAGAGGGCAACCAAAAAAATTAACGACCAAAATATGGGATGTCAAATTGGATATTTAAACATTTAAATCTGTACTTTATTAAGTAATCACATCTTCTCTTTAATATCTCAGTATTCAAAATAAGAAAATGCCATGATATGCAGAAGTAAGGGGATAGGGTCCTCAGAACCAAATATTCGATGAGTCTTAGATGAAAACAAAATTGTGTCTAGAAAAAAATACTGAAAAAGGTTGTTATTTTAGTTGAGTAGATGCTGGTCACAGGAAATGAAGCAGCAAATTGGGTGAGAAGATCATGCTTTTATCTTAGAAAATGCAAATAAGCAAACCCTTCTATTGAGGACTTTCTATTTTTTTTTAAATAATCATTAGAGCTAGTGGGAAAATGTTAAACAATATCTGGCAGGCAAAAGATCTCAGTAAATTTGAAATTGAATCAGTGTAGCATCAGGCTAGTCAGATGTTAAATCTAATCATCTTCTGCTTAGAAAATTAATAGAAGTGTATATGAATACAAAACCACACAGACAGGGCTCCAGCAGCTAATAATAAATTCAACAGCATGTCCAACGAGACCAAGCCCCAACAGTACCTTACTAACTTCAAGATGTTTGCTAAGTATTGACTGGTACTCTCTTCATAAATAACAGATAACAAGTTACTGGACATACCAGCAAATTAAATGACTGGTAGGAGGATTAGAGTTAGCTTCATGGGAAAAATCCACTGGTGATGCAGGGTCGTTTATATATATACTATGGATTTTAAGAATAATATTCTCTGAAGCTTACAAAATTAAATATGTATCATTAAGACCAAAATTTCATAGTGGAAGAAAAAAACCCTGTTACATTCATGTAAAAGAAAAAAACATAATTAGAAATATTTTATCTGTTCTTTGAAAATATCAGATATTTCAGTTTCATGTAAACAGCTAAATATGGAACAAAATTCCTGTTGTCTTCAGAAAGTTTGGCTTTATTTGTAGGGAAGATTCTCAATGATAGTATACAAAGGTTCCTTTTACCTACTTTTCTTTCATACTTGGCATTTTGCTTATCACACATATTCTTTTTCAGAATCCATCTTCTCCTTTTGACTTTAAGAATAAACAGTTCTTGGGAGATCAAACTAAAAGTGAGAATGTATGGCCTTTGACAGTCTTTTTAATTTTACAGTCAAAGTTACAATAAGTTGACATGTTAACATATTTTAAGTTTCTGCATCATTTTGCATAAATTAGGGACAAACATTTCTTGCATTGTTCAGATTAGACTAAAACTCTTCCTGTTGTAAAATTTCTATGAGCTAATTAAAAATTTATTGAGATCAAGTGAGACTGCTATTCACTTAAAAAAACTTTTTTGTTAATTTCTTCAGATACTATCCAATCCAAGCTGAAATATTCTAGAGGAACTGTGTTTTCATTGGAAATAACTAACACACTGTAGGAAAGCTAGAGTTTTGTGAACTTGAAAAGAAAACAAAACAATGTAAAGAGCCGTTAAAATACATTTTAAAAAATTACATATTTAAAAGCATAATCAATGCTTTGTCAAACAGCAAATATCTAAGACCCACAAGCAAAGAGGAAATACAGTCATCTTATTTATCATGTCACAGTCTCAAGTAAACAATTTATCTAGGAGCACTTTTGTATGCCTAATCAAGATGGCTTTCCATAATTTTAACTTCGCAATTATGATATGATTGCTCTATTTAGTTCCTGAAGCTGGGAGCTGGTCTTCCTAAAGGACTGATGAGTTTATAGTTCAGCATGCAGCTTAAAGTTCACTTGACATATGACTACGGTTTTATCACAAGGACCACAGTAAAAGCAGAAAAAAATGATTGATCAAACTGCAGAAATTTCCAGTCAGAACTCTAAATCTTGGAAACCACAAATCTAAGATGATTTGTCATTTTAAAATGATGTCATACGTGATTGAAAAAAGACAGTGGGAGAGATTAAAATAGAGAGATTATAATTATTCTTGGAGTAGTAGTCTTTAAAAATATACTTTAAATTTAAATCAGACAGATTCAACTGTTTAATGTATGTGCCTTCTTTTTTTGAACGTATAACACATGATGGAAGTTAGTTACCTGCAGGAGGAAGAGACACAGTGACACACTTTGTAAATTACATGTTTGAAAGAAAATAATTATGTCATTTACAATCACTTATAATCCCAAAAAATATTACAACAAATTTTCATATAGATTCAAACATTATCACTACTGCTTAGAAATTATTTATTATATTTGAATTAATGGTGACAGAATATTTAGAAATTCCACGTACATAAGACTGTTTTATTTCAGACTCCATTTGACTTTTTCCATTACTGAAAAAATAAATAAGGATGGAGCCAGAAGACACATAAAACACAGTTTGTTCACTGTGTTTCAAAACTAGTGCCTCAACTGGAAAAAGACACCCTTTAGTCAAGTTTTTTCATGTCAAGAAATTTTCTGCATTTTCATCCAGAGTACTTAGAGACATCTGAGGACTCAAATAAAATCTGTCTTATTTCACCAAGAAGTCTTAACAAATTAAAATATAGCTGTGAATATGACAGTTATTATTACTAGTCTGCTTACAATATTAATAAAACTCATACTAATTACTTAAAAAAAATACAGTTAAAATTGCACAGATTCTTCCTAGAATCTACCTCTTTTCTGTGGTGGTGTTCTGTGGTGCTTTTGATGTCCATTTGGACACTCGCCTAATTTGGTTTCCTTGGGAAGATAAAGATGGCACCATGGGGTAGTTATGGCAAACAACCAGAAAGATTAATTCTTTGTCAAAGAGTATGATGGCGATGATTTTCTCCTCCTCAGTCTTGGGTCTACTTGTAGTAATTTAATCACGTATCTCATATGTCCTTTTCTTTGGCTCCAAGGCAATGGGTGTTTCTATTCTCTATTCTTATACTCTGACATGATTGTAAAAACATTGCCAGATTCACATTAGAGAAACTACTTTACACAGCATTATAATTTTGCATGTAAATAATATATAAATTTTGAATACATATTGTGTTTCCAAATGGTGTATTTAATTTCACCATATTTACTACTGGAGTTTTAGAATTTCTATATACAGTAAGTTTTCCAGGCTGAGCATCTGGTCTCTCCTCTGTAGAAAAACTGAATAAATAAAAATATCTCTTAACCTTTTCCTACGCTCCCAGAAACATCTGCAGTCTTGGACTACATACATAATATGTCCATTTCATGTGGGTGTTAGGTGCCTGGCAAGCTTGTTAGACACACAAGCAAGAACAAAGCAAATATATTCATTCATATACAGTGTATTCCTTTACAAATTTGTATCACTGTTCTGTGTTTGATAACACTCTGTAGCTGAACTGCATCATCTAAACCAAATATTCAAGTAGAATGTCACAATTCAAAATTTGGGTTTTTAGGAGTTGAAACAGAAAGAAGTGTATTTTCTTCTCAGACCTCTGTAGACATTGTCTTTTAGTTCCTGTGCTTTCCCAAGCCAGTATCAGTCACTTATGGGATCCCTTAATGAGGTCAGAGAGCACTAAATGAGCTAATTCCAAAATCAAAAAGGGAAAGAAGAAAAGGAGCAGAAAATCCCACAAAAAAAAACAAAAAAGAAAGCACATGTGCCATAGTACAAATTTTGTCTGCCAAACTGGTAGATTATAAAGGAATGATTGAAGAGCCTAGCACAAGATATAGGCATGTCTAGAATCCTTAAGGAATCCTGCCTGGCCTCCATCTCTCCAGAAGCACATGGATCTCATGGTGGTACAATGTCATATCTACCAACTCTGTGCTGATATTTCAAATATCTCACAGTGCCTAAAACAGCAGTAGAGAGTCACCTGAATAACTCCATTAGGTATTTTAAATTTGAAAATGTTGATACAAATGGAATGAGATATGCAAATGGAATGTAGGATGGAAAATTGCTGTGATAAAAAAACCCTCAGCTACTAGAGGAAATTTGAATTTTAAACGTATTTAATATGCATATGATATCTACTTAACGAGATGACTGCATATTTTGCATAATCGTTCGACCTAAAGTTTTGCTTTTACCAGAGCACTCAGTTAGACATTTAGTTGTGACTGATCTGAATACGTGACAATAGGATGTATGCACATACATTATCACACAGGTGTTTTGCTGCTTACCTGCCATCTCTCTCCTGCAGTTATGATGTGCTTGCTATGTTTCATTTTAAATGGCAATGAAAACTATTCCAGATAACACTTACAACAGTTTGTAGGGTTTAACATACAAATAAGACTTAAGCTCTGAGGTCAACGTCCTTTTGTACCTAATAAATAATACTCAAGTATTAGGTTATTTCAATAGTCAGAATGAATTACATTACAATTCTTTCTAAAAATCTGTAGTATTTTACTGAGTGACATTTGCATGTTTAATTTTTACTCATTAAAATTTTTGATTAATTTTGCATTCACTAAACCAAAAATATTACCTCTGAATTTCTTCATATCACTTTAAGTGCAGCAACCAAATTAAAGAAACAAGCTTATCCTTTTTGACTAAATGCAACATAATGATGTCTATAAAAGGCCCACTGCTGAAAGCTAAATGGTATCCAACAGCTCTTATAATGACGTGTTTTGCATCAGGAGCTGTAATGTTTACTATGCTAGTACAAATGTGTTCATTTTAAAAAATCCAGTACCCATCTAAGCTGTGCCTACATACCACTCACAGAATTGAATATTTTGGGATAACTGTGTATTTCTTTTCTGCTGGATATATGTTTATACTGAGAACTCTTTTATATCATTGAGTAGCTAAATAGATACCAGCTAAATCTACTGTGAGATGCAAGTTAGAGTTTTATTCAAATTATTGGTTTGCTTTTACATTAGGCCAGCTTATTTTAAGTGTTGATACTTACCAATGAATTAACATATTTATTGGTCGATGACCAAGCTATTGAAAAAAATGCTTTGATATTGACTTATTAAAAGATTGTGCATAGGCCATTTTGGGAGACGTAGGCATTTTATTAACTTTTTTTATTAATAGAACAAAAACATAACCTCCTATCAAATAAAAAATGCATTTCCTAAATCATAAATATTCTGTACATAATTCTCCATTTTTTATATTAACATAAATTCTTTAGTCTTTTTTTAATGATATTATTCATAAAGATGCCAATGACAAAACAAAGGACAGCCTTCTAAATACACCTACTGAGGACTTGCTACATATAAATATATTACTATATACATCTTTAGGGGCCTTTGCTTCTTTTGTTCATGTTTTTAAATTTTCTGGTTATGTGATGTAAGTACTATTATAATTTGGCTTTCATATCTGTCATGGCTGTAACCAATGGCATAAATTGGCTACTGTATTGATTTTTTTTTGTTTGCTTGTCTGTTTTTAAATTTTGTTTTGTTTTCCAAAGATTGCTTAAGAAAAAATATCTATGTAATACCCATTAGAGTATCTGTTAAGGACACTATGTACATAGTGATCAAAGAAAAATATAAAACTTTTTATGATCCCCACAGCAAATAAGCTTCATGGTAAATTAGTGGTACACTATATAGAACTCCTCTAAATGTATCTTAGAGCTAAAAATAAGAAAACATTAAATAAAAGCTAATATTGCAATTACAGTATTTTTTTTAGCAAATAATTTCCTGACCTTTTGAATTCTGGGCTTCTCATAACTCATATCCTTCCCTCTGATGAGACTAGAAATGCTGATAATGGCAGGACATAACTTATCAGTTAATTTGTGATTTCGGAAGAAGACTAAGACTGAATTTCAGAATAAGCAGCAGTAAATGTATTAAAACATCAGTAAACACCTTTGGTGTTTGTTCCTACATCAAGCAAAATTAAAAATACATGTAATCTCTTCCAGTAAAATTATCAGAGTTTTTATATTTCTTAAAGTGTGCTCAAGACCAGCCTATGTAGCTGTATATATAGCTCCATTAAAAAACAAACAAACAAAAAACCTAAACCAAACACAAAAAACCTCCAAGCGAACAAAAAATTTATTATAACAATGAAAAGGGAAAATGTAAATCTTGAGTAACCTAGACTAACTCTGACTTTAAGCCCACTTTGAACAGTAGTTTGGACTATGTGGCCTCTATAGGTCCCTTTTGACCTAAATTTTTCTGTAGTTCTAAATTCAAAGCAAAATGTAAAATAAGGGTTTATCTACAAACACATGAAAATAATTTTAATCTCAATCATTAATAAAATATATCATCCTAATCTGCTACACAATTCACCACACATGGCTAACTGGGTATGTCTAGGTTTCACTGGTGTGTGTACATAACTAAATTCTTCAAGTTGTTCTTTACACATTTTTGACAGGTAAATATTATGGGCTTTGTTGGTCTGATATGAACTCTGATGAGGTTACTCTCCTAGAACTGAGGAAGATAAGTGTTGTCACATATACATCAAATGAGTATGTAGAAATTAGTACCAGCAGATCTTATCTGCAGATGCTGAAAACCTTTGGTAGAGAAATTTTTCAGCTTTCTGCAGCGTTCTGTGAGAACTTTGCAGTTCTCACAGAAGCTATGAAAACACTGCTATGGGTTTTTGTAAACTAACTCCTTATCTTGCACCTGGGTTTGTTATGCAAGATTGTTATGGTTCTAGCCTTCTGATATTTTGGAATAAGTGTCTTAGAACTTGATTAATGCCCTCAAGGGGTGGATGGCCGAGCACCCAATTGTCTTATGCCATTCAACATACTCTTTGCGAACCCTGTTATAGAAGAATGAATGAATTAATTAAAACAGAACTAGAACTACTTTCTTCCTGAACTTGGATTTTGTCGTTTCTTGCCGTTCTCGGTACTTCACAGCAACACTTATCAGCAGTGCTGAGTACACAAAAAATTTTCTTTCATTTGTGTCTCAAACATAGTGGTTTAAATAGAACAAACAAAACCAAACATACAAACAACAAAAACACAAACCTTAACAACCCTGTAATTCCTTTCAAGAGAGCTTTTCTTATGGATCTGTTATTTCACAATGATGTTGTTCTTTTAGTTGAAATCAGAAATTTCTTCTCGGAGGCTAAAGCGCACAGCGTAAAAAATACTAAATTCCCTCATTGATGTGAATCATGGTCCCCTTTTGTTCATCATGTTACTGTGGAAAAAATCAGCTAATACAAATTTTAGTAGAAACCTGTGTAAGATATATAGTGCAATACATTTTTGAACATAACCCTAAAGAGTGTAAATTGTCTGGTGGTCTGTGATTTCTTTGGTTGTCTTATTTTTTTCAGCCACTGATAATCTGAACTGTTTTTAAGTACAGTTTCTACACCCTACTATCATTTATACTAAATATAGTTTTATCAAACTGATGTTTCAGTGTCCATCAAAGACAGCCAAGTTTTATAATCCTCAATTACTATATAAAAATAATTTTTTCAAGTAATGCAAACTACATATTTTTAAGACAGCTGTCCTTTCCATGATCAAATATTATTGGGAACAGCAACCTTTCACATACAGTTTTGTTTTCCAAACAATTAACCATGAGTTGTGCTTTTTTGTTTCTTAGGTTAACAGGATTTCATCTTCCTCCACCTGTGACAAGTACAAAATCTGTATTTTCACTGCGCCTGACAAGTGACTTTGCAGTTAGTGCTCATGGGTTTAAAGTTTACTATGAAGGTAAGACATTCTTAACAAAATATTCTGGTTTTTTTCCTCTGATCTCTATACATACAAAACCTAAACATCCCACAGAAATATACAAAAATAGACATATATAACCTTATCCAAGTTACAATAGTTGCTTTTCAAGTAAACATTCACAGATGCACAGAGTCATATGTCAAACCAAAATATTTAAAACCCTACAATCTATAGTCTGATCCAGACACAAATATTTTTTGACTTCTAATAATGGCAAGTTCTTTAAATTCTGAAAAACTTAATTGTTATTGTTCTGGTCCTTCTGACACATGTTTATTCAAATTAACATCAAGACATTACTAGTAAGTCTTGAATTTTGCTAGATAGTGGAATCTGCAAGTTTTGTGAATGGATTCCTTCTTATATGTTTGCACAGAACTGCTGACTCAGCTCTCTGAATTGACAGAGAGCTATTTCTCTATTGCAGTTTTCACAATTTTCTGTAATATTCACACAGACACTGAAGTTAATGAGCTGGAGCACGTATTCTTGAAGTTCAGAAGTTCATGGTATTGTATATGTACATATATGTATTGTATATGTATGTTCCAGGAAGGATCTTGTTAATGATCAAGTTCAATTTAGTAGTGTTTGAAGAGTTGGTTTATATCATGCATTCATTTTTTAAACACATTTCTTGGTACCAGGACTATGCACTCTGTTTATAGGATATAAACAGAAACTTTTGCTTTTTCCCTTTTTCTTTGCTATTGTGTTTTGTGTTTTGGTTTTTTCATTTCTGGATTTCCAACCCCTCCTTTTTAAAGACACTTGGCATTGAGACACTTGATTATTCTGTTTCCATTAAGTGTCTCTGTCAGCAAAGCAGGAGCTATAGTAAACAGCCTGGAGAAATTCTGAGGCCATCGTTGTACTCTGCTTGGTCCCATCTGCAACAGAAACCAGTCTCTGAGGAAGTAACTAGCTGAGTAACACTTTGATACCTAGAAAAATATCCAAAAATCGTTAATGCAATGAAGAGCTGCTGCAGAAATACAGCCCAGAATCACTCTGTAGTAAAATGTCTTCAGCCATTCTATTCAGTTTACCTTCAGGTGTGATGCATTAGAATGCTACTGCATATAGAAATTCCCTCCTATATATCAAGATATGAAACGAAAAACATCATAAAATAATTTTTAGGCCCTTCTTGTGCCTTGAGTTATTAGAGAAAATAGCTGAAATGATTACATACCATCGTTTTATTTTCTGGGTTGCACATAAAAAATAGGTAATTTAGAAAAGACAAATTCAGGCTATATGTAACTGGTTTTGTCTAGATTATAGCTACTCTGCAGTCAAGTAGAGTCAATTTTTCAAGCATTTGGTAATTCAAGCATTATTAAAACATGTTATATTAAAATGGACATTGCAATTCCGATGGATTTTTAACTCTGCAAAATTTAATATATGCTTCTCATGCTTGTTGAATTCATTATATATGGTATCATCTGTCCATCTTATAAACAGTTTACTGAAAAATTTTGCACTGCTAATGCTAACAGAAACACACTATGCATCTCAGTTATGATAGAGAATAATTAAACCTAAAATGGAAGATCAACAGTAGACTACAGCTCGCACATATGACTGACTCCTCACATAGCTCCTTTCTAGGTGAAAATCACCTGCTGATTAATAGAACTTGAGCTTCTAGGTCACTGTAAAGTCTGGGGAAATTTTACCTTTAACCACAGAAATCAGCATTTTAGAACAAATATAAACTTGCTACCTTGAACTTGATACTCATCTTTTTTGAAACGGATGTTTTATTTTGTGAAATTAGGAATATTCAAAATGTTAGGCTATACACCAGAGTTTTACTTCAATGGAGTCTCCCTTACCACAGCCAGATCTACTGTTTTAAGACCTGAATCAAGGTAACTTCATTCAGTCAGAGAATTTCTCTTTCAATACCTGTTTTTTTTTGATTTCATGTGAAGTTATCCATCTTTATACCCAGATAGCAAAGAAATGAAAACTCATTACATTACATTACATTCATTTAATGCCTCTTTCCTTGATGTGAGAGAATAGATGTACTTAAATGATAATCACATCAGGGCAATTTCCACTTCTGTTCTTGTACTCTTTGTGAATGTGTATAATCCTGCAATCAGCATTTTAAGATCTGGTTCTACCTAGTATCTAGTTCTCAAAAATTTTGATTGCCCAGTAGCTCCTTCTCAGCTTCTTGATGAAACGTCTGCATACTTAGTACCCCTAAATATCATGCCTCATAATTTAATGCTTCATTATGGATATGTAATTTGAAATTTAAGATAGAAATGATTAGCAACCTGTCATTGCAATAAAGCAAAATGATAGAGGTGGCATGAGAGGATAGGGTGAGAAGTGGCGATACATATCTGAAGGGATTAGATCCAGTAGTAATTTGAAAAAGAAGGAACATACCTTTCATAATCAGAGATAATTTAAAACACTTTCTTTTGAAATGCTTTGAAATAGATTACATAGGTAGATGGTTACATGGAAACCATTACTGTTCACTATTGAAAAAAAACAAAAACAAAAACCAAAAAACCCCCAAAAAACACAGCAAAAAACCCCCAAAGCCTCCAAACATCTATTTTTCTGACTTCTCATCCTCTTGACAAAATTGCAGTTGAGCTGAAAGTTGACAAGAAACTCCAGAGTACCTGACAGAATCTGTGAGAAATATGAATCTATGGTGGACTTTCTTGATCATAACATATAGGAACATACTCATTTTTTGATCACCTGAGAATAAAAATGTTTATGAAAATATATAAAATTATATTATTAATAGAAAGAGTATGCTGAGCCACCATATGTAAGCCACTGCAATTGCATTCAGTCAAACCAAGTGCACTATAGACCATGAAAATATCAACTCTGGCCTGCTAAACATCAATATTATAAGCCTCAGTCTGCAATCTGGGTCCCTCCATTCTTCTCTCCCCTCCTTCTTTCTCTTCTTCTCAACCCCTCTTTCTTTCCTCTATATTCAAGTGGCATATTTGAGTTATCTTTGATACCATTATGCACAAACTTCTTCATGTTCAGCTTCTTTATTATTCAGAGAAGAACACATCTGATAAACATACCTCCCTATATAGCAAAATACCCCTGAAGAAAAATTATTTAATGAGAGAAAACTGGAACAGATTACTCAAAAGTAATAGGCTTCACTTACAGTGACAGTAGAAAATGGTGAGGTGCACTAAAAATTAAGGAGGGCTTTAAAAAACACCCTGGAACTAATTTTACCACCGTCTAGTGACACAGCATTGCTGGTTGGAGGGAGAAATGGGGAAGTTCTAAGTCTGCTGATTCTGGGCCTGTCTTTTTTTCTGGAGAGGTTTCTGGGGAGGTTATTTAGTACCTTTCAGTCTCTCTGCAACATGTATAGGTATGACTATCCGGAGGAGGAATGCTATACTTAATGTCCTATTTGATAATTTAGGCTAAGTCACAGTGTAGCTGTGCCCTTTTATTTCTGATGAGATAATTTGGTTTTGGAATAGAAGAGTTAGATGCACTTTTCCATTTCCTGTTGTCCAAAGATACATAAGCAGCTTTATTCATTGAGAGTACGGGAGGGGAAATACAGCTGCTGAGAAAGAAAGCAGTGTAGCAGCTTGCCTATACAGCAAAGGGGATTCAGTGGACCTAGTCCTGCTTTGAACAGTGCTTCCTTCTGTTCTCACTGTTTTATTTTACAGCTATTAAACAGGTAGCTGGCAATGCTGAAATCATTGATTTCATTAAGAAATGTACTGCTAGAATTTATGGAAATCTTTATTCAAGTTAAATATGACAGACATTTTTGTGTTATCCTGTTGGTTATGGCAAAAAAAAAAAAAAAAAATATATATATATATAAATGGAAGATATTTAAGCTTTGCTACTACTAGATCAGACAGGCAAGCAATTCACCAGCTCTCTCAGCCACAAAGTGACCTACGGATANAAATATATATATATATATATAGATTACCCTTACAGTGAAAACTCTGAATGCCCAGGAGGTGAATTGCAAATATTTATAATCGTGAAATGAAATATAACTTTATCTGGTTTGTGCTGCTGCACATAATTTTCAAGATAAAATTGAATTATTAGACACTGTATAAGTAATGAAATGGTCTTCATGTTTGTACTGGCGTGCTGCTATGGAGTTCAGCAATTCTGCTGAAATGTTTTTGAGAGGGATTTGAGAGCAATGTTAAAAATTTCAAGAATGGTCACAGATTTATGGATAATGGTGGGTGGGGAAGGAAAGAAGGGAGCAGATGGTGCTTATCAACAGAACAGGATTTCCATCTAGTGACTTCTGTGGACTTTTCATGCATTTCTTTCAGCAATATTAAGAAAAACTGGTAGCTGATGTACAGGATTATTGAAGCATCTAGGTAAGAAATACTAGCAGGACTTAAATATGCCAGAATGTGGGTGCTAAAAATAATTTTGGCAGTTGGTATAAAGCTAGAGAATGTGAACAAATAGGATATACTATTTTTAGCTCTCCTGAATATTGAACACAGAAATGTGGCTACACATGATCTAAATCTTGGATTCAGGTATGTCCTAGCTGTAGAATACTAATAATACCACTGCTAGCTTAATAAAAATTTGAAAGAGTACTAATGAACTACTGTTTAATGTTGGAGATCTCTCTACAAGAATTCCACTGAAAAAATGTTTGCCAAGTTAGAATTGTAAAAGCCACAGACTTTAAGCTCTAAGTTTGTCACCAGGCTTACTACCTGATGGATACAGGCTCTTTGTTGTTTCTGTTCACATTTTGCCATAACTGCTGTGGGTATGGCTGCTCTCTGTCATTACATTGTTTCAGCAACGCCTTAATAAAAATTTAATTAAACTGAAAAAGGAAAGGAAAGGAAAGGAAAGGAAAGGAAAGGAAAGGAAAGGAAAGGAAAGGAAAGGAAAGGAAAGGAAAGGAAAGGAAAGGAAAGGAAAGGAAAGGAAAGGAAAGGAAAGGAAAGGAAAGGAAAGGAAAACAGGGAATGATTAAATTGCATAAACACATACATTTAGATGAAACATACAAAATCCAACAAAGCAACATGGTAGACATAAGCCAATCTCTATTGTCTATTTTTACTTCTATTCAACATGTTGGATAACAAGAAGAAAAGAAAAGGCGCTGGAGTTTCTGTCTTTTATCTGAATGTATGAATATCTGCCACATTATCTAGGAAGTCCCAGAAAATCATCTAACAAATATTTTTTGTCTTGGAATACTATCTTGGATGGAAAACATCCCACTAATGCCTGCATCTACTACAGACTTTCATACCATTCCTAATGCACGTGTAAAGCTGTAGCACAGAAGACAATCACTCTTTATGAAATCAATACCAGGTTGCCATGGGGCTTCTACCTACTTCATCTGTATGTTGTACTGGTACCACCATTCCTGTATAAGTCCAAAGGAAGTAGAGAGAAAAATAGCTCTGTGGACTTAATCTGGTTAATTTTTATAGCACTTTGCACACTTCACACTATTTTCGTGATACCACAAACACAGATTTGGCAAAAGAATAACTTCTGGAAACAAATTTAGCTCCCTAAGACATCAAGCTTTAAGAAAACTTTCTTTTATCCCACTGATCACTCTGCCTCACTTAGAAGTAAGACTTTTTAATTCTGATTTTTGAACTTCCAGCCACTGGCTTTTGTTCTGCTTTTATCTGCTAAATTATAGAGCCATTATTATTAGCATCTGTGAGTTCTTATGGAGGTTCTTAAGTACTGCAATAAAATCACGCACTTCAGAGTACTCTTTCTCTTTAATATGGGCTTTTGAAGCTTTAACATAAAGTAATTTTCCAAATAATGAATTATTTTGTCATTCTTCTGCATTGTCATCATTATGTGAGTGCTGTGTGAAAAAGGGCTCTGATCAGTACACTTGTCTGGCTGAGGCCTGCACCTGATCACCATAACCTGTCCTATCTTCTTATTAAATAATTTTTAACTTTCACAGTAATCTCACTCTCTGTCCTGCCTGTGTGGGGGTTTAAAGGGCTGAATGCCAGCTACTGGAACCAGGCTGGGGGTGTAGATAACCCTGGCCTGGCATCAACTACTGGAGAGACTGGGGTCTCTGTGCCAGCTACTGAAGTGAGTGGGGGTCTCAGCTGCCACTCACTGGGGTGGGAATGGCATTTGTCCCAAAAAATAATTATCAGGAGGAGCCAGCATGAGTGAAGCAAGTGAGGGGCTCAATGCCAGCACTTGGAGGAAGCCCTGTGACAGGTGCTGAGGCAGTGTGACGACACCTGTCTTCAGCTTCTCCATACTGGGTGTACATGAGTCACTCACCAGCACACTTCCATCTGGACAAACCAGCAGGAAGGAGGTTCTGGATCTAGGGTGAAGCATCAGGTGGGTGGGGAGTCCATGCTGGACAAGTATGCCAGTACTGCATGTTTGCTAGTAACCATCGAGCTGGACCAGCCAGTGATGAGGGGACCCCTGGGGGCAGTAAGAGGGCCTGGGATCTGGAAGAGCTGCCAGGCAGACAGAAGGATCATGCTGGTACTTGTGGCACCTGTGAAAGTATGCGTGCTCATGAACTCAGGTAATCCTGTGTGTGCACCTGCATGAGTGACCTCCTGTGTCTTCCAGACAGAGAGGGTTTGGCCACTGGTGCTCCTGTTCAGGGGGTGCTGTCAAAGCGGTGTCTTGTCTGTGGCAGCCTGTAGCCCATCCTGTTGGTGTCTTGTGTGTGTCTCTGTGTTTCTCTGGGATACTTCCTCAGCTGTGAAACTGGTTAAATCCACAAACGGGAAAGAAGCAAGAAAGTCCATTGGCTTGAGTCATACATCCCCAGGTCTCAGGCAGCCCCGGCTTCGGGCTGCTGTGGCCAGGCAAAGAAATATTCACATATCAGAGCTGCTGGAACCAGTGGCCACTTATAACATCCCTTCAGATGCTTAAATGTAATTTGGCTTTATCAAGTTTTGTTTGCCCTTGGTAAGTCTGTGCTAACTATTCCCAAATAGCTTCATCTTTCAGATGATGGAAAATGGATTACAAAAATATGCTCTTTAGGCTACTTCCAGGAATTGAGGGAAGGATTACTAGTATATAGTGCCTGCAGTGATCCCTTTTGCTTTCATCAGGACAAGCGTATCACTAATCTGTCTAGTCATGAAGGACTACCACTGACTGCTATAATTTTCCCTGGACTACGGAGAGCAGCTTTTCAGTCATGGTGGGACAGCCCTTCTGGTACCATTGGGAGAATCTGTGAATGTGAATATATCCAAGTTTTCAATGTTAACCCAGAAACAATTACCTCTCTCCTTCCCAACTGGACTGATACATGAACAGGTTACTCCTTATGAAGAATGATGCACACAAGTCATGGAGTTCTTTGGCCTTTTCTATATTGAATATTATTGTCTTTGCCACCTACTGGTGAATCTGCAATTTTCCCCATCCTTTTTTTGCCACTAGCATACTTGTAGAATTCCTTTGTATCTCCCATAAAACCCCTCCCTAGTGTTACTCCCCTTGGACTTTGACCTTCATTTTGCTCCTAAGCAGCATTTCTATATACCTTTCTTGCTGTCCATCCTTTTTTCCTTTTTTTTTTTTGTCTGTTCTTCTTTGCATTTTAGTTCATTAAGAAGCTCCCTTGTTAGCTTCATGAGTCATTTGCCAAAGTTCACTTCCCCTTAAAATAGTTGGGTTGTCATTTAAAAAATATCAGCCATCTCTCTGACTGCACTTCCTCCCCATAATTGCTTCCCAGGAGATTCTGCCTAACAATTCCCCAATAAATCCAAATATGATGTCTTAAAGTCTAGTGTCCCAATTTTAGTACTTACTTCTCAGCCTTCCTTCTAAACCTGGGCGCAATTTTCTTCTACCCTGTAGTCAGGTCCCTGTCCCCTGAAAAGAGTATTTTTAAAGGTCCTCCTTCTGCGTTAAAAATGTCCACTTACGGTTATATTTTTATTTGCCTTGATCAGGTAGTTACATTTCTTCCCAGCAGTCCTACTTCATCTTCAGATGGGGTACTATGGTTACAAAGCCCAAACCCTTGGAGAGAACTGTGCAACTAGGCATTGGTCTGCTAGATGCACTTGCAGCCAGAGCTTTTCTCCTAATCAGAAGGATTGAAAGGAATACCAACACCACGGGGGATCACGTGACCCTCATTCTTCCCCTCAGAATCCCATACCAACCTTGGATCTGCTTAAGGTTTCCCTTGGCCGTGTTATTACCACTCAGATGGGTGAATAGCATGAAGTAGCAGTTGTGAGGCTGAAAAACAGCAATTGCTCTGTAAAATTATGCGCCTGAGCTCCAGACAAGAAGTACACAGTCCAAGACTAGAGGTCTGGCTTGCAGGCAGGGGACTGTGCCATGCAGGAGGGAGTATCTGACCACTAGAACCTCTCAAAAGCTCATTATGGATGGCTGTGTCACTTTATTATCAGTATGCAGAAGTACAGTTAAAGATTGTTTCTGCTGCCAAATATTTGTCATCCTATTTTTGGGAGAATATATGGCAAATTCATCTAAATAGACTTGTCTTTCTCTTCCCTGTTCTTTCATTTGAAAAATAACATATAATTTTTAGGAAAAAAGCTCATGAACATGTGCTTGATTATAGACCTAGTTTTTTAGTCTACCATAATTAGCAGTTAGACTTTAGTGGTTGTTGAGTACTAAATTTCTTTGATAAATCTTTAAAAAGAAATAAGTAAGTTGATTGATTAGAGAGCCACAGAACATGCATAATTGTGTTCCAGACAAAATGAATGGAAATATATTTATTTGCTTTAACATTTGCAAAAAAAGTCACTCTTTGAAAGTTAAAAACCAATGAATAACCTATCATTTCTTCTGTCTCGAGAAAAACTTAATTATTGGAAAAGTAAGATGTCTCTCCCTCAGTCTGGTAAAAATCCACTTACTATTTCAATGTTCTGTTTAATTCATTTCATTCAGAATAATGTTGTTAAATAAACCATATTTGTCAACTTATGGTACTGCAATTTATCATTTTGATACATGCCTCATACTGAAGTTTAACTAAGACAGTGATTAATTTGAAATCTTAATTATGTGTCAGCCTTACTTTAGGGTTTTGTTTTTTTTATATTTTCAATGTAATTTTTCATTTAAAAAATAATTGAATATATGCTGCAATTTCTTGAAAGAAATTTCCCAAGGGATTCTAAGGTTTTCTTGGTGAACTTAGATTTTTCAGCTACTGGACTGTGATATTGTTAAGATAAGTACAATACCCTGACAAAAGCAAATCTTAAGGTAATCTAATTCAAGATTCACATTTTGATCCCATGTCTAGGCAAGCAGTGATAACTGTAATCCAACATAGCTGAAACAGTATTCTGTAGGAACTAGAACATACTGCTCGTTAAAGTACCTAACTAAATGCAGCTTCATGCTTATAAGCAGGTGCTTCCTTCAAATTTTAAGTTACAGCTCAATGAAATTTTGAAATAGCAATTCACAACAGCAGACTTTGAAATAGCCATTTCATATAAATGAAACTGCTGATAAGTAACACACCTCTAGAACTACATAGCTTAATCCTTCAATCTGCATTTGATATTTGATAGCATTTTGGCTTTGATTTGTGTTAGCTTTGACAGAACTTCTGTATCAATACTATCAAAATATACAGATCAGCAAGAACAGGTTCAGTATGCCAGCACGCAATCTTAAAACTCTTCAAAAAACAGGAACTCTGCAGATGGAGGCATTTATTTATGAAGGAACATAATACAGAATAATACAGAACTGTAACCTAAGAAGAGACTCACTTTGTCATCTTAAGAGATTTTCAAAGTTTGCAAGTTTTTCACATGAGTTAAATTTATAGTTTATATTTGGACACAGATCTATAAAAGATAGTCATACTGTTGAGCACGCAGCAGCTCCTACTAAGCTCAATACAAATCCTAGAACATTACGTACTAAAGATTACATACTAAAAAAATTAGTTAATTACATGTAGAACATTTAAAAAGAATTTTTTGAGAATAATATCAATGGAATAATTAAAAGAAAACCCATTAAAATATCAGCTTAAGTTTCAGTGCAGAATTCTTATACCTTCTTTTATTTTGTTTTTAATTTTACATTCTGCAGTTTCCCTGCTAAATATATCACCTGAAGTGTGTATTGAGAAAATGAAGAAACCTGACATAAGAAAACAATCCTACTGCTTTCTTATAAAAAAATTAGAAGACTAGGAGACTTCCTTATGTATTTATTGCATGATTAAAGAAGGAACTAAAATATTAGTATCACAAAAGATTTTTTTTTAAATTTATTATTTATGTTGTTCTTCCCTTACTCTTCTGTCAGTGTGCTTCTAAGCAAAAGGTGTTTGTAGCTCTTTTAGGACCAGATACCATTGCCACTTGCAGCATTCAATTCCCAGTCTCTCTAAAGATACAATCAACACTGATGCACTTATTGCCAGTTGTAGGGCTGATTTTGTGATGAAGATATGCATCCTCTGGGAAACGATTTGAAATCACAGAGTAAGAAAATGCTCCTAAACAATGGCTTCCCAGCGTGAAGTTCAGGTCTGAACTGATGATGTAGAAATGCATGTCTGTGCTTAATGCTTATTCCCCTCAGCACCCTGTCACTCCAGATTACTAGTTAATAGTCAGTAGACAGATGACAAGAATAAGATGTTTATAGGCAGGTATTGTTGTTAAATAACAACGTGCTGTGTCATCTTTAATTACAGTGTAGCATTGCTCAATTCCGTACTTGTCACGAGAGATCATACCGCAAGAAATAAGCATGCGTTATTCTGGGCATGAAACATCTTCATTTGGAAAAACTTTCTTATTCCACCCACAATTCTGCTACTGTCACACCTAAAATACATTACAGCTTCACATATTGTTGAGATGCAATGAAATACAGATTCCTCATCTTGTTCCAACCCCCAGCCATGGGCAAGGACACCTTCCACTAAACCAGGTTTCTCAGAGCTCCATCCAACCTAACCTTAAACACTTTCAGGGATGTAGCATTCACAACTTCTCTGGTCAACATGTTCTCTGACTCACCACTCTTACAGCAAAGAATTTTTCACAGAATCACAGACTACTCTGGATTGTAAGGAACCCACAAGGACTATTGAGTCCAACTCTTAAGTGAATGGCCCATACAAGATCAAGCCTGTGGCCTTGGCATTATTAGCACCATGCTCTTTATCATAAAATCTAATCTAAACCCACAGTTTGAGTCACTTCTTCCTTATAAATTAAATACATTTATTTATTTGCTATTCATAGGATACCTCTTATGTGCAGCACAAAACAACATTTAATAAAACCAGGAAAAATTGCTCAAAACCAAAAAATTGATTGGAAAAAAGAAATCAAAAGAAGAAACTCTCGAATGATTAAAATGGAAAAGGAGACAGAACCTAAGCATTGATGAAACAGATTTAGTTATAAATGCAAAGTGATAGGAAGATTCTTATAACACATTAATGCTGGTGGGCAACACATTTCAATTTTGACCAATGGACCAAGACAAATAAACACAGTACTAGAGAAGTTTTCGGGGGGGTTACCATCAACTTGCTGAGATTAAGACAGAACTAGAGGGAAGGAAAAGGAATTGAAAAAGCAGTAAAAAGAATATTACTTTAATTTGTCACTATTATTTTTGAGATCCTACAGACTTCGTCTGGTTCCTATTGTCATGTTCCTTTCTCTCTCTCTGCTCAGCACTCACCAGGCCATGTAGGGAGCAATTTCGGGGAAATAATATAGATGAAGACAAATTTTCTTGCGTCTGTACTAGTCCCTCATCCTTTTCTCTGGTCCAGCCTGCTTTATGGCTCAAAACTGCCAATAGCAACCCAAGCAACTAAAGTCATAAATGAGATACACACAACTGATGGTGTGAGAAAACATTGACAAGAACACATTTACTTTAATTTGAAACATTCATCAAACTGTATCTTGATGCAACATGTGTAATGCAGAATGACAATAGGAGATTATAACAGTCTTAGAGTTGTAAATTGACTCACTACTTATCTGCATTTCAATGCTTAAAACCTGCTGACAGATTTACTGACACAAAACTGACACTTTGTGCTTAGAAGAAAATGCATCACAGTATCTTGGATTCCCAAGGTTGGTTTGAGTTGCAAAGGCTCCAAGAAGCAAGTTTGTCATGTTTGGGTTTGGGACTTTTATGACAGGATTACACAGCATATCTGTTATATTCACTTGATTCCAGTGTGGTCGCTATACAGACTTGAAATGACAGATAAAAAAAAAAAATAAAATCCCAAAGATTAAATTTGTGTTACAGATTGAAAATAAACATAAAAGAGAAGCTTAAGAATTTGAAATCTTTACACTGATTTTCCTTCTGACCTGTTTCAATTTCCCTTGAGGTTCAGTTCTCTTTTTTCCAGCCTCTCACCTGGAACCCCTTTGGTTTTAAGCTTGGTTTTCCCATGTGATATATTTCAGAGTATACTTTCACTGCTCCCTTCTAAGGGATGCCGTTCTTTTCTCTTCTTTTGTCTCTATATTTTAGAACTTAAATCAAGTTTATTTATTTGATAGACAGAATGTTCTGAACTATCCATGAAGATCATGATATGCATCAGTCTTCACCGCCAGTACTACTTATGGCAAAAACACAAAACAAGGAAAAAAGAATACTGCCGTATTTTCTGGGATTGCTTTCCTTTCTTAGGAGTTTTTTTTTTTAAGTTTCATTTTTATGCCATTGTTTCTACAGCTCTCTCCTCGAATCCCAGTACACTATCTTGTAAGTGGCATTTTTAAAGACTGCTACATCAGTTTATAACTCCTACCATGTGCGAGGGATTAAATGGTCAGGATTCACTACACGAGACTTCCAATACACATTACAGAGCTGATGTCCATATCCTGTATTGTTATTGCAGACATCGTGTATAGTAAGGGGCAGAGGTAAACAATTCCAGAGTACTATGCCATTTTTTGTCCTCACTACTGGCCATAAAGTAAGCATAAATGACTAGGCCTTGTAGGTGTATAGGTAAGTCATACCTGGCCACTGTGCAACACACAGTTTTTTTCTCTTCATTGGCATAATCACACATATTTAACACTTTTCATTCCATTCCCCAGAAATCAGTTTTAAACTATTTTCATATAAGTGCATGTGACATGGTGAAAAACATAAGTACTTGTGGCATTATTGCTGTTCCTGCCTTTGGGTCACAGATGAGCATTGCATTGACTCCTAGGGCACCTGGGACTTTCAACTCGTGGGAGTGCTGAAAGGCCACAGCAGTATTTCAATTCAATTCATCCTCTCCTCATCAGAGCACTAAAGAGTCAAAAAGTCTTCCATACTGCTATCCTCAAGCAATTTGTCTGATCATTTCACCTTTTATTTGCTGGAGGATTTTTCCTATGATTTTTGCCTGTATGCAATAAAGGCAAGAGTAGCTTTCAGTCTCTTTCTGAATTTGTCCACTTCTTTGAATGTCTGAAGCTAGGAAACTTATTCACAGAATTTACTTGGATTTGCTCTATATTTAATGATATGATCTACAGATCTGGTCCAAATATGTGTGTCTTCATTCCTGATCAAAACTAGAACTTCATTACAATTCATCTGATCTGTTAACTCTTTTTTGTCTTTGGCAATAACTAAATTAATTAAAAATTATATAAATTAATTTTGTTCATAGATCTTCTATGAGCAGGAAGAATTGAAAAATTCAATAGTTTGGTGCAAAGCCAAAGAGACATTCCAGTTTACTTCTTTTTCATGGCAATGAGTATTGCTAATTGGGCTCACACCATTTGAAGACTAAAAAAATTAACATGTACATCATCTTCTAGTTTTAATCTGTGTAAATGTAGCATAGGAAGACATAAACATTGCATTTACCTCAGAAGTTGCACAGAATTCTAAGGATGATTATCGATGGATTTTACTTCTCTTTCAACACAGAAGGTTTAGGAACAAAATAAAGGAACGAATTAATTGTAATAGACAGGGCATCAATTGAAAGTCACCTGTTTTCTGTTCTGCAGCAACAATTCAGCCTGTTTGTTTGGTATACTAAACAAATTTATATATCCCTATATATCCACATGTTAAAGCAGCAGATTGTTAAAGGGCAATACCATTAGAGTTTTGAAACAAATCAAAGGCTTCATTTCAAGGCTTGAGCTACAGACCCTTATCTTTCCAGTAAATATTGTAAGATACATCTAGTGTTGATTTTCACATTACAGAGAAGGTCAGCTTTAGGGAAAAATAAACCAATAGCTTTTCTGTGATTCCAGTCTGACTCCTTCGAATATTTTTCTTTCTTCAGACTCTCATAGATATACTATACTCTCTTTTTAAAGAAAATTAATATATCAGGAACTCCTGTTCTTGTCATTCATTTGGGCCTAAACTCATCTTTTCTGTTACTGGGTTGTTTTGGGAAAACACTAATAGAATATTCTTTTCTTGTAACAGGATAAACATAAGTTTCAACTACTTGTTACATGATTCAACAGTGCACCCAGGAAGCAATGGAAGATAATAGCATACTGGGCTGCATCAATGTAAATGTAGTCAGTAAACTGGGGGAAGCAAATTTTTCCACAGCTCTTAAATCTGGAATATGGCATTCAATGTTGGATCCTCACTGCAAGAAAGATGCTGATAAATTGCAGCAAGTTCAGGGAAGGGTCACCATGAAGCACTTCCCCTCCAAGGAGAAATGAAGGGAGATGTGCTTCTTCAGCCGGGAGAGAAGTTGGTTGGGGACAGGGAGATGTATCAGAGCATTCTTCAAATAACTGTATGGAGCCTAGAGAGAAGGGTCTTCATTGAAGTGAGTGTGAAGACAGGCATACTCCCCAAAATTGTCTAGAGTGATCATGGAATCTCCCCTTTGAGATCTGTTCTTCTAGTTGACCCTGCTTTGAGCAGGAGGTTAGACTAGAGCCCTCCTGAGGTTTCTCTAACCTGAATTATTTTATGACTCTATACTAAGCAACTCATAGAAAGTAACCAAGAATAATAATTTTAGCTTCCTAGTTTAATATGAAAATCAAACGTGCATTTCGAAGGATTTATTTCCCTGCAAATACAGACAGATTTTGAAGTTGTCTTGAAGTAGATCCAATTAAATGTGACTTTATTGTCAGAGAAAAGCAAAGGCTGAAAGACATCGAACCTGAAACGGAAGTTCACTTTCACACAGGCTGTGCTCTTTTCAATGGGGCACAGTCCCGCAGGGGCTCAATATGGGTAACAGAACCAGGGGCTGGTAACAGGGTGAGGGCCAGGCTGGAGATGAAGTACCAACATAGTGCTGAAAGCCCTTACAGAGATAAGCCTACTACATCACAGGGCCAAGGCCTCTGTGCAGCAGACACGTGGAGACTGGCTGGAGGGCACTGATGGATCCAGACTGGGATGAAGTGGGACTCCTGGGCCCATGGGCAGCAACGCAGATCCTAGTTAAGGCTGATCGAGTTCTATTGCTGCCTTCAGTGCCTTGGCATTTTATCTGTCTCAGGTTATTTGAAGATATTTTTACTTTGTGTATAAATGTTGTCCTTTTATTGGAACTGTGATAGCTGCAAGTGTACAGATCCTGCAGTTTCACGTATCTTAAAATCTGTAAATAAACAGACATGCTCTGTTAATCTTTACTGGGAAACATTGTCTCTTAATTTTGAGAACCAAAATAGGAACCTGACACCATGAGGATCTTGATAGTAGGAAGGCTCCACAGAGGGATCTGGGCAGGCTGGATTGATGGGCTGACACCAGTTACATGAGATTTCACACTGGGGTCCTGCCCTTGGCTCACAACAACCCCCTGCACCACTACACGTTTGGGGTAGAATGTCCAGAAAGCTGCTGGGTGGAAAAGGACTTGGGGTGTTGGTCAACAGCCAGCTGAACAGGAGCCAGCATGTGCCCAGGTGGTCAAGAAGTCCAGTGACATCCTGGCTTGTGTCAGGAGTAGTGTGGGCAGCAGGACCAGGGCAGCAAACATGTGATACTGAGCACAAAAAGAATTAATCATTGATATTGATAGTGAATTTCCTTTCTTTTCAAAAGATAATTGTACTGCTTTGTTATCTGGTGAAAGGAATTTAAGTGAGTTATATTTTGGACATTTTAAAAGTGTCATCAAATTACAAGTCATATTTGAAATTTGTATAAAACACATTTCCTACACCTGAAAGGTTTGCAAGTTGAATATGTTACAGACCATACTATACACAAGACAAAGAACTGAGAGAGTATATTTCCATATATTTCCATTGTAAGTTTATAAACTTAGATTAAATGTCTAAATTACATTGCCAATACAGAATACATTTTGAACGTTCATTCCTCCTGGACCAGCATTAGAAAGTAAATTAATTAAATTCCATTACTTAAAGCTGCATAAACTCAATGCAGGAAATTATTTGCATATTTTTGGCTAATTTTTCTGGCCAACTAGAAGCTCTGAAAAAAATTAAATGTGGTTAAGTGGTTATTACTGTCAATAAGGACTTGTGCCTTGTCCTGTTTAAACACTACTATCTCTACCCTGTGGCGCATCAGCTCTTTAAACAGACAGCTCATTCTTTTAACTTTTCTGGAAACATTCATTTACTTCAACAAACCATTGAGAGCTTATTAGCAGAACATGTTTGTCTGTGACTTGTTCAGTAAACAGAAGTGATTCAAAAACTAAAAGGAAAAAAAGGCAATAGTGGTATATATTATAAAAGTCTTAAAATTAAAGATTTTTTAATATTAACTTTTTTCGTTTATCTTCTTTCTTTTTTGCTTGTTTGGATGATTTTTTCCTTTAGTAATGGGCAAGCATTCTGTCATTCACTAGGACTTATGTTGTCATTGACATATTTCAAGTGAAAAAATCTTTGTAACTCACAGTACTTTCATTAGAAATTCTACTGCAATATTAGGCAGATCTAATTTCCAAAAGCATGGCTTCAAAACCTGAACCAGAAAAGTAAAGAGGTTGTCAGAAATATTGAAATATGACAAAAGGAAACAATATTTGGTCTTATCAAAGAACCTCAGCTAGAGAGAAAACAAATTGTCATTGAACTGAGACTTCATGGGAAACTGAGCAGTTCAAGAAAGATAACTGAATTATTGTGAACCTGAAAGTGTGTTGAAAAGATAATAGGAATGGAAGAAGTCTACAGACTGTAGGAAAAAAAAATATCTTCAGTTGATTTGTTGAAATTTTAAAATAGAAAAGGGGAATTTAAATCTTAGATGAGTAACTCATCTTCCTGATGAGGCTCAATCTTACAGTAACATACGGAAATGTCAAAATAATTTCTCATATAGAAGAACCAGATGCAGTAGATTAATAGCTTTGCAGTCTGCAAAAGATACCTGTCAGCAGGTTGGGAATTCCTTGTATTGATTAGAAAACTCCTTCTTAAAGAAAAGATCTAAATTTAAATTGTCACCCTGCTTGCAAATTTAGCTAAATTCAAAATGGGCACTTATTCAAGGTCTAGACTCTGTGAACCTGTGAATTAACAGATAATCTGCAGCGGGTCTCTCAGTCTAGATTGTTGCAGCTGTTCCACTTGTATGGACAATTAGGTATTTATTTCATCAGGGATTTCAGTCTCTTCCATTCCAGGTGATTGCTCAAAGAAGCTCACTTCCTTTCTCAGCAAGCTTGCCTAATCCAATTAGATACTAGTTTTCATATCCTCTTTTCAGCGTTATTTAAGATGAGGAAAGTTTCTTTCTCATTCAAAAATTTGGTATTGACAATATTATCTTTTGCACAAAAATTGTTTTTTCAGTCTTTTCTGAGTTTGTTGTGATGAACTCTAATAATTTTAAAATTTGTAGTTAAAAGTCTGTGACAGAAAAGCATTAATTAATGTGACCTGAATAGCATTAAAACAGAAGAATTAAATGCTTTGTATATTTCAAACATTTAAATCATCTTAGTAAGAAAATTTTCTTTGTTACATGAAATCCTTTTTTGTAGTGCAGTAAAAAAAACCAATTACATTGTAAAAAAATCTTCTTGCCCAACTTAAATATAATTCCTTAAAACAGCAACATTTAAAATGTGGTCCTATTGGGGATGATATTATCAATGGATAATGAGAAAGTATGTACAGCATGATATAGTAAGAGAGAGATGAAGATAAAGTAATATAATTAAATATTTGCATTTATAAATTAATTCTGTTGTATAGTATTTTGATCTACTGATTATTCTTCTTTCCTGTATGGTTCACATTACTGAAATACAATTTTCATGCTATTTTATATTTATCTTAATGTATTTTTCCTTCATTCAAAGAAGCCAAGTACCACTTTAAACACCCTGGTTTCTCATTGCAAGACCAAGGCAAGATTCAGAGTTTGTGTGGAGTCCCAGGCCTTATTAAAAAAAAAAAAAAATCTGGGTAGTACACTGGTTCTTATTTCCCATACAGCCTTACTGAATAGGGGGAGGCCTGCTGGTGATTTCCAGTAAAGTTCCTAGTCTATTAAGGAGCAGCAAAACAGTAATGAACTTGAAGGCTTTTCTCATACCCAGAACTCTGCCAGCACCTTGCTAAAGAACTCTTTGGCAATACAAATGTCTTGTGATATTTTTTTTCTTCTTTATATAATTTTATTGAAAAGTGAAAGAAGCAAAGAAAAGGCACAATCTAATTAGCCATCATAAGATACTTTTGCAAGTAACATTAAACTAAACCCACCTCAGTGTATCCTTCAGCAGACCAGTCCAGGGGCTCATAGAATGTTAGTGGAGACTGTGATTCAATAGCAGTATGATGCGGATTAAATCAGTGCTTGTCACTGTTCGGGATTTAATTTTATCCTGAGACTGCTAAACTGCTCCAGGCAAGGTAATAACTGGCAGCACTTCTACCCAGTGTGCCATAACTTTCTCCCCCACTTTTATTATGAACAGAACATTAGTGTGATGTCTTGAGCCAGCAAACTGGGGAAAAAACTCCTAAATCCTACTATATCATATTAAGTTATTTCAAGAACATGAACATATTGCATTTTAATTCTGTTATAAATTTTTATATTAAAAATACTTAATTCTGTTAAATATTTGTAATCAAGAGCATACTATTCTATTCAATTAATTTATACATATTCATATATATTTTGGCTTAAATAAAAACATCTTTTTATGTAGAGAATTTCACTGTGGTGATAGAAATTGCTCTTTCATTGTCTTTGTAGGTATTCAATTAAGCTTTTAATGTTGAAGCTGTCTTTTATCAGCTAATGAAAGTAAACTTTAATAAAGCATCTTTTATCAAATGAAATGCTTACTGCATTCTACATTTACTACATTAAATTCTTGCAAAACTCAATTAACTCTTCATATGTTCTCTTTAATATATTTATCTATTTTAATTGAATTTTCATCTCCTGGAATTCAGTGAAAAAATAGGAAAAGCAAAAGTGGCCAAGTAGCATTTGGCTATACTGGCAAACAAAATGTTAAAAATGAGAAAATTAAATACTCACTGAAGCCTGTGTGAAAAGCTCACTATTGAGGCTAAAAAATTGGCAAGATTATGAAAAAAAAAGGACTCAGTGTCTATACAGTTGCCCTCACTCCTACCCCAAGTCTGTAAAAGATCAGGAGAGATCCAGGACACTAGGATTTCATTTTAGAAACAGGGATTTTTTTAAACGATCTCTACAGGGTCCATAACTGCAGCATGTCTGTCACAGAAAATCTAGAGGATTCTAGGTCACTTCTCTGCTGTGAACTGCTGAAAAAACGCTTTGAATTAAAAATGCTTCTTGTCAGCATTTCTACTGCCTGCAACATAATAAGAGCAGCAAAATGTATAAAATACTTTTTAAATTGTGAAGGAGAAACTATTCAGCCTCTTTCAGCTTTCAAGTGCCAAGAGTCCCAGGCCTTCAGCTCCAGGGCAGAACCTTGTATTTTTAATTCTATAATCTAGTTGTGTGGATGGCAGATGATCTCTGATATCTGGGAGCATTTGCTCAAGCTGACAAACACCAAAAGAAGTGGTCTTGTAAAAGAGACAGGAGAATGAGCTAGGAGTAGTCTTTAAAAGCTTCATTTTACCAACTTCTTTTTTAGTTACCATTTTATCTCCAGCTTGTATTTGACACGTACAAAAATGAAAAAGCAAATACTGACATGTAAAGTTAATGACAACAGTCACACCTCTTACCAATTTGTTCTTGCCCAACTTCTATTTCTGTGAAAAGCAGGCTTTGAGCTGCATCTGCCCTTCCTATCATTACCACTGGCAGAGTCTGCTTTATATCGCATGAAGGACTTGGAGTACTAAATGAGATGCATCAACTAAAGCTAATACCGTAGCAGGGTAGAAATGTAAATATAGTCTGTGTACGAAGCAATCTCCTTTTCAGGATAAGTGGTTTATTTTGAATATGCACAGCTGGGATTGTCTCTTTCTGAAGTGACTAGGAAGGAATTCTGCTTATAGTAGTCAATGAAAAATGGAAACTTTGATAGGACAGTATTAGTAAAATGAACCTTAAGCAATATGGGGAAGTGGTATTTGATATTTAAGTAGAAAAATATGTCAGGTAAAGCTGAAACAAAAGTAGACAAAATGAAGAGTAAATAAACTGACATGCTGCTTATATTCTGTTTTCTGTTTGCCCTGCTTCTGGATTGCAGGATTTTTGTGTTATGTCTGTACAAAAATAAAATTCTGATTGTAGGTTCTGGCACAGTTTCCCACAAAGTTCACCTGAAGGCAAAGATAAAATCTAGTACTTAATCTGGAATGACTGACCCCAAGTTAAGATGACCAAATTATACTATTTTTTGGCCATAAAATTATGTCAGAATATTCAGATGTCAGTATCATGGAAAAAAACCTTTCTTTTATAATTCAAAATTTCAGTGCTTTCACAGAACACCAAAAGCAAGAAAATATCCACTAACAAAAACTTGCAGTTTCACAGTGCTCTAAAGGGCCACAGCACTTCTTGCCTTTGGTTCATTTGTACAGCTTCCTATTACATGAATGTGAATTGTATGGGTGAATTAAAGGTATGATTATAGCCTAATTATCCTGGCACTTGCACTGAGTATAACTTCTGCTGCACAGAAACCACATCGAGAGAGTTAGTTAAATGTATGTTAAAAGTAATAAATGTATACATAAAGTAGAAACACGTACTTTGCATGTAATTCAGCTCTTTACAGGAAAGGGGATGAAAAACAATCTAGAGCACATTTCTGGCTTATTCCTGAAATCAGCTGCAATTTTCTGTTCTTTAAATATAAAAGACAAGGAAAATACTGCAATGCAAATATTGCATTTTTTATGTTTCCATGAATGTTGTCACTATTAGTTTTATTACTATTATTTTGTTGTATTTTTTCATAGTGAATCAATCATTTCTTATTTTTGTATATGTTAAAAATTCATTGCTTATGCACTGAAATCAAAAGTTTTTTTCCAGCTTTATTAAAACGCAGTTCTGTCAAAGACCTGTATTTATTTTGGCCTCTAAAGTCCCTATTCATGCCATGTTTCTGCATGCGTCTTGTGGTGTTTACAAATCCATTAAATAGATTCTTCTTTCCAGACATCAAGCCCTGACCTCTCTGTCAAAAATTATAAAGTTCAAAATGAATTTTTATACATGGCAAAGTAATAAAATCAATTTCCAATAGATGTATCTGATGAAGACAGACATATTTTTTTATACAGGACACAGTACAACCCCTTTTAATTAATTGTAGATTAAATAGAAAATCCTATCTGCACTATCTGTGGCAGTTAGTAGTAGTAGTAATTATATATACTATCTGTAGTGGTTATTCTCACAGATGGAATCATTTTGAGTGGAAGGTATCTAATCAATTCTACTGTGTGTGTAGCTAGAGCAGTTTCTTTGACTTCACCTTTAAGCAATGTAAAACCTACATTATATGCAGAAAAAACTTTATGTGTAACTAGAAGTTCTACTTGTGGAAATAAAGGCCAAAATAACATGGACTGTCGTCACTGCCGCTGGCCGCCCGGTGGCCTGGCAGGAGGCAAGGCGGTGTCCTGGTCGGCGGCTCAGGGAACACAGTCCTCGTGGCTGGTGGAAGCCTTTTGTCCCAAGCTCACAAAAGAGCAGGCTGCAGCTGGGATGTTGCCTAGCAATGGGACGGCGGCGAAGGAGGCAGAGGGACTTTCCTGGTGCTCACAATTCCAGCTTTATTGATATCACAAAGTAACGAGGAGATACGGGGCTGAAGGGAGAGCACCAAGAAAAGGCAGGGGGAGGAACCAAACAAGCCTTTTCATGGTGCTCTAAAAGAGGGAGGAACCAAGGGAAACAGTCCAATAGGGAGATGATGGGGGTGACAGGTAACCAATAAGGAAAGGAACAGGGGAGAACTTTCTGGAGCTTATACATAGGCAATTAAACTAATAAATATACATAAACAGACGAACCAATAAGGACTAAAGAACAAAAGAAGGGTCTAGAAAGAGGGGAGGAGATGTGGCAGTGGCAACACCCAGAAGAGGATGGCCTTAGGTCTGATGGTCATCCTATGAGCTGGCCTCTGACCTGCCCTTGAGGTTGGAGTCAGGAGCAGGAAAATTGATCCATTTAATGACATCTAGCCCTGAGGTGGGCTGGGCCACCGCAACAATGGACAAGACTTACTTTTTATTTTCTAGTTTAGGTAAATGATGTCAAGGACTGCTATTACAGAATTGCTTACAGGTTGGGTTAATCTTATTTAAGTACAGTGGTTAACAATATTGATGTCTGAAGGTGAGCTTATTACTGTTGTTTTTCTGTAATAAAAGGAAAGGAAATAAAGCATGAGCCACCCAACTTTGTATAATACTGATATTATTCATTAAGCTGATTAACTATTTTTAAAAGATGCTACTTAAAACTAATTATAAATGGAATGCAGATGAACAGTTCATAAGTAACTACACTATAGATGTCTGTATTTATCATAACCATCTGTTGTCCTGGAAAGTCTGGTTTTTGCATCCTGGGGCTGTATTTTGTTAGCTTTACTTTATTTTGCTTTCACGCAAAGGCAACATTTTGGCACTTTTCTATCACAAAGCAATGATGACTGATGCATAGGGCTATGGAGCAGAAGTCGTTTTTTCATCTGTTGTGCTGTGTCTGTCTGTTGAGCAGGACTACTATCAGCATTATTAAATATGACCTGGGAAAAAAAAAACTTGAATTAAAGAGAACTATTGTTGCATGGTCACCTGTGACTATGCTAAAAGGATTATATTTGCCAACCTTTCTGAAGAGTTATTCGGGGTTAGCCATGTTCCTCAAGTGACTTGTTTGTCATCTCTGTAACTCTGGTCATGCTGCCACAGACGAGTTCCAGAAGTATAACTGAACCAAAATTTTCACAGTGAAAGTAATAAAAATTCTCAGCAGAGATTTCACCTAAAAGTTCATGCACAATTAAACTAGGGAAGATTAATTTGGGTTACCACCACTGAAAATAATTACAAATGGTTTAAGCTTTTTCTGTAAATAATATTTGCAAATAATTTTTGCAAATAAATTCTTGTAAATAATAAGCACATGTTAGTGTCCACTGCATTGTTGGTTTTTTCCAGACCTGATGCATTCTTTAGTGTTTCTCCTCTCTCTGACAGTTGAAAGGATGTGTAGTATGGTACTCGGAGGAAAAAAATAACTATTGTGTTTATTTTAAACCAGTTGTATTTGGTCATGGGAAAACTTACTGTTTAGCAGCCATGTTGTTTTTATTTCTTGATTCAATAAAACTGGTTCTGGAAGCATTTTGGATACTCTTAGGCTTTTAAAGTTCTGAATTTATGTGTCAAGGGGTATAAGATTAAAAGAAATTTTAGTCTTCTAGTTTTGATTGGTATAACTATTCTTTTGGTAATGTCTTTTTGTAATTTTTTATTAAATAGAGGACCTGGATAGAAATGCTGACGCAATTTAGAAAATTAAAATTCAGCAAGGCATCTGGAATTCATCTGTTGAATAAATAGTTGGGAAAGAGCAATGTTTTAATTCAAATTTAAAAAAAAACCAAGTACCAAGTCAGAAAATGTTATGTTTACTTAATCTGAGGAATAAAATGCCCAACCCCATAATTTTTTTTCTATTTTAGTTGTCTGTAAAGTTGTGTAGATTTGTGCTCTGATTAGATTCCAATGAAACAGATAAATCCCACATCACCTAACTAGGCATCCATGGTGTACATATGACCTAGACACTGTATACTTCTTTTTGAGTTGGAGGAAAAAGAGGTGTGCTTCAAGAATGTGATTTATCCCATCTCTGTACTCATTTACATTAGGATGGCAAACTCCTACCCCAGCATCTTTCATCAGCTCTAGCAGCAGTCTTGCTGCCACACAGATTTTACTTCCCATCCAAATGGTGTCAACACAAATAAACACAAGTATGTCTTCCCTACACATGTAGTGTTTGCCCCCAAAAATTTCCATTATTCTGGAAATTTAATTCCAAAATTTTGCTATAGAGGCCCGCCTTCTGCTTAATCCTGCTATTAACAGTGATTCCCACAGCCTCCTACATAGAGCTCTTGCTCAGAGAATGCATTTCTTCCATCCACATCACATCTGCCACTTGCAACTGCATCAAAGTTAAAGCAGTGATCCCAGCTTGAGCTTTGTAAGAATAGTTTCACGGTTTTAATTAACAAAGAACCTGATTAGAGCAGATGGAAAGACATTTATGAGCACTGACTGAATCACTGCAGTCATATGTACACTAGTAACCCAAATGTCTATAGGGTCGGACTACACCCACCCTAGTAGGTGATCATCTCTGCTATTTAATTGTAAAAATATTTATTCCCTAGCATTTTCCCATTTGTATAAATCAGTGCCTTGATACAATTCACAGGCATGATGTAGCAGATTGCATGTGTGGATGGGGCTGTCATGGTTTGGGAAAGTACTAGAACACAAGGATTTTCACCATGGCTTTCCACTGGCTCCCAGCGGTAGAGAATGGTTGCTGACCTTTTTCTTTACTAGCATATGTGTAGACTCCACCTCCCACCTGACAAACATATAAAAAGCACTTGCTGTTCATGCTTTTAGCAGCTACCAAGTTCTGTATATTCCCATGGTCAATATCCATATCTAGCAACTATCTTTCCTTGGTACTTCACTTTTTCATTGTGTAAGACATGGAACTAAGACATGGAATGCAGCTTTTTAGATTTTTACCTCGGAAGATGGGTATTTAAAATCTAGATAAAGTAACACAGGATTTGGCAACTTTTTTTCTACTAGATCATCATTGGATTTATTCTCAAAACCAATTCAAAAATAATTAGTCAACCATTTCAAAATTATGGCAAGAAAAAGGGATTGTCAATTTTATCATGGCTTGGTAGCATTGGAAAAAACAATCATCTCAAGGCACATATTCTTGGAGATGAAATAAAGTATCATTTATCTTAAGATGAAGGACTTTTATGAATTAATTTAATGATTTGGGAACGATTCTTAAGCAGCTAGGAAAGGTGCATCCTTATGCTGGAAAAAGGGAGCAGGTACATGTCCAGCTGAGAAACAAAGTCATTTTAAAAAGAAGAAAAGATTTTTAGGTGTATGGTAGTTTAGCTTCCTGATTGATGGTTTAAGTTAATTAATATGCTTCTAGGTCATTAGGAAACTTTGCTTTGTCTGTAAAGTTTTACATGTTATACATTAAACATGAGAGAAGAAACAATTGCTGGTATAGTATCACAAAGCAATTGAATGCTGCTTAATAATTTTCATTTCATGCAAATCACCACTACTAGTAAATGACTTGTGTTAAGATAAGCATCATTGTTTAATAAATAAATGCTTTAATTTCAAAATTTGTGTTGTTATGTATAAAGCTACCAGATGGCATCTTAAAATACATCTAACTCTGTTGATTTGAGGTTTAAAACCCCCAAGTTTTAGGATGTTCGTGACATGTCACTTCTAACCTTAGACTCTGATTTCTCAAGTCATTCAAGAGATGACTCTTCTGGCAGACATATAAAAAGAAACAAACTAAAAACCAGAAAGAAGGTAAATGAATGGGATGAGGGCAAATTATATGCTTACTGCAGAGAAATAACTGAATATTATATTAAGGTACTAGCTTCTTTTAGTCTATAAAATATATCAGGCTAAATCTGGTTTAATTTAAAATTGATATAAATGCAAAATACTCTACAGATAGTGATGCTATTGATATTAATTTAACCTATGCCTTGGGGCAATTGCCCCAGTTTGAAATAAATGCATCTACATAATTTCAAATTTACGGCAGCATTGATGAGATCTTTGCTTTGCTGCTCAACATTATGAATAATATGAATATTATGAAGCATACTGCAATCAGTATCCTGAAATATATCAAGAGCTGCATGATCACTAATACTGTGAATCTCTGGTATTGCAGAAAATGAAAGAAAAAAAAGAAAAAGAAAGTTTGCACATTAGAACGCCATGGGTCCCTTATTTTTTCATTACCAAAGTTACATTTCATCATGAAACATCACAAAATACCAAAGCAACTTATTATCCTTCCTCTGCTTCTTGTAGTAAAGAGGATGTTGTCACTCTTTTCACTCCTACATTTAGAGAAACCAGACCCTGACTGCCACTTTCCTGCCCATGAGAGTACTTTACCAACTTCCTGTGTAGTAGATTTAACTGCTAGTTAAAAACAAGAACTAATGCTAATAGACAGACATACAGATTATGGTAATAGAGTACAGAAATTTTCAGTTCTGCTGCTCCTGCAACAGACCCTCTTCTGTTTTGACTCCATTTTACATCCTATTTAACATGCTTGGAACATGGAAGTATGTGCATTTCTTAATTGAAATAGCCCCAGCTATTAAAAAAAATATATATCTATAGATTTTGTGCCGTCAAAATCTCTTGCTGTTGCCTGTAGAAGCCTTCGTGTCTGTGGCAGCAGGGCGGGTAGCAAGTTGCAATGAATAGCATGGCCTGTTGATAATGAGAGAGCTACAGCAAGCCTTTGTATGTCTCAATTTATATGCAAAATCTCTGTATTCTCCAGATTGCTGCTCAAAGACACATTTGCAATAGCTCTCCTCAGCTGTAATTTTTCCTTAGAGATAGCACTAAATTATTGGATTGCTAAATTAGTGTTATAATCAGAAAAATAGAAGTAGAATACAGATTCCAAGGAAACCTTTAAAAATGTCATGATACCTTCATGACAATACCAATATTAAATCCAATACCCAAGCCAATTACAGTATGAGTAATTCATTCTTCTAAACCATTTTGAAGTGAAAGATATTTTCTAACCAAAAATACAATGCCCTGATAATGTTCTTCATCTTAAATACCATGTTTTACTTGTGATTTCAAGATATTACCCTGAGTTAAGACATTTCGGAAACAAACAAGTGAAGAAAAAATGGGATTTATCAGTTTCATAAAATATCATTTACGTAATTACTTAATCCAAAACAGTATTTAAGTAGAGAACCATATGATATAAAGTGTTTTCAAAAGAGCAATTGAATTATATCTCCAGAGTGACAAGGCAGTAAGTTTTGACCAGCAAAGGTTGTTGAAAGCAAGATTATTGAAAGCCAAAATGCAAATAGACTAAACCCCAAGTAAACTCTGAATTGAGTAAAAAGTAACTCTGAATTCTAGGAAGATGTCATATTAATACAAATACCAAAGCACCTTTAACAAACTAAAAGATAAATAATTTCACCAGCTAAACATTATTCAAATTAAAACCATCTCAAAAGAGTTTGATTTCAATCAAAATAGTAATCTCTTTAAGAAATAGTCAAAGACAGATAAGAAATATTTTATGCAATGGAAAAGTTTGAGGTAATAATATATCAGTGCATGAAACATATAATGATAAAGTTAATTAACAATACAGACACTTATCTGAATATTTTTCATGTTTTGATATATTTAAATGATTAAGTGAATCTACTTGCCATACTGTGCCATGTTTACAACTTAACTTCATGGACTGCGTCTTCAGAACTGACTTTGAAGGCGAGTCTTTTAAAAATTGTGTTCAGCTTATTTATAGTATCTATATGTAATATTTATCTTAAGAAACAGCTTCCCTTTGGAATATTGCAGAGTGGGTTACTTATAATTATGTAGATTTATTTAATAAAGGGGTGTCATATTATCTGTTGTTTATAATGTTACACTTTAAAGTTAATTTTTCCCATTTTCCAAATTTTAATTTCTGGGAGGACATTTTTTCTTCCTGTCTATAAACCTTGAAATGTTTTGTAAGTTTTATACATTCAAGAAGACCTTGAAAATTTGACAAGGTAAACTTCGTGCATTTTATTACCTGGTCTAATTATGGCTATCACGCAGAAAAACTGTAGAGGCCAAGCTCAGTGGGACTGTCTAGGTAACTTCTGAGAGACCGTGGTTATGAAAAGACCACTTACCAGAAAGGATTATGTATTTTCAAACTTTGGAATGAAATTTTTGTGCTTTAATGATAAAGGCTTCTCACTGCTTCCTCAAACACTGAGAGGGAGATGAGGGGCCTTTCTCTCCTCTGATCCCAAGGATTCTGCTGCGGACACCAAGGGCACATGATGCACTACAAGGCCTATGACTGCTCTAAACGTTAGGAGCTACTTCAGGATTAGAGGAGGATGCAATTGAAGAAACTCCTTGTTCTCTCTTACAAAACCTGGAAGATGATCAGCATAACAAGAAGGAATGAAATAATAAGTTTCTTTTGACAGATTTTTTAAAATGGCATTTTTCCAGGCAATCACAACCTCTTTGTGCTTCACATATCTTAAAAATAATTTCTTCTTTCATAATTATTTTTGTTTCCTTGAAAATCATGAAATTCATTCCTAATGTCTAAAATTTATAGCTGAATAAAAATTTCACTTTTCTCCCAGTAAATTTAGTTTCCAGCTATAAAATCATTAGATTTTATAGCAGAGTTTCAAAAGTACGTGGGTAATGTCTGTCATCTACTTCTAGTATGATTAGCACAACAGATCTTAACTAGTCATTAAATAAGCAGCATCATCTTGAGAAACTAAAATATGAAAGGTCTTTTAGAAAAAATACACTATGAGAGCCCTCTAGACATTCTGGTAATTGTGCCACCATCTTCTACTCTGTATCTTGGAAACTGCTGACTCACATAATTTAAAATCCTCTAAAATGACTTGAGGCTAGTGTGGTTTTAACACAGAAAACAGATAACCAAAAAGAATAATACCAGAAAGAGCTGATATGAGCATATAGATATACAGATTTACTTCATAAATTAGGGGTTTTTTATTGTTCTTCTTAGAGATGTTATCTTTTTAGAAAAAAAAAACCTATATTCATGTTCAAAAGGAAAGCTTGTGTTGTGAACCATGTCATATATTCCACATACTATGTACCTACTTGTTAAGGGTAGAGAGACAGAAACAATTTCTTAAACTGGAAGCAATCAAATCCCCTGAATTAAAGAATTTTAACATGTAGAAATTTCAAAAAGACGTTAATTACTTTGTCATGTGAAGATTATGTAATTATCAATAGGTCATTCAAACGGATCCAGGATTAGTTAGGACTAAAATATATAGAATGGATCCATTATTGATCAGAAATTGATGGCATTTAGGAAAGAATTTCAGCAGGAATTGTGGTGAAGTATTTTGATTTCTTGAATTCAATAAGTGGGTTGATACGTATTTGAGGTTGCCTTGATATCTGTTTCTAACCTCTTGAAAAAAAATTACCCTTTACTCCAATGTTGTGGTGAAAAACACCACTTCAGGGTTGTATGATACTGTGACATGTACAAATTGAAAATAGTTGTAGTTATAAACAGTAACTGGCATTTCTGGACACTGCTGCTACTTTGAATTTGAGTTTTGGCCATGAGCCAGAGGACTGCAAGGCTCAAAAAACAGCACTGATTTTTGAAGAGCAAGCGAGAATATTTGATGATGCAGTCAAACACTTGAGGTGTTCTGGGGATTGTTTTCCTTTTATACCACCATGACCAGACTGATCTCAGCAAAGACTGAAGCAGAAAGCAGTGCAGAGAAAAGGATGTTCTTTTCCAAGAAAAGATATTATACTAGTTTGGCTTTGCATAACCCAAAGTACACTTGACCCATCTATTTTCAGGAACAAACTGTGTCTGAAACATTTTCTCTTATCTTTAAGATTTAAATAAGTTTCTAAATACAATCTATGTAAACATATACATAGAATTATAGAAAATAATAATAATAAAAGGTTTTATTTCATTTTTCAGTCACAATAATTTTCATCAGCAAGCACAGTAAGTCTTTATTCATCTGGAGCGTGATATCTAATCACATAGTTAAGCTTTTTTTCAAACACAACTAAAAGCTTAAAAGTTTTAGTAGCTAAGTAGTCCCATAAATTGTAATTTTGGTGAAAAATTACTTATATCAGCAATGTAGCAATGCAATGAAACAGTTGCTAAGGGAAGTTTGTAACTCCTGATTTTGTTAAATCACTTTGTTTCCAAATATCTTTTATGTCAGAAAAGAAAAAAAAAAAAAAAAGAAACAAATAAGAATTTTTATTCTCTACTCTCAATCTAATTTTTGATGTTACAGAACTAATCTACCAGTGTTACTAGTGAAGCTTTCTCAACTTTATTAAAAAAATGCTCTTTAAAAGTGTGAATGAGGGAGGATCACAGTATAAATTTGACATGCTAATCTACAATTTATATCCAGCTTGTAGATGTGAATAATTTAAGTATTGTTACCTTTTTAAAACAGTACTGTTTACTACAACAGTAGTCAACTCTACCATAACTGTAGACTTTATACTTAAATCCTCTTGTAAATATAACATAGGAAGCAGAAATACACATACTCATTGCAGTTGAAATTATACATTTTTGCTTATGTCTCGGCATATTCCCAGAATCTTTTTGCAAAAGTTGCTGACGTAAGAGAAGGCAGAGCATTACATTAAAGAAGTGAGAGACTTAAAATTGGAAACTACTGGGCAAAAAAAAGAGACACAAAAATATAATCAAAAGTTCCAGCTTATATAAATATATAGATCTATTATAGTGACAGTTAATAACTCAATTGTCTTAACATAGCTTATATGTAGAGGGAAGAAAATATGTCATAATGAAGCCTTGTTTGATTTTCCTTGAAATAAGGTAGATACTCCAGAAATCTCATCAAAACTGTAGTCCTGTCTATGTAGTGTCATATGCCTTTTAGTAAATATTTGTTTAATTGATAAAGAACAAAAGTCTTTCAGGATTTCCAGGTACTATCCCCAGATATCATGAACCTTCAGAAAGTCTGCCAAACTTATTACAGCAGAATGTTGGGCTTAGCATTCAGGGACCTGAGACACAAATAAGAATTCTGGACATCTGTAAATGTCCTTGCTCCTGAATCAATCCTTTTTTTTTTTTTTCAGTTTTCCTTATAGCCTTCTGTTTACATTCGGCCAATACATTAATTCCTAAAACATCTGATAACCAAGACAATGTTAATCGCAAAAGTGCTTCAATTGTAACAGATGTGTCTGATGAAGATGGAATTTTTCCCTGAATGAAAACACATCTTTCTAAACTTGTTGAGAAAAAATTTAAAAATGGATTTTTCTCCTCATTTTTCTTGTTAACCTTTATTTTGCAGGGGAAAAAGAGGGGAAAACCTGAAATGTTCATTAGTTTGGTAGTGTCTGTCCAACAAAAATGGAAAATGTTAACCTGAAAATAGGGGTATTTGTCTGTCAATTGATGCTTGCAACTTTTTTTGTCCTTATACATTAATGTAGAACTCTATATCACATGATTGAGAATGTCAGATATAGACCAGAGGATGGATTTCTGCGTATTGCCTACAATTTCACACTGTGTTAACTGCCTACTTGTATAACATATATTTCTTTGACGCTGTTTAGCTCTTCTAACACACCAATCTGTCACTCTTTGAAGAAGTTTTGCAAAGATCTCTACAAGATATATGATCTTTCAGTGAGTTAGCACCACAACGAACACTTCATAAGCTCTGTCAAACAGTGATTTGTGCAGTACTGCAGCAGGCTTTTCCCAGAACATTTTTCTTTTTCTCAATAAAAGCAGAGAGTATTGAAAGTATTTAAAAGTACAAGCTGACAGGGCGTTGTTCAAGTCATTTTTCAATACAGAAATACCAGTAAGTTCAGAGACACGACTGTCACAGCTGTTTCAGTATTAACCTGTCATGTAGAGATAGCCAGAGAAACAGAGGCCTACATAGATGTTTAATGTGAAGTTAACGCAAATCTTGAGTTATTTTAATGACAATCCTTTCTCTCCTCTGAAATTATGACCACTTCTACTCATTCCAATAACAAATTAGTCAAGAGAGGAATGACCCACAGAAGGTAACATGAAGGGATAGGAATAAAAGCAGTTGTTATTCTGGCTGCCAATATGAAGTCTGACTATGTTAATTCTAGCTTATATTAGTTACAAAAGGAGACTTTGACGAAAAAAGCTTATATGTTTACGTCACATGAATTACTCGGCAGTTGCTCTCCATCATTGCATCTATAAAATAAGCTTAAATGCCTTTTACTGCTTATGTCTCAAACCAGATATTTTAAAGCAGGAAAAGCAAAGCAAGTTTTTTGATCTCCGATCCTACAAGACTCAGACTAGAAACTACAAATAACACTTTCTGATATTAAAATGTCTGAGGAAAAAAAAGATACCCATAATAGTCCATAGCCCAGAATCAATAGTGTATTGAATCATTCACATTGATATGTTATTTTCTTTTTCATTATTAGAAAGAGAAAAAGGTGTTAATTAACCACTTTTCCTCAAGCTCCACAAAGAATAGCTTATATAAAGCAGTGCCCTCTATGCCAAGTGATACTTGCTTATGGAAGAATGTCGGTACATCAATCAGCTTGAAAGGTCTTTCTTTCTTCAGCCATTTGAAATCATTTCTGCATAACAAAATAATGTTTTATCAAACAATACACTACTTTTGTTCTCCCATGCTTGAGAATTCTGAAAATGTTTTTCCAAATGTGCCAGGGAACTTGGGAACTTGCCTCCAGCAAACGGCAAAGCACACAAATTTTGAGACTTGAGAGATGTTCTCTAAGAACTGCACAAGCCCATGCAACGAAGGTGATAATAGAATGCTGAATACCAATACAGGGAAGAAATTCTTCACTGTGAGGGTGGTGAGGCACTGGAATAGGTTACCCAGAGAAGTTATGGATGACCCAGCCCTGACAGAGTTCAGGGCCAGGTTGGACGGGGTTTTGAGCAACCTGGTCTATTGGAAGGTGTCCCTTCCCATGTTACGGATGTTGGAACTCGATGATCTTTAAGGTCCAGCCCAACCATTCTACGATTCTATGATTGTGTGCCAGTTTGAGACAAATTTGGAGGAGATTCTAATGTTAATTCTTGCAATAGGAAAATAATAGCATAATGCTGAAATAAAATAACAATTACAGTTGATTGCTTCTCAAGTGAAGGACATCTGGATACTCATATTAAAAGTGAAAAGGAAATTTGGAATAGGTAGGAAAAGCAGATTTAGATTTTTTGTGTTTGCGGTAGAATGTACCTTTGCTCCCATGGGGAAAGATGACTGTTTTGGAAGGTACAATATTGTGGATGCAATCTCAGCACTGATTCATAAAACAAAATTTTCGTGGAATATAAATTATTCAAAGGTTTTGTGCTTGGTCTTGATAAGTGGCCTGTGGCAGATGTTTATTCACATTGCTAACCATTAATTTGATCATACTATCTTTCTTGGTTAATGAATCATCATGTAAGTAATTTGGACAAGATCAGTAATGTTCTATTATTTCACCTTATTAAATGGAGTCAATAAGCCATAATGCATTTTAGCACTGTGAAATTATCAGGGTTAGTACCATTAAAAGCAGAATAATGCATATATCCTTGATCTGATATTTTTAAATGTTCTCACATCTGGACATTTTTAATAAAAAAATCATATTATACCTGAGATGAGCATTAACCAGAGAGACCTTTTCTAGTAAATAGGACCTCATTAGGTAGCCATCTGCTTCAGACCTTGAATGTATGATTGTGTTTAGAAAAAAGACTTTGAGTATAGCACTTCATTATGCAAGGTCTGCATTTTTTATGTATTTCAGAGTTGTATCATAAAAATTTAGAAAAATGGGCAAAATAAAGGAGTTTTACTACTATTAGTTGTACACTTTTAACCATAGTTTTCTCTTGCTTAATGTATCAACAGTATACATTTCAGCTATATTCTGAATGCATGATATTTGAATACAGTTTGATGTAAGCAAAATCACTTCCATCCTAATCACAAGTGGAGATTTTATTTCAGTATTTTGATAAAAATATTTTGATTCACAGTAAGACATACTGTATTTTAGAATGAAACATTTTTAGCTCATAATTTTTCTGCATTACCACAAATTTACATTCTTCAGAGTATGAATAAATATTAATGACATATATACAATGTAATAAAACATGGCTAACTGAAAAAAATGTAGGGCAGCCATATATAGTATGAAAGATATGCTGGTGCCCCATGAAGTATTCACAAAAATACTTTAAATGGAAGCTTGGAGTAAGGGTTTTAAATTTCAGTTGACGTTCTGAGACCTTGAGACATAAAAGGGTAAAGAGTTTGAGTCTTCTAAAAAGATGATTTATTGTAAAAATAAGAACACTGAGAAAATTCATCCAGTAGTGGCTCAACAAATGCACTGCCAAACCACCATGTATGCTACCTACTTAGCAGTGTTCTCAACCCACCAGTCAAGATGCACTATGGAATATAAAAAAAGATCTCTGAAGAGTTGGGTAATGTCCTCATGACATCCCAGAAAGCTGATTATGACCCTTTGCCATCAAATACAATAAGGGCATTAATTCTATTAAGAAATGGTGTGCTGCAAAAACAACCATGATACAGATTTTGGAGAGAACAATGATTCAATCTTCTGAAGGAAAATTATAGACCATAGAACTTTCTAAATGAAAACTAAATTACAGAACTAAGGCCATCTTTCTTTTCTCAAAATGACTAAACCAGAAGCATTTAGAACATAAGCACAGGCATATAGATCTAACTCTGTTAATATGTCTCCTGTAACCACTGTTTTTTCATGTTTTTCATACCAGCAGTAATGGTGGAAGCCAGATTGAAATTTCACTGTAAGAGACAGCATGTCCTTTGAGTAAAAGAAGCAGGTAGTCAATGAAGTGATCCAATTGCCCCAAACATGTGGACTTCTAATAGGGCACTACAGTGTCCCCTAATAGTAATTCTACACATAAGCATATATACAGCAACAGCTATATACCAAGTATATGGAATAGATATGAAAAATTGTAATATTCTTACCTCTGAGATATACACAGAAGGAAATGCTTGTTACTCTGCCAGGTCATACAATAGCTCTGAATGTTTCAGGTGCCACCTAGTGCCCAGTTCTCATGTGTCAAAATCCCCTTCAGGAGAAAACTGGTTTTCTTTGTGCCCTTTTATGCCGCTGTCCAATGACATATCCATGACATCCCATATCCACATCTTTTGCCTTAAATTCCAATTTTAAACTCTGAGTGATCCACAGTAGCAGAAATAACTTTCTTTCTTTTATTTTTTTTTTTTTAACAAGTTGAGAAGTTTGACATACCATGAATTCTGCCTTTGTGTTAGGACCCAACTGGTCAAGAAGGCCTGTAGCAGGCAAACCTTGGCTAATAAGTCAGACATGAACCACGACTGATTAGCCATGTGATTGTATCCCCAGACTACACACTGGTCAGTTCAGATGACCTTTGCCAACAGGAAGCTGGAAGCGAAGTTACATTCTTTTTAAGGCTAGCCTGTCTCTAATTTATAATAGAGCATAGATTTTTCAGATTATCCTTTGTCACAGCTGAAGAGTCAATTCATTAAATAGCAATGCCTATCAGTGCTCACTGAAACTTCTCTTATATTTCTTATTTTTTCCTTTCGAAGTCCCAGTACTTTTACATTAAATGTGCTATTTTATTCTGTTCTGCAATTTCAGAATTTCTATAATCTGATATAAAAACTGTGCATCTTCCTAGTATTTTAGTTACACCTTGGAACATAGGTATAACAAAAAAATTAACCCTTATTTCAGTAGGAAACTAGATATGATAGTACATCAAATATATAGAATTAATGACATTTGTTTGACATATATATCTACTCTTGTCTGTAACATTTGTGTGGAAATGCTGTCTATATAATACCACACAACTTGTTTGTGCTATGACATCCTCCTTCAGTGACTAAACTGACTTTTTCTAAATTCAGTTTGCTTTTTACATATTTGGTTACTGTAAATTCTCCGGGTAAGAACAGCCAGTAACAATGCAACATTTATATATACCTAGCATAAGGTAAAATCAGGTGAGGCATTGAGGCTAAAGTGGAATGAAAAGACATAGTACAATGAGGTAGCTGTTGCCATAATATTTCAGAAACTGAAACTTAAATTATTTTATAAAACTCTAAAAGACATAGTAAGAAATACATATTACAGAAGGATTATCAATACAGTATAAATTTTAGGATTATTTTTTACTTTAGATTTTCCTGGGCTCTGAAATAATCTTTTATTGGTAGTTACAACAGCCTCTTCCCAGCTACTTCCAGAATACATATTAAAAAACTACTCAGAAAACACTGCAGTCTAAATGGAACAATCCCATTGTGACACATACATAGGCATACCTACACAACCTTTGAATCGCAGGCAGGGTGCATGTGTCTGGACTTCATCCACCTGAGAAGCTGAAGAACCATCACATGTGGCAGATATAGTATCTCAGGCTTCGAGTTATACTGATTTGGTCGAATAGGTTCAGAACAGCGTGGATGCAGCAATCTCTGTGGTCCCTGCAGCTCTACACTCAGGCCAAAACTTCATGTAGTTTCCAATGGTCTTCTTCAGTCCATGCACTACGTGTTTTACCTTCCAGCCATACTCGGTATTTAATTGGTACCCTCAGAAGCTGTGCAGGAATTTACTGCAGCTAAAGCTCTATTCAAGTGAAATTTGATAAAGACAAGTAATCGTGGCTGGTGCTGTTAACTATAGCTTTACTAACTATCTAGTATTTGCCTGCCTGTCATTCCCTTCAGGTAGCACGTTAGAAGTGTATCTGATGGGGAAATGTCAGATTTAACTGTACCTACTGAAGCACGTAGTCATCTTTCTGTTTGTTTCACTTGGTTCCAGGTTATGCTGTACTGTGGTTAAATTAGTGACTGCCATTATTTTTTTCCATGGTCCTTCCACTCTCTAGTGCTGTTCTGCATTTGCAGCTGATTTAAACAGATATTCTGAACAGTGTATTGCATGCGAAGGGAATACATTGCAAACCCTGGACCATTTATTGTATTACATTTGTCACACTCACTGCATTAATGTTACTACAGTATGGTAATTATCCCTTGTTCCCTTCACATATCCTGGAGGGTTTTTTTCTGTACTTCTTCTTGCTGTCCCCTTGCTTGTAGAAGAATTATGTTAATGCAGTTCTAAATTAATGCTGAAACAAGTTTGTTCCTATTAAAATAGCATATGACTTTATGCTATAAATAGAAACATTCTTGTCTTACTGGCAAGGAAGACAAATCCAGTGATTGTTTCAATGTACTTCGAAACAAAATCAAATTCAGTACAAAAATCTACATTTAAAGTTCCCTCAAGACAGGATCCTCTGTCATTTTTTGACATGAAAATAATTTCAAATGGAAGAAAAAAGCAAAATTAGCCATTTGTTAAAAAATAGGTAAGAAACTGCAATGTAATTAGCTGTATTATCTCTAGCGAATGGTAGAGATCCTCAGTGAGGTTACTATTGCAGATCTATTTACCAAGAAAGAGCAATTAGAACAGGAAAAGAAAAGGCATTCTCTTCCTTTGGGGAAAAAAAACCCCAAACTTCTCACACTTTCTCTTGCCTGCCTATTTATAGTTAGACACCAGAATATGACAGTTTCTTTTGACTCATCCACAAAAAATGCAGAAATTAAAAACGTCAGAGAAGTTTAGATTGTTAGATACACAGTTTCTGTCACTGTTGTCAACAAAAGTGAATTTCAGAATAGTGATTCTTCACTCTGCACTTGCATCTTAAGGTGACAGATTTGTTGGAACCAAGGGATAACCATTTTTGTTGTTGAGCTTCTGAAAAGGAGAGACCAGGATTTTGGGGGAGGGAATTTTTTAAATTCAGTTACTGTTTTAATATATCTGTGCTGTTTATGATAGATTTTTCAAAGCATTCATATATAATGTGTCTTTACTCTCTGAATCCTACATTTTTGTGCAGTTAAGTTGACATTTTGATACTAAGTTTTTCAATTTTTTCCTTCATGGCACTTATATTGACTTCTCCAAATTTTTCTTGTGTTTTTCTTCACTCTGTAATCTCAAGTGGAACATGCATGTATATGTATATTTCAATATTTGTGTAGAAAGACAACAGTATTCCTACACTCATCAGTTAATTCTTCTAGTTCCTATTATATTTAAATCTAGACCATGCTTACTTACATATTCAGAGCAATGTGAATGAGGACAGAAGAGAAAGTAAGCAAAATATAAGTTTTGAGAAAAAAGATGAAATATTATAAGTTAGAAGCTATGTATCTAAGTTACTTTTTTATAAAACCTTTGGAAAACTATGGGCAACTAAAATAAACTATTACAAGATTCAATGTAGAGGAATTTTGGTCTACAGAATTTCAGGCTACTTCTTATTTTTACAAACACATCACCTGCCCTAGTATTTGGGACCTTTAGAATGTATAGCTCTCCCTGTAGCCACGCACATGCTATGTGCAGCACTTCTGAAATCAGCCTTGAGTCTTCAACACCAAAGCATTCTTGCTTGTCAGTAAGTCAGAGTACATATGTGCAGCATTTCGAAGGGATATCCATGTACAGACATGTTCTAATATTTCTAGTACACCAAGTCCTGTCCCAAATGACAACTGGAGTGGTCCCCAGAATAACATATTCCCTGGGCCATACTCATGTTTTTATGGCAGAGGATTTACTGTTTGGAGTAGTAGACACAAGTGAACAAGAAGTCTAGGACTGGTACCACGCAGTAATAGGGGGAGATATCCAAACTGGGAGTGTAGGGATACCAGGAGTATTTAATTTCAAAAGTACTACATGGAACAAGTATCAGCCTGTATTGGGATATTACACAGGTCTTTCAATAAGTGAGTACTCATGAAGATGTACGTATTGACAGTATTTCTCACTTTATTTTAGGAAAAATGTGATCATAATGATTTGCAACAGCTGCAAACAAAAACTATGAAAATATATCTATCAACCCTTTAAAAAAGAAAAATTATTTCTGTTCCAAAATTTATAATAAAATAGTGTGTGAAGGACATTAGTATTCATAACTAAACTTAATGGAATGCAACACTATGACAAATTCCTTTATTACTGGAATGTGTGAAAATACTTGTTTTGGATATTTAGACATCAAATGATAAATTTCATGTTTAAACATTTTAGGGACAATAGTGTTACTCTTGATTTCACAAATATAACAGAAAAAAAATTTCCTGACTTAAAATCTGAATAAAAAGCAAGTAAATTTGAAATTTCCATATCTGGTTCTGCTTTGTTTCTCAAGTGAATGCTGACAAAGAGAGTCTAAATTTCTGCTAACCTTGTTTTTTGAAAAAATTGTCAGAAATAAATTATATTTAATGGTGTATAATTTGAATATATTATTAATTAGTATCTATAAGTGGCTGAATTTCTGCTAATTAAAGTCTTTAAAGGAGTGTGTCCACTCCTACTAAGCAGAACTCTCCCAGATACATTTTACCCACAGCTTTTTAATGGAATTTCCATTGACATTAATAAGAATTAATTCAAAAGAAACTTACTGAACAGCATCGAAGGATATTTTAAGCTTCATGTTTTAATATCATGTAAAAAAAGAGGACAAATATGTTCATATATACCTTGTTTACGAAATTAAATCTAGGACAAAGAAAATTCCTTTTGGAGAGAGATTGAAACAATTGGGACAGTTTGCTTTGAAAAGGAGATGAGAAATAATACACAAAATTTAAAAAAAGTGGGAAGGTGTAAAAAATTCAATTCTGCTTATTTTCAGAGTACTTGAACAAGGAGAAGTTCAACCAAAGTACAAGACAGCAAATCTAAAAGGAAACTTTTCCACCCTTCATATCATTAGTGATTATCAGAATGTCACTGAAGTCAATAATCTATGCAGATCTGAATAGAAATTACAATCTAGTTTGGCAATTCCTGTGTTCTCTGACAGATGACAATCTTAGGGTAACAATCCGTAGCTTTAAATGTCAGGGAGTTGGTAGTACAGTGTCACATTCAGTTTGAAAATAGATACTACCTATCAAAGAAGACAAACGCAGTTACCTGGTAAATTATCTCCCTCTCCTTCCCCAATAAGGCACTTGTATATGTTCAAAATGAAAGTACTCATAGAATAAATTAATATACTTAAAAGTGTACAATTATCTAGAATCAGGAACAAAATGGCTTGAAGGGTTAGAAGTAGTAACATACTCCCAGGCCGCTTTCAATGAAGTTAAAAAGTTAATGAAAAATGCCAAGTATTCCTTTCAGATGAGTCATATAGTATTGCAACTGGAAAATTGGTTTTATTTTAGAAGGAGGGTGATTTTTAATTAGTGCTTTAAAATATAATATTATTTCCCAAGAATAAAATGCCTTCTGTGGGTAATTCTTGGTGAGACAGCAGTAAAAGTAAAGGAAGCAATTTTAGGCAGTAACAGTTAAAGCCACTGGTAATCTTTATATTTTTTTATTTCAAAGGACAGGGAACCTTTCTGTGACCTTTTTACAAAGTCCTAAGAGATACAGGCTTCTGAAAGATTTCATCTTCTTGGAGAAGTCAAAAATGAAAACACTGTGTACAGGCAGAGTTTTCAAGTTAATATAATATGATTCATATGATAACCAAAATCCACAGGATGATATTCTTACCTTCCTTTTGACATGCTGTGATGATAAATAACAAATTGAATAGCATTGAAAACTGTTAGAGGATTTAAAATAAATTCTTTTACACAAACAAATAGGCAGGAGTAGCTGCAGCATTGCCTTCTTTGTAGACCTTGCAAGCAGATTTGACAGCAGGGGATTGTTGTTTCAGCACAGAACACTTCAATAAAGCAATGGTAAGAATATCAGTTCTTTAGGTGAACTTTGAAGTGACCAAGATGAGATAGGCTACTGTCTTACTTCTGTTTTGTGTCATTGTGCAAGGTAATGAAAGTCAAATCCAAACCCACAGTTTATTATGTAACAGAAAGCAGGAAATAGCAGCAATGACATCAGCAACTACTAAGCATATTTAACATTTCACATCAAAACATGATTGGTACATCAAGTCTTGCAAATGAACTCATTGTTAGCATATATTTTATATATAGTGTATATATGTGTATGGACATATAGAGAATATATTTGTTGTTATAGTGGATTCTGCCTTTTAATAACTGTTACATAGTTTTGTTTCATGACTGGTATCAGAAATCTAGTAGTATATCCTAGTTCTTGGTATTTCTGGGCATTGAAGTTTGAGAATGTAATGAATGTTGTGAGACATTCTGATTGTTTTAATAAGCATTTATATTTTTTCTTTAATTGAAACCTACTATAACAGCTTAGTTATTTAAATATGTTGTGCACACACTCATGAGCACATCAGGGATACTGAAGAATGATTTAGACAAAGGGAATTCAGGAAAAAAATTAAAACAATACATACATACCCCTCTCTTCTTCCATCATTTTCCTTACTTTTTAGATTAGGGGAATTTGGTATGAATCCAAATACAGGTTTACCTGATTTGCCTCTTCCCTGTTAGCATTAGGCTGATAAGTATAATTGGTACAAGCTTTGAAGACCTCAGAATGAGATTATGAAATATCTTTTGTTCACACTTGAATAAAATCTATGGTTTAATGTGCATTAACTGAAGGACTTTGGTAGTAAATTACTGAAAATGTTGTAATCAAGTTATTTATGATGCTGAAACACAAGTCAAAACGGTACACAGTTGAAGTGTGAGTACCAGCTACTAAAACTGAACTCTAATTAATGGCCTCAGAGATCAGACTAAGGGTGGCCATGAGTCATTTTGGATTCTCAGTGTTTTAAAGCTCTGTATTATAGAAGAAGTTACCAGACCTGTGGTATATCACATGATTAAATTCACTAATCCTTTGCTCAGAAATACGTTAGCCACAGTATCTCATCTGTTTTCCTCATTATCTAAAATCTATTAAATCATTAAACAGCTTCCTGATCATGCTCAGGATTATGCTTGTTAAAATTTAGTCTTGTCTTGATTAATTTTATTTTTTCTTACAAATTTTGTTCAGTTTGAATCTGATGTTCTTTCATGTTTGTATTACAATTTTTTTTATTGTTTTGCATTGGTATAACTTGGAAGTCAGAAATATATCAAGTAGATTTGTTTCCTGTTTGTATGTAATGAATTCTATCAATTTAACAAAAAAATTACGTGAATATATAGATAGCTGGAGCTTAAGGAAAACTTCATTCTCATTACATTTGGATATGTGGGTACTTAAGCAGATGTTAAATACACTAAGTCAGCAATGGAATTTCAGTGTTAAGAGTTGTATAATATCCATGAAAACACACTATCAGTCCAAAGCTGCCTTAATTTATGTGTTCTATTTCTTAAGTAAAATTAAATATTTATCTATGAAAACATTTTAAGTATAAAAACATTTTAAGTCATAAGTATGTATCTTTTCCAGAATTACAGAGTAGTTCCTGCGGCAATCCAGGAGTTCCACCAAAGGGTATTTTGTACGGTACAAGATTTGATGTTGGTGACAAAATCCGATACAGCTGTGTAACTGGATATATTTTGGATGGACATCCACAGCTTACTTGCATAGCCAACTCTGTCAATACAGCATCGTGGGACTTCCCTGTACCTATCTGTAGAGGTAAGAGAAATCCTACAGTAATGTTCTTGAATATATACATTAGTATTAACAATTTTTAATCTCTGGATTAATAATTACAGTTTAAACTATGATTAAAAAACCACTCTTTTGAATATTTTGATCTCTTGCTCACATATATGATATATCTCGGCATTTATACCTACTAATTTTTAGGTCAATATTCTACTAAAATTATAGTTATCGTTTATTTTAAATATATGTTATGTAATAAGAACTAGAAACCCAGTAATAAGTAGAATATAAATGTCTGTGTACAACATACTTGCAACTATGGGAATGTAGATTTGGGATCTGTTAGTACTTCCTAAGGACTGACTTTTTGTCCAGCACTAACCTGGCTATTGAGCAAACAAAAATGTGAAACTCTCAAAACAATTATGTAACAGGGTCTTACCTCATTGTCATGTTTGATTATCTTAAGATTTCTATATAGGATATCCCTTGTATTCTAACAAATATTGTAGGTCAAATCCTTTTCCCTTGCTCATATTAGAAATACAGCAGTAGTAGGGAACCCTGTATTATGGGTAAATCTTATTTTCTGAGAGAAATATTGTTAGAGAGAAATAATGTTTGCAGAGCAACGAATGGAAGTTATGCTGATCAAATGAAGGCACTATCACAACTATACACAAGCAAAAACAATAAAAATAGTATTTTGATGAAACATTTCTGTCAGACAACCTTGAGATCAGTTTCTAGATTCACAGGTTAATTTTACAAAATGCAACATTTTTATTTGTAAAAAACATTGATGAAATATTGCAGAGGCTACAAAAACATTCCAGCTGAAATTACCATTCTAATAAATACAGATTGGTTAAAACATGTATAACGATCACTGCAAAAAATTAATTATGTGTGAGAAAAGCATGTCATTGGAAATACCCTACTTTCATTTCCTATTGCTGGCTTAGAGCTATTTAATATGCTCATCCATGGTCTTGAAAAATTACAAACTTATTTTTAACAATACTATTTCCCAGTAAAAATATTTATAACTGCTCAATCTTCCACTCCTACTCCCCAGAAAAATGCTAGCTAATAATAAAAGAGATAGATAATCAAGGCATATATCCAACTTTTGTTTTTGGAGATGAGAATGCAGAAGATTTGATGAGAATAAGCTAACTTGCAAAAGACTTACATTTTTAACAAAATAGAAGTCTAATGGGCTTCATTGCAGACCATTGTTCAAATTCTCAATCTGCCAGTTTTGTAATTGTATTCTTAAATGAGTTACACATTCTTCTTTTTGGTACAACATTTTTCAGGAGATTTTTGGATATGTTTTGGTTTTGCTCCAAGGGGAGGTGAAAATATATTTGTAAATTTGAACTGGTATGATAAACTCCCAAAGTAACACCGTGGTTAAACATTACTAGTGTGTAAGCAGAAGACTACTACATGAGAATATGAAAAACATGGGTTTTTTAAACTCATAATTAGAGAGGCCATTATCTGAAGTGTCATTTCTTCAGGCAAAATATAAAGTTAACAAAAGGATTCAGAAAAAGAGGAAACAAGTTCTGTTAGATTTCAAAATTGTCATTTTGTCTAGAGACTGAAGGAACTCAAACTTTTCAGTGTATGTGAAAGAGGATCAAGGAAATGGCTTGATTTGTTGCAGAAACTGATGCAGAAGGGAAATAGGTTTTTTTGAGAAGACAATTCTCTAATCAATAGCAGTGAGGAATTTAAGGGGTAAAAGCTTGATGAATAAAAATAAAAAAAACCCCAAGGTACATATTTTAATAGTGGTGGTTACAAATTACTGAAAAATAACCTAAGAATGTGACGGATTCTTGATTTAAGTCTTAACATAATGGCTTAAAGCCTTAATGCACAAATTGCTGTCAAGGTATTTTTGGGCCATGTCGAATAAAGAAAAATAAGCAATTATTTTCAAGAGTTCCTTCTATGAATCAATGTTTTATATCAGAAACATCTAACTTTACATATAAAATGGACCCTTGTGATTCCATTCAAATGAATCTCTCCTAATTTTGCCTAATACAATTATCCAATACAGAATTCTGCAGAAGGTTGCTAAAGGTGATTGCGGGCTACTGAGCTTCTTATCTCTTTCTCACTGTTTGCCAGACTCCCTTTGATTACACACTCATCCTTAAAGACTTCCTGTGATAAATGTCTTATTGTTCCCTACCAATGGTCCTTACATCTAACACAGAGGATCCTGACACAAAGAAGAAAAACCCCAAGAACAGAACAAAAGTCTATTTTTTTCAATATTAATTTGAGGGTTGTTTGTTTGCTTGGGTTTTTTTACATTTCAGAAAAAAATTTAATAAAGCTCTGAATTTGAGGCACACTTAGAAGTCAGCAAACAAGATCATAGACTTCTGTAGTTCATCTGTGTGTAAATAACATTGTCATCTGCCTCTTGTAATTCAGAACAAGTAAATTTGAGGAGTTTTTTTTTTATTATTTTAGTTCATTTCTCTTGCATTGCCTTCACTTTGAATGAAGAGATGATGAAGAGGTCATGCTTGTGCTTTAGCAATGTGATTATTATGGACTGATGTCTCAAAATGGGCAATTTCATTGGAAACAACAGTGTTTTGTATTGTCACAAGCATATATACAGGACACTCTACAAAATGCTTTAATTTTTAATTTGTTAAATTATACCAATAGCTGCATTTTTTAAAGTTATATTTTTTGGGCCAAATTTTATTCTTGAAGAAAAGAGTTATTCCTCAAATAGGTTCTTATTCCTTTACTTGTCTCTATAGGATTTTATTGAAAAATAAGCGGACATATTTAATGGTTGCTTTATTTCATATCCTGTTTCTAACTGAACATTGTTTGAATGCACAAAGTTTTTCACCTGCCTGTTTTGGTATTCATTAAAATAATGTTACTTTATTAGATTTATTAGAAGTGAAAAAAATTAAAGCTAAATTGTATTTATTTTTTGTGGTCAGCTACGTGGTGAAGTTGCTCTCTATATGAGAAAACACTTGAAATGTACCGACCTCTGTCTTGGGGTGGATGATGAGCAAGTTGAGAGTTTATGGGCTCAGATCAAAGAGCAGATTAGTAAGGTTGACACTGCTGTGGGTGCTTACTGCAGGCTGCCTGATCACGTGGAGGAAAGGGATGAGGCTTTCTCCAAGCATCTTGAAGCTTGCTCTCCAAGCATCCTCAAAGTCACAGGCACGGGTTCTTGCGAGGGACTTTATCTACCCTGACATATGCTGGAGAAGCAACACAGCAAAGCACAAACAGTCTAGGGGGTTCCTTTGAAAGCACTGATGACAACTTCCTGTCACCAATAGTGGAGGATCCCACAAGGAATGGTGAGCTGCTCGACCTCGAATTAACACCGTCTCCTTTTTGGAGATGTGAAGGCTGGAGGCAGGCTTGGCCACAGTGACCATGAAAATGTGGAGTTCAGTATCAGGAAAGGAGGAAGAAGGGCAGCAAGTAAGACTACAACCATGGACTTCAGGAGAGCTGATGTTATTAGCCTCTTCAGGGATGTTCTTGGAAGAGTCCCATGGAAACAGGCCTGTAGGGAAGAGGGGTCCAAGAGAGTTAGTTGTTATCCAAAGATGACTTCCTCCAGAACCAATAATGATGCATACCAATGAGCAAGAAGTCAGGCAAAGGGAGAGAGAGACCTGCATTAACGAACAAAGAAGTCCTGTCATTACTCAAGCATAAGCAGGAAATGCACAGGAGTTAGAAGTAGCATCAAGCCACTTGGAATGAATATAGAGTGATTGTCAGAGTAAATAGAAATGAGACCAGGAAGGCCAAGGCCCATCTGGAATTAAATATGGCCAAGGATGTCCAGAACAACAAGAAGGGCTCCTTAAAATACATCAATAACAGAAGAAAAACAAAAGGATAATGTGGGCCGATGAGTAAACGGAGGGGGGACCCTGGTAACAGGGGATGCAGGGAAGGCAGAGTTATCAAGTACCTTCATTTGATAGGCAGGGAGGTTGGACCAGATCACCCACTGTGTTCCCTTTCAACCCATCCTGTTCTGTGGTTCTTTGAATTATACTGTGCACAATCCATGACTAGTTTTTAAATAAAGCCTTCTCCCCTGACAAATTAATTTTGATAAGGTTGTTTTCAATCTTGAAATGTGACAGAAGCTTAATTATATCACCTATTCCTGAGCTAATGTTGCAGCTTGCAGTTTCTCCATAATGCAGCCAGCTAGAAACAATTTACTGTGGGTAATAAATAATGCTACATTTATATATAATATTTTCATTCTATAATGTTTATAACAATCAGACAATTTCATAATCAAGGAAGTATCCTGACTTCTATATTTTTTAAGAATTTCCTATTCCATGCTAAAATAGGTGTTGTAAGAATCTTCATTCTATATTTTTTTTTTTTAGAATTCAGAAATTTCGAGAGCAGAATACAGTTGTATTTTTATTCCTAGATGTTCTACTAAAATATTTTCACTATTACCTGTACATATAGCTACAAATATTTGTCAATATAAAACTTGTTTGTATTTTGAACCAGAGACTTTGTTTATCTACTTGTCTAAATCAACATGTATTTCGAACAGAGAAGTGCACAACCCACTGACTAGCTTCATTTTTTCCATGTACAAAACATATTTTTGCTTTTTTGACTATTTATCTGGGAGGACATTGAGTTATTTCTTGCATATATTGTCATGACAGGTAAAAGGCTGTAGAGGTTCATACTAAATTCCAAGTCTGGTAATTTTGCAATTCCCCTGCAATATATATAAATACATATAAATATCTATATATATATATATATCTATATACACACACACATATATATATATTTATGTTCTTATAAAGATGTTTCTTTTTACCTACCTCTATAGATGTATACTTAATTTCTTCTTCTTCAGTTGATTTATTCCAAATGAACTGAACTGAGATACTTATAAGCTCATATTTTTAAAAGTGATCTAACAGGCTGTGTTAGATGCCACACAGGCATCAGATTTGGATTAGAATATTCTTAAATATTTTGACATTTCCTCTATGGAGAACCCACTGGACTGAAAAATTTGTTAATTGCAAGTCACTGGTATAATTATGTAACAACATAGATACATCACGTATTTCAACTCCATAAGGTACGTTTCAGGTCAGATAAAACAGAGAATAACTTCAAATGAAATTAAAGTGTCTTGTGGACCTTCCAACACACTTTTCTTGAATGGTTGCATTTGTTTATATATGGCGTAGAGTAGTATGGAATTTTGAAAAGAAAACAACTGAAATTAAACTTCACATAACTACCAAGAAACAATCATAAAGCAATGTAAACATTTCATAGACAGATACATTTGGTTGCAGATGGATTAATGATTTTATGAAATCTTGTCAAATAGAACCTAGTAATATAAGCAGTAAAATAAGATGACTGCCTTTGCATCTTTGTTATAAGCTGGTCTTTGTAGGCTGTGGAAAGAACAAAGCAGGATATAAAGTCAAAGTACTGTACTTGATGCCATGTCGTGCATTAACTACTGGAACTGACAATATACACAGAGGAAAATAGAGCGCACTAACTTAAAAGCAGGAATAAATTACATCTCACAGGGAACAAAAAGTTTTTTGCCTGAAGCTAGTTCTTATATACAAACAGTTGTTATTGCTTATTCTTGGGAAAAGCCCCAGTATAGCTGTGTGTGTCTGGATAAGAAATATGTTGGATTATTTGAGAAAATTGAAAGGAAAACAAAAAAATATTTTCTAGAATTAGGTATTTATATATAAGCAATTATATATGAGCAATTTTTCAGAGTTTGGTCTGCAGATCCTTTTTGGGACACAACTGATCAGTGGCTTAGAATGGCCAGCACTCTTATGGTTGGTATTTAAAAAAAAAATATAAATTGTCTAGAAATGGCAGTGATGCTCCCTAGAACTAGAGACATTAATTAAGATTCTTTGGGAGGAGGAAATGATGAAAAATATCTACTGTTTTATTGAAATAGTAGAATAATGGTTTGGTGTTTTCAAGTACCATGCTGTGTGATTTCAAGCAGGGCCCAGAAGATCTGCAAAATAATACCCAGAATGGCTTTTTCAATAAAGAAATATAAATTACCTTTTGTTGCTTTGAATTTTTGCAATAAAAGAACTTTGTGAGTTATTTTAGCAATCTTTAAAATGTATAATTTTTTATACCAATAGAATCAAACATCTATGCATTTATGCATTTATGAAAAGCACTGAAATTGCTCACTGCTGTATCCTACCATACTTGTGTTTTCTCGTTATATTAGTGTTAGTCTCAGGATAGTACCTGGTACTCACTATCAGGGACATTTAACACAAATGCAGGGTCTGCTTATATGAAAAAATATACCTGAGCCTGGAGAATAGCAAATCCTGATGTGAATTTTAATGTGTGACCAGAACCATGGATTTCTTGTAATTGTAAATAGTGGTGAAACTTTGCTGAATTATGTGAAGCTATTTTAAGTCATTATTGATGTGTTGTAAATCAGGAAATTGGTACAGAAATAGAGATGTTTATCATATTAGAATTATCATATATTCCTAATGCTAATGCTGAAATATACTAGTTTTACTGTATTAATAATAAAAACAATATTAGCATTACTAATATATATCGTATCAGTTAAATGGAACTCACTGAAAATACACCAGTAATAATAGTGATCTAACATTGTACATACTCCTTAATCAAGCAACATTATTCATGAGAGTTCCAATTGGGTTTAATACAATGGAGTCATGTCTAAAACCTGTGCTTCTTCCTTTATGATAATGGTGGTCAAATAATGAAGTTCTTAGGATGGATGGAGAACTGCTCTCATGTGAAAATTTATGGCATGCAATGATGAGCTACTGTAGTAGTGATGATACTTGAAAAAAATCATAAATTTTCAGAAAGCAAGCTTACTATGGAAACCTTTCTAACAAAAAAAAATTCATTTTCATTAGCTTCATTTTTTAATCAGGATTTACATTTTCAAAGCTTTGACTATCTTAAAATGTTTTTCTTACTTGTTCTTTCTTTAAAAATGTATACACCCACATCAGAACATTCATCAGGACATCAGAATCATGCTTCCATTTGGTTTACATAGTTTGGCTTTGCACATCTTTATGTCATTTCGGTCATTCCTCTCAGTAGTGAAGGGAGTTCTCCTAAGATCCATTAGAAACTTGTATTAGCAGTGGACTAACCCTCAGATGGTGTGATATAGTCCAGAATGAAAAGGTATATGCATCAAAGTAATTTAAACTCATCAGTGTGGTAACCATGTTAATTTGGAAAACAGGTCTCTTACATTACATCTCCAAATGTAATGGACTGCAGAAGAAGAAGAAATGAACTGTTTCTAGATAAATTAAATTCTGCTTAAAGAAGAAAGAAAGTATATGCAATTATTCCAGGAAAAGAACGTTTGGGAAAAAGTTGTAGTTCACACCAAAGTAAGGAAAAGACAGATGCAGCAAAGCATTATCTTGCTACTTTTCACTGAAAAAGTACCAATAAGATCAAATTTAATTACAAAAGATTGTTATAGGAATTGATAAAGGCAATGAAGAGGAAAAGAAAAAGATCAGGTTTTAAATTCAAGGAATCTAACCCAATACTGAACAAAATAAAACTTCTTGAATACTAAAATCTTCAGTCTCACCATTGTGTTCAAACTGGGAATTAGGACTTATACAAGTGGATGGAAGTCAGTTGGGTGGTTTATGAAAAGCTTCAAACACTAAACACTGCTTTTATCTCCCATTTTCTTAAATTGTTGCTTAATGAAGAACAAAGGACATAGAAGTTGTGCTAATTGTTAATGTTAGCATATGCTATTGAAATTATGTTGTGACATTTTCACTGAGGACAACAAAACAGCGAGAATTATACCTGAAACTGAAACTGGTGAAGATTACTCTGAAAGTCAAGATGAGTGAATGGGGAGAAGGAACCTGGAAAAGTAAAATATTGGTTTAGCATGGTGCTCATCATCAAAGCTAGAATTGTCAATTACAACAAAGACTCAGTCTTTCACATCTGATTTAAAACTAATTTCTTTATTTGTTAGAAGCACCTAAAGACTATTTAAAAAGGACGGGTAATAAATGTATAACTAGCTTAATTCCAGTTTGGGCTAATAAATTCTGATTTTGCAAGGTAATTGTTTCCCTTTAACATCTTCTGTTCTTTTAAGGTTCATTTTCTATATGACATTCTTGGATAAATCCTTCGTACTTTTCAATTAGAAGAAATAATATTTGTAAAATAATTTGAGATACTTTGAAAGTAATTACTGGTAAATCCCAGGTTCATTAACTCAATTTACTAAGCTGCTTAATCTAAAAAGCTTTGGCTGCCATGGGCTTTTAAACAGACTAGTATATTTTCCTCACATTATCAAAATATGGCTTGATGAACCTTCCAATATCTTTGAGTTTCTGCCTAAAATGAGAATTTACCTGGATATAAATGGAAATTGTGAAAAAATTGTTCCGTATTTAGCTATTACTTTGCAAACCCTGATTTATAACTCAGTCGTAATTACATGTGGAAGGCAGAAGTCACAGAAAATTAGTTTTCTGAGGAGTATTTAAAGCCCTTCAAATATTTCTTCAAGAGAATAACTGATTGCCAGTAGTGGTTTTTGCAGGTGAGAGATTTCATTGTTAAAATTCTAGCATGACATTTTAGCATTCTTCAAGACTACATGTGTCTAAGACTACATCTTTCTTAGCCTAAAGATTGATTCACCTATGGAACATGAACCTTCATCTTCAGCATTAATTAATCTTCTTGTTGTCATCATTAGCAGAAGTGTTGCTGGTTAAATATTAAGACATCACTGGTGGGGTCTTGTGAAATGGTTTTCAAAACTGTAGCCTGTTTTTAAGCTCCAATATTTACAGTTATACACTGATGAAGGAGTCTGAAGATGATTCAGTTGTGTTACTAAAATAAATTTGGAATTTAACAAAATTTATTCATCTTTTCATTCAGCTCTGCAAATTCAGAGTCTAAAACCAATTTGCCTTAAATTGTCTTGACTGTGGAAGGGCATTTAAATGTAATGAAATTGTAGCAGTTTTACTACATGCGTGTGAAAGATTCCATCAGCAAAGATTTAATTTCTTACAGAATTGAATGTAATGAACATATACGTAAACAGTCTGTTTTGTTAATTCACTCATATATGAAGGCCTTCTGAATTTTGTTCAGGATGAAACCTTTGATGGCAGATCTGTACAAACGTAGCACATAAAATTTCTTTTGTATTTCAGTCAATCAGTGGAGGTGACCTTATCTCAGCTGCACCAAGCAGTTCATGGGTAAAAGTTCCCTTTGCTGAACTACATCATAAAGTTAATTCGGGGTTCTTTTAAGACAAACTGAAAGGAGGTCAAAAACTTTAACTGCGAGAATTTAGGATCACTAGTTGCTTCATCAGTTTAATCTTCCTAATCCAAGTACTCCTAACATTGGCTGGTATTTTACAGTTTAGAGAAAGAAACTTCCAGGTGTGCAGTTATGCATTAATTCTCTCTATGTCACAATTCCCTCTTGTCTTTCATTTTGAACATTTGATATCATATCACAACATTATATAATTCACAGAATCACAGAATCATCAAGGTTGGAAGAGACCTTCAAGATTATCCAGTCCAACCATCTACCAAGCACCACCATAACTACCTGTAAACCATATTCCCAGGTGCCACACCCAGATGCCTCTTGAACACTTCCTGAGATGGTGACTCCATCACCTCCCTGGGAAATTTGTTCAAATGCCTAACCACTCTTTTGGTGAATTTTTTTTTCCTAATATCTAATCTGAGCCTCCTCTGGCACAACTTGAGGCCATTTCCTCTTGAGACATGATAGAAGAGACAGACCCCCACAATTCACATTTTTTTCTGATATAATTGTAAGTATGTATATCTAAAATTTTTGTATAAATCTTAGAACTTTTACAAACTGTGTAACTAATAGTGAAAAAAAGGTCTCTGTTTTTGAAGCCTGCTAGTTCCCAGTTTTGTCTTCTTTAGTGAACCATGAGGAAAACCTTTCTCACTATCAATACTTATATAATACTTTTAATTTATATAAGTTGAAGAGAAAATAACTTTAAACTAAGATCCATGGGAAACGGATACTTTGACCCACATTTAAGTCAGGTAGCAGTGGACAGGGGTCAAAAACAAAGCATGCAAGAATGATGGGCACATGGGTGACATCAGAAATGATAAAGCAAGATGAACGCATATGTCCTTCAAGTCAGTCTGGGACACAAGCAGGAGTCACAGAAGAGCAACATTGCTGGAGTAACTGAGACATGGTAGGACAGCTCACAGGGCTGGAATGTAACAAAGGATGTATGCAAAGTTCTCAGAAGACAAAGATGCAGAATGGGCTGGACGAGAGTTTGTGGATCAGGATCAGAGAACAGGGAACCCATATTGTCAGCCTGTTACACACTGGTGGATAAGGGCGAGGAAATGTGTGAAGTGTTCTTTAAAGAGCTCAAGGAAGTCTCTAATTCACACACTTTAGTTCTCACACGCTTTAACCTTTCTGTTACTTGTTGAAATGGCAATAGGGCAGGATGAAAACTGTAAAGATTTCAGAAGATCTTAAAGAATCCATACCTGCATTCCACTGCAAGATTTATTCCCACTAGGTAATTGTCCAGATAGTTTTTTAAAACCTTCCCATTTTCCTAAGGCAGTGGTTTTCTATATTTTGTATTTAATATTATTAGAAAGGACTTTTATAATTTACTCCACATGTATTTTTCCTGCTAAAATTCAAACTTGCTATCTTTCCCCCCACCCTGTATATACTTTGCACCTATGCACATTAGAAACCAAATATTTTCTTCCTCTTTGCAACTTCCTTTTACACACTTAGTTTTGGTCTTTAACTACTATAATACTAATGCTATCTCACTTCACAACTCACGAGATCACTAGTAATATTTGCTAATTTCCTCTTGATTGCTTTTAATTTATCCACACTTTCTTTTGAAATATTGGGCCCCAGTTAGCAAAGACTACCTAAGATTTTTTGTGCTTCATGGATCACGGCTCATAGTTACAGCATGCTCTTTCTGGTCTCTGGATGTGTCCAGTTATTCACCTAGTTAATCTGTGATGGTTATTTTAATTCTTGTCCCACTTTTTAAATAATGTTCTGGCTTTTAAATAACATTTTTAATGAAAAATATTTTGGTTTTCGTTTTCTTATTGGTTGGTTGGTTGGGTGGGTTTGTTTGGGCTTTTTTTCAAAACATTAATTGTTGAATTTCAGGTAGATGGGCAAGGCTTTTATCCTTCTGTATTGTCCATGGAATGAAGCACTTGTGGTAAGGCACAAATAAAAGGGCTTCAGCAGACAAATTTGGCCAAAGTCCCAGAATAATATGGTGTTTATTTACTGCAATCTATAAATCTCTAGGCTGGCCAAAAATGTGGTGTCAGATTCCAATTTTCTAACTATCTGAAGTAAAAAGCAAAGTGCATGCGTCTATAGGAAAAATGCTTGGTTTAACTCTTCCTTTACTCTTATTTCATTTAATACAAATACTGAAAAAGTAATATTTGGAGATTCAGTCCTCCTGCATCTTTGGGCATGAAGTGAAAATGCTGAGGTAGTGGTTACTTCATGTCAAACTGAAAGAATGATGAAAATTATTTTCTACCTTTGTTTATCTGAACACGATTAAAAAAGCAGAGGTTTATTAGTAACAATAATGATTGTAACTTCATGAGCAAACATTCAGGAATTTTACTTTAATTGGAGATGAAATCTCAAAGGGTTTCTGTCATTTATCCAAGTCATGGATATTATCCATACATCAAGGATTTATAAAGTGTTCAGTTTCTAATGCCACTAGGAATACCAAAGACCGAAGTCCAATTTTATAATCATTAACAAACACTAGCTTTCCATCACCCGAGTAAATCAGATTAAAATGACTGATACTCACTGAGCTAGGGTTTATCACCTATAAATGGTACAGGAAATGGATTGAGAGCACTCCTTCACTGAAGGGACAAAGCAGAAGAATGGACAGCACAATAACAAATAGCTGGCTCTCTGGATACTCAAAGTACAATAATGACAGTTTTTCTCTTTCCTAGTTTCCTGACAGGGAAGTAAGTTCTTTCCAGATAACATGCAGTTATGCATTAGTCATAGTATAAGATTAATAACTCCAGGGTGCTGTCATCTTCCTTGTTTAATTGCAAAGCTGCATTTAAAATACAGCTAAGTCAGCAAAGTGCCAACCATTTGCTCTTTCTAAATGTTCCAGGCAGCCACAGTAGGCCCAGTTATTCTGTTATGTCTAGGTGCATGGTGACTCCACTATCCTCTTCTGCAGGTAACTGTAACTGCTCAAGTAAGCTTGAGATGTGTAAGAAAAACAAGTATATACAACAGCTATATGTGTGTCTGGAGAAAAATCCCTACTATTTAAAGAGACCTCTTAAAAGGGTCTTTGATCTCCCATTTTGCAAATTTATTACTTGCTTTCTGAGTCTGTAAACTCTTGCCTTAAATTAAAGGCAGCCTCATACGTCTCACACTCAGGCACACTTTGATGGCACTTTTGGGACCTATTTTTCATGTTATTACAGGTTTAACGTTTTATCACAGTCTTGGGCAGCTTTTTGTTGTTTCTGGTTTTTTTTTTTAATAAATAGAAATGTACTCAAATATAATCAGAAAACAAAATATAGAGTCAACACATGGTAACCATGTTCATCGTCCCTTTCACTTATTTTTCCTTCTAACAATAAGTAGAACAAGGTCCTCCCCTTTTGATTCTGTTTCATCTGGAGCTGTCTGGAAGAGTGGATGGATATTCCAGTCATGTATAGTCGACACAGTAAGGCGTGTTTCATTTCACTTTCTAACAGCCTTATAATTATCAGATGAAAGATATTATAAATCAGATATTTTCATTAAATATGTTGGACACAACCTGATTACTATAATTCTGTTCTTTTTACTTCTGTAGGTACCAATTAAAAGGCATTTCTTTCTCTGTGCTAAGGATAATTCTCTTAAATTTAAACCAAAAAGAAGTCCCTCCCAAATTCCTTTACTGATGCAGCTGTTTGCATGCGATGTAATCAGTTCATTAGCAAAATAGAGAAAAAAACACCAACCATCTTAATGATTTTTTAACATTATTATTCTCAGTTTCATTCCCACATTTTTCTTTTTGTCCAAAAAGCCTTGGTAAACCAGGTATTTCTTTTCACCTATGTAGCAATTTCCCACTGTTATTTTAAGAAGTGTAGTTATCAAAGAGACCTGAGTACAAAACCTGCTTCTTGGACTGAATTTCAAACATTTCAGGATGACAATTTTAACCATACTTTTTGTGTAAGAATAAAGAAACTGCGCCTAAGACTGAGATTTTCTACACTTTGAAAAGTTTATGATAGTTTTCAATGGCTTTTCTGTGGTGAACCTATCCATTCATAATTTCATAAAAGTATAGGTGCTTAAGACTTTTGTAAGCAAGTTATTTTTATTCTTCAGTAAGAATTTTTCCCTACACCCCTAGTTACTCGTATTTGGAAATTAAACTGCCATATTACATTTAAACAATGTAGTAGGTAAGTGTATGAATTTAGACTTCCACAAATTTTAACTATGCAAGTAGTTTCCTTGGACAGACATTGATTTTAGTATCTCTTCTAGTAGGATTAAAAAGCTTAAAAGAAATTGAGGAAATAGGTTACATATATCTCAGGGTCTAAGAACCATAGAAGGAATATATTTTTTAACCAAACCTTTTCTACATTTTTGTGTTTTGGTTTGGTTTTTTTAAGGAATGTGATATTAAAAACCTTGAATGCTCAATGAAAATTTTTTCTCTCATTTCTAAAACAAGAAAAAATATAATTAATGATGTTCAATGAATTTACATTGTGAAAATATATTAATGGACCTCTAGCTTAAAACTGCCACATTTTGGATCATTTGCTGAAGCACATGAATTTTTTCTGGGGGATTGGAGTTTTCCATGTTAGTCAGGCTATCCAGTGCCCCTGATACTTACCAGGTTATGTTTAGCTGGTCTTTCAGGGTTCTGTTACTCTTAAAAACAGCATTAGCATGGGCCAAACATGATATCTGACTTTTTCTCTGAATTGTGACTCTCCTTAAAGCAGTCATATAGCTATGTAAGGGAATATCCATGTTCTTGCCATGCCAAGCTTCCTGCTGATTGCCTTTAGTTTTGACTGTTGATTCTTTCTGCATCATTATTTAGCAAATATATTTTAAATGGTACATAAGCTACCAGGACATTATCAAAATGCAAAAACCTGCAGCTACGTATCAGTTAAAAACAGCACAGGGTGAAATTTCCATATAACATAGATGTGTTGAGAGGGTAAGGAGAGATTATTCAGAATATCTTTTTCTTTGCCGCAATGCATTGACACAGTATTTGGTGCAGAGATGTATCCTTCTGAACTATCCTGCAAGAAACTTCTATCAGTATCTAAGTATTGTAAAGCCTTGCTGTCTTTGTCCTTCTCCCACCTCCCTGGGAAGCTTATTCCAAAGCCTGACAACTCCTCACATGAAAAAAGTTTTCCTAATAACCAATCTTAACCTCCTCTGCTGCAACTTGAGAAAACTTCTTGTCCTATCTCTTGTTACCTGGGAGAAGAAACCAACAGCCACCTCACTACAACTTCCTTTCACATGACCGTGGAGGGTGATAAGGTGTCCCCTGAGCCTCCTTTTCTCCAGGCCAAACACCCCCAGCTCTCTCAGCTGCTCCTCATCAGACCTGTGCTTCAGTACCTTCGCCAGCTCCAGTCCCTTCTCCAGCCCTTCTCTGGACACACTCCAGCCCCTCAATGTCTTTATTGTAGGAGAGGCCCAGAACTTTACACAGGATTTGAGGTGTGGCCTCATCAGTGTTGAGTGCAGAGGTGCAATCACTGCCCTGGTCCTGCTGACCACACAATCACTGATACAGGCCAGAATGCCACTGACCTTCGTGGCCACCTAGGCTCACTGCTGGATCACGTTCAGCCGCTGTCCAACCAACGTCCTCAGGTCTTTTTCCACCAGGAACCTTTCCAGCCACTTCCCCAAGTTCCAGTGAAGTGAATGGTAATGGTAAGGAGCAAAAAAAAATAACAGAGGAAGTGAGAAAGACCAAGGGATTCAAAGAATTATGCTACAAAAGAAAGACTGTGCTCCTGGCAAGGGTAATATATATATGCTATTTTAGTAAACAAACACTTCATCTAGGAAGCCTGCTACCTGACTTTCCTTTTAGTACAAATCTATACTAATTTTGTATATTGGCTCCATGGTCCCTTTTTCCATCCTACCTTTTACAGAACTCCTAAGATGATTCTGGAAAAGTGTATGTCAATCCACGATGATATGCATATGCACACAAATCTGTGTTTCAGAAGTGTAGTTTTCAAGCATTCATTCTGTCAAATTTCTGTCTCTTGACTCTGGAGGTATCCATAAGAAATGCAAGAAATTGCTTTAATTATAAGCTAGTGTTGCTTTACAAACAGTATTTCTTCAACAGCAGTAATCTAATTCTTAAGATTCCAGATGTAATTTCTAAGTTTGTTTAGTGAGGGAAATTACAGTTTTTTCAGGCTCAGTTTACTGGAAAAGCTACAGGGTAATCTGGTTTTGCAGTATCTTCCTCAGTCTGTGACAGCACATTTTTGTTTACATGCTTTGTTTCTCCATTGTGAACACTACCTCTGCTCACCACCTAGAGCCTTAGATAAATTGCTTGATCAAAGGTTCATATGGGCATAGGAGAGCCAGAAAAATGTGTCATGTATCATGAAGTGCTAAGCCTTCCATTGCATGTTAATTCTGTTTGTTTTGTGCTGTGCCACATAGCCTTACAACCACTCTAATTTCAATTATTTTTGGATTATATTTGTTTGTGTATCATGTCTACCCTGCTGTTTGTCAGACTACCTGCCATTTTGAACAAGGATGTTATAACGATCTTGCTATTAGCCAAATAATTTTCTCTCAGACATAAATTCCAATGCTGCATATTATCCGCTTTGTGCCAGCACTCTGGAAGTGGCTCACAGACAATAGTGATTTTGTAGCCCTCTAGACCAAGAATAAATTAATGCATAATCTGCACAATGTCAGCACAGGAGTTGGCAGGCTTAGTAGATTCTGCTGCATTTCAGCCATTTTTTGGCTATGGTAGTACATAGAAGGTCCAATTAAGAGATTTGCTGATTGTGTACAAATAATTACATCAACAGCTCCCTTTTCCATCATCCCCAGTATTTCAGTCTTACAATCTTTCTAAAGATCAGACTTTTTTCTTAATTTTGGTACAATCATTTGCAAAACAGTCTGAAAGATCTATCGTCCAAATCAAGAGGCTGCTAGAAAAGAGCTTTGCCATCAATATTTAGATATACTTGAAAAACAGCTTGAAATTTATCAGCAATTCTAGCAAACTAAGAGAACACATTTATTTCTGGGCACTGATTAGCTGTCTCTGTCAGGTAAAAGCTTTCAGTTAATGGATAAATATTACACACATTTATATAAAAATATGTAAAAAATGAAAATGCAAATATAAGCATTAAGATCATACAAATAAAGAAACTTCACGAAGTTAATGATGTCTGTCATATAACTTGTACATTTAGGAAAGAACATGGAATTCTGGGACAAAAATGTATTTGTTCCTCTCTCTGTCATCTATTTATTTAGGGAGTTCTGAAGTTAAAGTGTTCATGTCTAATTATAACATTTGTCATAGCTACCTCCAAAGATTTCATGTTGTTAAACTACCACTCCAGTTTTGTATCAAAATCTAATGCATATCCAAATAGAAAATAAAGATGAACTGATTAAGTCACAGACACTTCTAGCAGGTAGGTAAACAGTCAACACATAATTTTCAAGGTCTCAAAATAGCCCAGGTGCCCAGAGGCTGCACACCTTGGTGAAATTTATTTTGTAAATATAGATTAAAAACTCTGAAAACAATTGACAGTATTTTGACAGTATTTGATGTGAACAAATATTTGACAAGCAAAAGAGGCCTATGAAAACTGAAGCCTTATGCAGAATCTTAAAATGAGGAGCATGTGAAGACTCTTTTGTAGAGCTGGCTAATGAGGACAAATATGAAAGTCCGTCTAAGAATAAGACTGATGCACAAGCTATCCCAAAGAATGAAAGGAACTCAGGACAGCCCTCTCTCAAGGCATGGGCCTCAGACATCTGTTTTTAAGTGCCTGGAGAGCTGGTATGTGCTGTTTTTCAGGACTCAAATCCACTGATGGTGATTTTAGGTTCAGTGTGTATGATGGGGTGTTTTTCATACAAGAAGCAAATCTAACATTTTGTACATGCATATGTGTATATGCAGATTATTTCTTCTACTAAATATTCAGATATATGAATGAGAGTATTCTCACTGAGTTTCTATTAACAAAAAAAAGCTGCACTGTTTCCATAGCTTGTCTTGATACCAAATGTGTCAGATGGCTAGGTGCAATTCAGCTTGAATAGATTTAGAAGGTTTTTTATAGGGTCACTTGGAACATTTTATATTCTATTGCTTTTTAAAAATTGGATCATTTTCTATCTATATTACTTAATTTCTTATTATTTAATATATTTAAATATACTTTTATATATTTAAAATGTGAAACAGTACAGTTGGGGTAAGTCAACCAAAAACATTATCTTGTCCTTCTGTGTAGGGTAGTTTTATGTTATATTGTTCTTCTTTTTATGAAATTTATCCTGTGTCCTTCTTTGGCAATATAAGTGTGTTATTAAGTGAAGATCTGTACTTGAAAAGTAAACAAGTTGTTGCTAAACAATTAGGAAGCATTATGTGATCACCAGTCCTCTAGTGGATTCTATCCAGCACACTGGCAGCATTTCCATGGAAACAAGAACACTGTTAAAGACTCCAAAAAGTCCCGTCTTTCTCCAGTTTGTCCCCTTTCATCTTTTTTAGGTAGTTTGTGTTGTGCATAAGCATTTCATTTCAAATCATGCAATAAATGAAAGGATTTAATCCCCTCATTAAATGGAATATATTCTTTTCTATAATAAGCTCTGAAATTCTGTGGATCTTGAGCTGCTGTCCTAATTTTAGGCAGTTTTACATTAATGGGATATGACTATTCGTTTACTGAGAGTGAATGAGAAATGTGACCTAGACTGCTATTTTTCCATCATGCTTAGTTTTTCTAGTAGCATTAAGAAAAAAGAAAAAAGAAAAGCAAGAAGAATGTGGCATGGACATGTGATTTACAGCCTACTAACTTGCTTACTCTGTATCTGAATTTCCGTATTTCTTAAAGAATACTAACACTCAGAGAGTGGGGTTTCTTTCTTGGACTGAAATGTTTGCATTTAAACATTTCTGCTGGGCTCTGAACTGTGTATGCAATTGAGATGTTTACTGACAACTGCAGAGAAATCATACTTGCAAAAATACAATGTTTAGCTGAGAAAACATTTTAATGAAAGAGTCATTCAACAGGACAGCAGTAAATATGTTGTTAAATCTATCTTTGTAATGGAAAGAAACTGTGTTATCTTCCTAATACAACCATCACGTTCTGTTCTGGGATTTTTGAAAACTAGAGCTTAAGTAAGACTGGTTCAGGTTTTTTTCCATTTCTCAAATGCCCCTTTCTTCTCATGATGAGTCATTTTCATATTATATGACTAATTCACATTAAAACCACATAATATTTTTAATTCGTTTTATGGCAGTTCTCAAAATTATTAGATGACCAAGGAGTTAAACATCCTCCTGTACCATAACTGAAGTAAAGTTACAAAGCAGAATGGTGTTTAGCTGGATTTGGAATAGACAGGATGAGAGATTCCTCCAAGCATATTCAATATAGAAGTCTACATGTTCACTACATTTCTATATTTTTAAGGCCGCAACAGAGAATAAAACACTTATGGTCCACCTTATGTTCTCTGCGAAAAGAAATCATAGATTTGTGATATCATGTAGGTTGGTTGGAAGGGGCCTCAGGAGGCCTTCTGTCCACGGCAAGGTCAACCACAATAATTTGCTTAGGCCCATATCTACTTTCAGTATTTTCAAAGACAGTACTGTATCTAGAGACTGTCTCTGGGCCCCTGTTCCAGTGTCTGACCTCAATCATGGAAAATTTATTTTTCCTTACATTGAATCTGAATTTCACATGTTTCAGTTTATGCTCATTCTCTCTTGTCCTTTCGCTATTTACCTTTTAGAAGAAACTGTCTCCATGTTCTCAGTACTTTCCCATTAGGTAGTTGAAGACAATAGTAAGGTGCTCCATAAATCTTCTTTTCTCCAACCTGAACATACCCATTTTTTTCAGCTTCTCCTCTAGTCATATGCTCCAGCTTCCAAATCACTGTGGCAATCTTCTACTTGACTCAGTTCAGAATGCCTTTGTCTTTCCTGTTGTGGTGGGCTGACCCTGGCTGGATGCCAGGTGTTCACCAAGCTGCTCTAACACTCCCCCTCCTCAACTGGGCAGGTGAGAGGAAATCTAACAAAAAGTTTATGGATCCAGGTAAGAACAGGGAGAGATCACCCAGGATTACTGTCACCGGCAAAACAGACTTGACTCGGGGAAATTAGTTTATTACGAATGAAATCTGAGTAGGATAATGAGAAATAAAATCAAATATTAAAACACTTTCCCCCACCCCTCCCTTCTTACCGGGCCTAACTTTACTCATGATTTTCTCTACTTCCTCCATCAAAACAGTGCAGGGACACAGAATGGGGGTTGATGCCATTTCATCACACGTTGTCTCTGCCATTTCTTCCTCCTCATGGGAAGGACTCCTCAGGCCTTTTCTGCTCCAAGATGAGGTCCCTCACATGGGAGAGAGTCCTAAAAAAACTACTCCAGACTGAGGCATCCATACAGGCTACAGTTCTTCATGAACTGCTCCACCATGGGTCTCTTCCATGTCCTTCAGGAACAGACTGCTCCAGTGTGGGATATCCCATGGGGTCACAAGTCCTAACAGAAAACCTGCTCCAGTGGGGACTTCTCTCTCTATGGGGCCACAGGTTCTTCCAGGAGCCTACTTCAGTACAGGGTTCCCATGGGGCCAAGTCTCCTTCAGGTGCATCTACTTGCTCCCGTATGAGGTTCTCCAGAGGCTGCAGGTGGATATCAGCTCCATCGTGGACCTCCATGAGGTCCAGCCCCCCTGTCCATGGTCTTCACCACAGACTGCAGAAGAGCTCTGCTGTGGTGTCTGAAGCACTTTCTCCCCCTCCTTTTTCGCTGACCTTGGTGTGTGCAGGGCTGTTTCCCTCATGGTCTCATACCTCTGTCCAGCTAAAATTTCAGATTTTATGCCTTTCTTGAATACATTATCCCAGAGGTGCTATCACTGTCACTGATGGGCTCATCCTTGGCCAGCTGTGGGCCCATCTTGGAGCCAGCAGCCATTGGCTCTGTCAGATATTGGGGAAATTCCAGCAGCTTCTCACAGAAGCCACCCCTGTAGCCCACCTGGTTCCAAAACCTTGTCATTAAAACTCTTTACACTCATATTGGACTTTTATATGAGGCACTGTAAAAGTGTCTATTTCTCATAAGTGATTATGAAAGACTCTAAGGTGACTAGCTCAAATATAGAAGTCTAGTGTGTATGCATATGAAAAGTTAGGTGACATTTCCAGTTCCATATGTTAAATGGATCCTGCAATTGCAAAGTGGAAGAAATTGCCAGAAAAACCTAAGTACCAGAATATGAATAAGAAGAAGCATGAGAGAAGACAAGATACAGCAGGCAAGACAACTGTGAGAAAATGAGCAGGCAATGTTGAAACTGTTAATGGAAAAAAAATCACCACAATTCAAAGACGGGACAGAAAATAAAATAATTAGTAAGAAAAATACAGTGATTATAGGGTATTGTTAAAGGACTAAATCAGAAAGTCAAAGCTGGGGGAATCGAGAGGGTGCACAAAAGGATATAAATATATACAACTGGAAACCAATTTTTCCAGGGCAACAACAAGTTGGATGTTTCCTTGAATGCATATGAATATCTTATGAGAAAAAAACAACCAAATTCTTGAATATTAACTAGTCTGTATTTTATTTTCTCTTTTTTTCCTTTTTTTTGTCAAACAGCATATGATCATATTTAGACGCTGCTGCTCTTCATTTATCAATAACCATTGTACTGTGTTCTGGCAAAAATGGCACATTTCCCTTTGCTGAATTGAGATAGAGATTTTTACTGTGTCAGGAAGACAAACATGAATATTATCTTGACCACAAATTAACAGACTGAATGGCAAGTAATCTAATTGCATGAAAGAGGCAAGGGAAAAATTCATTCATTATAGCATAGCATTTTCTCAAAAAGAAGGTAAAAAAAAAATCCAAAAGATAAACTTCATAAATCTGCTGCATTTTTAATGACTATTATGTATTTACTAAAAAAATCTAACAATAGTCTTATACATTTTTCATATGTGTACTTCAAATAATATTCATAAAGATATTAGTACTGAGTACATTATTTATACATATTATAAAAACATATGTTTATTAATAAATACATAAATATATATTTATATAAACACTATAATGAAGTGACCTTCTATATGTATCTATGGTCTTGTGATATTATTTTTGAGGTAATTTACTTTAGTCATATTCTGAAATTGTATATCACAGGCTGAGAACTGTACTTTCGATTTTTTTCAAGTTTTAATATTTTAAAAGCATAACTTTCCGAGCTTAATTTTTAATCATTTCTGCAGAAGTATAGGGAATTTCTGCATTAGAGAGTGGGGTAGGAAGTAAATAGAACATGGCTTCAAAGATAGTAATAATTTTTGTAGGCCCTCAGTACCTAAAGGGAGACTACTAAAAGAAAGCTAGAGAGACTTTCCACAAGGGAGTGCAGTGGTAGGACAATAGGGGATGGCATTAAGATGAAAAAGGATATGTTTAAATTAGAAATTAGGAAGAAATTCTTTACTGTGAGGGTGGTGAGGCACTGGAACAGGTTGCCCAGAGATGTTGTGGATGTCCCATCCCTGGAGGTGTTCAAGCCCAAGTCGGATGGGGCCCTGAGCAACTCGGTCTAGTGGAAGGTGTCCCTGTTCATGGCAGGGGGTTGGAAGTAGATTATCTTTAAGATTTCTTCAAACCCAACCACTCTAAGATTCTATGATTCACCCTCATTTCGCTGAGGTTATGGTAGATGCAGAGAAATACAACCACTTACAGAAACAACTCTGGTTTGGAATATACGAAAAAAGTAATTAATAGAGTCAAAAGTATCAAGGTTGTTTTCAACATTTAAAATCTAAAGTAAGAAAATTACTTAGCTATATTCAGGCTCTTATCTAGTCCTTCAAAGACAAGACAAGAAAAAAAAAAACAAGGTAAAAATCTTTATTTTCTGTGGTGGTGGTTGGCTTTAACAAAAATACTGGCTTTCCAGTGATTTCCCTTCTGCGAATTTTCATTGTCTATTAGTATGACTGTACTTGCTCTCCAGTGTGTGAATTCTGCAATGGGATTAGTAATTTACATCTATACAGTTGTCTATTTTCAGAAAAAAGTTAGCAGTATTTTTCAAAATGTGTCACTACTTCTCAATTTGCTAAAAGCTCAACTATAGATTCAAGAGGTGCTGAAGAGGGAAGAAGTCAAACTGAAATTCTTAGTAAATGTATAGACAATTCAGCATCAAGTTTCAACAGTGCAGTCTGGGGCTTCTCTTGCATTTTGCTATACAAGTAATCTTACGTGTTGTGTTCTCCTAAGTATAATGTTTAATTTATATGACAATAATTTATGCTGTTGATGAATTATTTAACTTTCAGGTAGTCTATGCTGTAATGTAAGGAATGTGTTTTTCTTTGATTCTGTTATGCTGTCATCATGATGAAAACAGCACCTTATGCATTCTATTACTGTACAATTACATTGTGTGCTTTCAGAATTGTCACTTGATGCAAATACTTTGGCAGACAATTAATTGTATGACGTTTTTCAGCCAATTTGTATTTTCTTTTTGATTTTCTTTGCTGTCCCTTCACCGAAGGTGCCCAGACACATAAGTGGTATTTGTGTTGTTGTCAGCATGACATTAAAACCCAATTCATTTTAGAATTAATCTTTTAAAATTCTTTTGATAGAAATTTAGTCTGCTGAACTCAGGTTTTCTCCTCATGTATCTCTAAATACCTTCCTTCACTGAGTAAAAATATTGCTTTAGTAAATCCTGTGTAATGCCATTGGTCCAGATGGAATTGCAATTCTATCCATCAGTACACATACCATCCCACCATCTTCATAAACAATGTGATCTACTGATGAGAAGTGTTACAACTGAATATATATAAATATGTCCACATGCACATATCAGGGTGTTGGGTCTTGAAAACATAACCTTGATAGTCATTCTCATATAATGGGCAGGAGAGTAGTTAGTAGTTACTGGTGCTTATCTTACCTTACAAGTTTTTTACATGGATGTCTCCTATGAGCAGCTACAAACATCCATGTTCCCTTGGTGAATCACTCACATACTTCTCAAAACCCCTTGTGTATTGTGTCTCTCTGCGGCAACACAACAATGCTTATGTACTACTGGTTATGCTGTTACACTGTTTCAAGTCAAGGTAAGCAAATATTAATTATATCTTGATTAGTGCACTTTAATTTATGTAATTAGGTCCCAGCTCAAGCTACAGGAGTTACAGTATGAAGTTGGTTACATTGGGATAAGATGTCCATACTGATTTCCTTTTAATATTTATTTCAACTAGACATTTCGATAACATGATTCCATTGTAATATGATATTTCATTTTCAATGTGCTATCAATAAATACTTATCACAAATAATGTCAGAATACCAATTTCAATTGCCTTTATCAGGAGAGTAATTTGACAGCAACAATATGTATTCAGCTTTTTTAATACCCTGAAAAGGTTTTAAACTTAATAAGATAGAGTGTACTTTACAAGAATGTATAAAACAAAACAGCTCCAAGTCTTGTGTTTTGAAGATGTCCCTGACAGTGGTAGAGGGGTTGCAACTAGATGATGATTAAGACCCCTTCAAACCTGAACAATTGTTTGATTCTATATCATGCTAGAGGATGAATAGGGAAATAAAGGATGAATATGGCAATAAAGAGAAGCTTTTTAAGAATTCAGAATTCTGATTTCAGCAAGGTGGTCTACTACAAGGTCTATCATCAGCTCTGTTTCATTTTGGGAAGTGTCTGTAACAGCTGTAGTCATTCAGAGTGCTGTGACTCAACATCAATAAACATATTACAACATCCTTATTTGGAAACAGAACTAGAAAGATGTTTGTTATTTTTTATTTATGATTAGCTGAATTCTGCTATCGTTGCTTTTTTCACAAGGTCATTATTACAAGTTTGGCATATGTTTAAGTCCTAGCAATTGAATCTTTGAAATTTTCAATAGCTGACAGCAAGCTAATGAAAATAAAAGATGAACATTTGAACCACAATCCAATCACTTTCTAAATCTGAAGTAATAAAATAGACACCAACCCGAGATTTTAAGTTGACTATTAGACATTCATTGCAATTTTCCAGGAAAAAATCTATAATGAATTCTGGCACATATCTTTAATGCTTTGGATTTCTATCACAAACTAGAATGGCTCTGAAGATGCCGTGACTACCTGTTGACTCAATGACGTGTGAAATAAGAAGGATGTATATTGTAGGCCTCAATGGTTCCAAAGACAAGTCTTTTAAAAAGAACTGTTATGTATAACTTTTTTGATTAACGTCAAAGGGACAAAAAGCACAGATATAAAAAACGTGCATGTGTATGTGTATGTATTCACTATGCAATTTGTCATGGGAGGAAAGGAACACCAAAAGATGTACTTGCCAGAGCTCAATATTTTAAGTAGAAGATCAGAGGAAATAGATGTGTCAGGGTATAGCTTTTTCCTGACTCACATGGATGTATACCGTGATCAGCACTCCAGAGCGGACGTCAGTTACATCCAGGGAAATCAATGCTCGTTCCAGCCACTCTCAGTGCTGGTGTTCATGCAGTGGCTGGGCTTCAACACACAGCAGTTCCACTGTGGGCACTTTACTTCCATGTGATTTTGTATGGCTGTATTAAAACATTTCCAGCAGATCTCTACAGACAAGAGTCCTTGTAGGAAATCAGATCAGTTCACAACGATCCACGTTATGCACCTTTCCATTATTTTCTGGTACTGTTCTGACAGCTGTTGATCTGTGGCTAGTGTCAATGCTTGTTACACTCAATTTGTGTTTACAGTATGCTGGCTTCCATGGCTTTCCATGGTCTGCACTGTACTCAGTTCTTGACCTAGAAGAGGGCACAATATTCCCAGAATCACAGAAACAGACAGTATCTGAAGCTGGACGGCACCTCTGAATATAATCAACTCCCCCCACTCAAAGCAAGGCCACCTGGAGTGGGACGATAAGAGACATGTCCAGTTGAGTTTTGAGTATCTGCAGGATAGACACCCCACAGCCTCCCCGAACAACCTGTTTGAATGTTCAATCAAGCTTACAGTAGGAAAACAATATGTTTTAACTGTTTTTCTTCTATTTCAACTTGCACCAAATTTTCTCATTGTTTCTCTTGGTACCATTGAGAAGAGCCTATCTCCATCTTCCCTGTCAAGTATTTACGAGCATTAATGATTCCTCTTGAAACTTCTCTACCCCAGGCTGAACATGCACTCTCTTAGATTCACTGGTATGGCTGCAGCTCCACTCCCTGAATAATTTGTGACTCTTTGTGGGACTCTCTCTGTCCACATCTCTCATACTAGGGAGCCATCACCGGACACAGTACTCCAGGTGTGAGGGAACTGGCCTCTATCTGGGCTTTATGCTGTTCCTTGTATTTCACCACCCTTCATGCACTTCACCGCCCAGCTCTTCAGTCACTTTTCAACACAAATCACAGACTCATCATCTACCCCATACTTTATCAGTGTGTCTATGAGAGTGTTACTGGCTAAAGTGAAGGAGATATATTCATCTTCTACTTGAAAAACTTTGTTCATCACTCAAGCAGAACACTGAAACTCCTATTTCTAAATGCTTCTGTGGTGTAAAAATCTTTTCCTTCCCGTTCTCATTTTAGTTTTCCAAATTTGAACATCTCTGTGAACTTTTCAAATGCAGGCAGACTTACTTTAAGTTTGATAAATTTTGGCAAATAAGGTAACAGAGCTGCCAAAGCAGTCATAAATTGGCTGAGAAAATGTCTTCAGAAGAGGTTAAGTCCTGCTCCTCTCTTCTGGTGGAGCAGTAGTCACAGTCCACATTCAGGAGTGCTGAATTTTAAGGTCTTTGCATAATTAAGCAACTACAGAAATTTTGACTCTGAAATCTTGAAAACATTTTGTCATCATTTAGGCATTTTGTGCTGCAATAAAACAAAAATTCTTGTAGAAATTTAACATTACAGGAGTAGAGAGATCACAAATATGCCACAGAAACTGTGCTTCTTGTTTTGCACAGTGCTTGGTAAGAATACACCCTGATGTTTAGTGGTTTTACAAAAATGAGCATATGGAATTGCACATTTTAGGAAGAAATTTTGATGAACATTTGCATTCTTCTTCAGTTCATAAAAGTAAATTATTTTAAGCTGCATGCTCCTTGTAATCCAGGTGCCATTAGGCCAGAAGGTTCAAAGGACTAGACAATGAAAGTTATTATAGCCTCTTATGCCTCTAAAGTCCTATACTGAATGTAATATAGAAAATTAGTATGAATTGCTTGCTTGATGGTTTAGACACTGAAGAAGTCTCATTCCAACATTTTTAAAGCTAAGATAAAAATGACTGAAGATGTTTGCATTGCAATCCTTTCTCCATTGAATGGTGCAAATCTTAAATCAGTGCACCTGTTCTGAGGAAAAAAAAGACAATTTTTAATCAGGTCAAGAGAGTTGAAAATAAAATAAAGGAACTATTGTTTTTTCCCCTGATCTTGTTCTAGGTGTTCTCCTAGATTATGTGCAGGGAAATTTAAAAAATAGTAAGCGAATTCAAACAATACAAGTTCACTGTTTTTGTTTTTCAATTTGCTTGGCTGTTATTTTTCTTTTCTATCCCTATGCTATCATAGAAATGATAGGAGAACTTATTTTGGGACTGTAGGAGGTTATCAAACCCAACACACCTCTCAAGTCTGACTTTAAAGGCAGTTACATCTTCTCTGGATCTTGTGCAGCTCACTTTTGAAAATTTCCAAGGCTGTAAGTTCCACAGCAACTCTAGGCAAACATAAGCTCCCAGGAAATAACCTGCATCACCATGGCCTTCTTCACCAGCTACAGGGGAACTTCTGCACCTGTAGCCTACGGTACCTTCTCCTTCACTGGTCTTGATGGCTTCAGGTTTGCATGTCTCATTTTCCTTATGCCTCTCTCTCTCTCTCTCGCTCTCCCTCTCTCTGCTGCTGTACAGAATTTTTCCCTCTTCCTAAACATGTTACCATAGAGGCATCATCAATATTGCTGATTGCCTCCACTTTAGTCAGTGGTGGAGTTCCATCTTGCAGTATCCTGGAACTGGCTCCATGGGGGCAGCCCCTGACTACTCACAAAGGCCACTCCTGCAGCCCCCTGATACCAAAACCTTGTCACACTAACCCAGTACAATCTTCATTTGTGCAAGCTTTTTTCTTGGTGGCTTTCACACCCTGCCTGCTACACTCTTCTCCCGAGAAGGTCCTTCAAACTAAGAGGTGTCAACTGATCCCAAAGGAAGTGCTAACTCTTCCTCTGTGCAGGCAGTGCCTGTCAGGTGACATTGGGTGCTCTGGTTAGGATTCAGCCGTCTTCCTGACTATATCACCTCATGATTTTCAAAAAACAGAAACAAACTTCTTTTGTACAGTAAAATATGAACAGATAGGTAAAACAAGTGCCACTTTGAATACTCAGTCATTCATTTGGAGTGAATGGCTGTGTGGTGCTTAGTTGCCACCTGGGTTAAAACACAACATTGTCTTTATTTTATACATTAGCATAAACTTTTTTTTTAATAGAACTGTATGTCAATTACAGTAATTTAATTGTAATTCCTTTGTCGTTCACGGGCAAAACTGCAAAACCAGGTGTAAAAATCAGCCATTGCCAAGCTCATACTTTGATGTAGTTTCTCTCCTGAGAAATAAAGAAACCCTCAAAATCCACAAGACCCCTAGTAATTTCTACAATCTCAAGTATTATGTTATTTATAATCTTTCACATTTTTCATGCTTGGTTTAAAGAAAAGACAAATTTTGAAAATAAAATTACATTTATAAACCATAGTAAAAACCACTCTTCCTAGTAGGTATTAAAATAATTAGAAAGAAAGAATGGTTGAATTTCAAGTTGATGAATGGATATATTTACTTCTAGGTTGTTTTTTTTTTTTTCTTTTCTTTGTTGAAGCAATCAATTTAAGTGATTTCTGCTTTCCTCTGTATTCCATTTTTAATTAATTTACTCTTATGCCTTCTGTCCCTCAGTAACTCAAACAGTAAGTATCAGGCTTGAGAACCACGAAATCTGAATGAATATCTTAATGCTGCAGAGCTTCTAAGCTTTATTGTTTCATAAAGCAATAGGAAACAGTTTGATCATCAAGAAATGTTTGTAATTTTTTCTGTTGTCCTCATATTCATACAAGGCCTGTCCAAATATTTTAATTTAAATTACCTTGGTTTGTATGCAATAAAAGCACTAATCCCTTCCCAAAGTTCATTTTTATGAGAGAAGAAGCAGTAATTTATTCTTTTGCTGCAAGACAGCAGTAAAGGAATGGTTGACTAATATATAGACTGGTTATTTTTGTTAAAAAATCTTGTGAGTTAATCCATCAATTTCAAGTTGTGATCTACTAAAACAGAAAATTACCAAAAAAAAAAATCATCTATGCACACTTTTAACCAAACGTATAGTTAATGATGCCATGATGATTTTTTGCCTTTTCTTTTAAACCCCTTTTATACCTTTTTACAACTTCTGTATTCTTAGTGCTTTCTGCCTACATTCTTGGACTTGTTTGTCACACTAGAAGACTAAACATTTTAGAAGCTTCGTAGCTAGGAATCAGTGTGCCCCAAACCCCAAGGTCCTCTCTGCAGTAATGACGCATGGGCAAGGACCTTGCTCATCAGATGGAAAATGCAAAGACGTTTATTGCAAAGTTAGAATTCTTTAATACCAGCACCCAACAGGATATAACATCATACAAACAGGAAATATGTTCACCACAG